>CM019743.1:9862450-10462450 GCA_009761775.1 Ficus carica | reverse complement strand
TCTGAAATGAAACAAATTTCTTGGGCCTTTTTGAAGTAGATCAATCTAATAGGGATCTTATCTTGGAATAATGATTTCAACGAGAGAAGACAAATACAAATAGGTTGAATTTATACACAACTGTTTTTAGATAGTTGTCTTGATTTAGCATTGGCGACAATGAAGCATCCAACAATGTGTGTGTCACAAATATATGTTTACGCCACCTAATAAACGATCATAAAACCACCAACAAAGTGCTCCAGCGAAAATGATATCCTACTTTCTTTCTTTCTTTTTCTTTTTCTTTTTTTTAAGATATCCTAAAGTTTGATTCTGTGTAGCCCCAATAGGAGGCTCTGTTTAATCAATATATTGTATGATATCAGACTTATGGTTATGTGAGTGAAATTATATTCTTTTTTTAAACAAAAATAAATCAAATATTATTGATGATCCTGAGATTTCTTTTATAGATAATGAAAAATAAGAATGGGATGGTATCAATATCCTTCTTTTCAAGCAAGAAAAAAAAAATATGAAGCAAATTGCGAAACACAAAATGTCAATTAATACATGAGTACGATTCAAAGAATTAATAGCATCTATAAGACTGAACAGATAAATTCAAAAAGACACATCAAAAACTATTAATGAAGATCTTTGGTGAGTATACTTTACAATTCTCTTTCCCTTTCCAAGAAAAGGAAGGAAAAGTATAAAGGACTAGCTAGCTAGGAAGTCAATGAGAAACAGAATGTTCTGTTTTCTCTCCCCAGAAAATGTTAGAGAGAAGGAAAAAAAAAAAAAAAGAGCAACTGCGCACAAGAAACTCATTGCCTCTGTCTCTTGTGAGCAGAGCAGAACCACTTTAATTTCAGGACCAGAAAAGTTACACCTCCAAACACGAAAGTAGCCCTTTTTACGACAAAAATTTAATGCCCTTCTTCCCTTTACCCTATGATGCTTCCTTTCAAGCAGTCCCTTCCAATACTATTGGATTTTTTCTTGTGATCCTCGGACTCTATCTTCGGCGACTTTGTCACATTTTGTGGCCCGGGATTAACGGCGTACGACCACAACGGAAGAAAACAGAGCCAAATTGATGTGAAAACAATTGCACTTAACTTACCCCACAAGACTGTCATTGCTAGGCTAATTAAAATCAATAACAGGCCAGTGTTGATACTTAAGTGGGGCTTTTCTGTATGTTTTTCTTTACGAGTACTCTTGTGGCCTTCTGTTTGTTTCACTGACTCGGACAAACTCTTCGATGAATCAATGGATTTTGGTGTCGAACTCGACGAAGATGATGAAGTACGAGTACGGACTTTTGCCGGTGCTAAAATCATCGGTTCATCGGTACTTCTGCCCAAATCCAAACACGGCCGTTTATTGCTAATTCCCTTCCTGTCACTAACTCTCTTCGCCTGTAAAAATAACAGGAAATATACATATATATATAAATATATATATATAATATATATATATATATATAAGCCTTGAACACAGAAGTCTAACATTAAAGAAACCGATAAGATCACTAACCAGAATCGTCTCGAAGAACACTGCTTTAACCACGCGAGAAAAAGTCCTCTTCTCGGCATGCTGGACAATTTTCGAGCTTTTTTCTGAATTCGTCGAACACCCATTTCCCGAAACTTTCGTGTCACGATCGACGTTATCGGCCGATCGGTCGACGACGCTTTGTGGGCTGCTCATGACTCACGACGTCCACATCAACCATGTCGATGGGTCGAAAGCAATGCAAAAGCTTGTTTCTCGTGGCGGTTTTCATCGGCCTATAATCTGGCCTAAAAGGCGAAATGATCTTGATTTAAAAGATGTTCAACAATGGTCTAATGGAGGAAGGAGCAAGTGAGAGAGGAAAAAAAAAACAGAGATTTGGGGAGTTGGGTGTTTTTGGGAGTGAAAAAGGACTGCGAGTTGTGTTCTAGTTTCAGTTTCCTACCGGACAAGTTTGTCATTATTGGTTGGTAGCAGTTATACATATCTCCCACGGCGGTTTTAGGTTTTATGTTATATTTGTAGGAAGAATGGAAATTAAATTGAAAAAATAATAAAAATTTTAGGTTATGGAAATGAAAGAGGTTTTCTATGATGTTGTTTGGCAGAAAAAAAGGAAAACAAGAAATGAAATGTTTAATTAAATACACTTTACAATTATAATCTCGAATTAATTAGAAGATGACGAATGATTAAGGTCAAGATAGGTTTTTTATCACATTTGTTTTGTCAAAAATTTTCTATTTATTTTCCCTTAAAATTAGAAAGATTAAGTGATGGGGCCATGGGTTCTCAATTTGCCTTTCTTTCCTGATTTTCTCTCTACAAAACAACCAAAATTTTATTTTCCACTTTCTAATTTCCTTACTCTCCTTTTCCACTCTACCAAACAGGTTTGGAGATCATCTTAGATTTGGGTTTCTCTCTCTTGACCGGAGTCACCGGTCAAGGAGTGTTAGTCTTTCATTTGGTTTTGAAGATTGGGAACGGGCAGCCTTTGCGATTGCCCGTTACCGTGAGGGACAGTCTTGGGGGTTATAACTTCCCCTTTGTGAAATTAAAAAAATATAATAAACAAAATCCCTTACAAGATTATTGGATTTGGACCCTGAGATTATGTGAAAATCTAAAAAAATAGGCTTTTATATTTTTTTTTTAACTCAAGGTATTTAATTTGAAAAAAGCAAATTAAATTTCCGACTTTAAATTTAGTGTTACTTTTACATTCGAAAATTAAATGACATAGGTCTCACTTACAAATAAAAAATTAAGTTTCTTTGATAAATGGAACTTATATTCTATATACTATTTACTAAAATAAGAATTTATTTACTCAATTCACTTGATTTATTAAAAGATTAATAAACACTATAATTTAAATTCATGTAATTTAATTTCTTTTTTATGTAATTAATTTCATATTCCTTAAATTCTTGATCAATAAGCATGTCAATGCAATTAGATATAGAATTATAGTTCGGACAAAGTTTCCTTTTTTTTTCTTTAAATTTTAGGTCTTATCACAAAACATCCTCCGAACTTTAATTTGTAACATTATTTTTCTCTGCATCTTGAAACATTTACAGATTCCCCACTCAGTTAAATTTTTTATATAAAAACACGCTTTACAGCAATATTAAATATGGAATTACAAAATAACACTCATTAGCAGGACACGTGGCACTCGCTACTCTTATTAAATATGAAATTACAAACTTAAACATAAGAAAGCAATTTGAAAAAAAAAAATGACAATCAATACTAATAAATATTTACTCTTTGACCTAATTAGATGGACAACTTTGTTATTCCATACTTAACATCACCCAATTCATGCTGCATGTCAATAAGTGTCATGCGTATTTTTCTGTCAAAAATTCAACTGAAGAAGAAATTTATACTGTTTCAAAATTCAAGAGGAAAGAATACTACAAAATAAATTCGGGGGAATTTAGTAACAAGACCTCAAATTCATAAGGGAAAAAGTGAAATTTATTTATATAATTAAACTATACCTACCACCATCTTTTTTAGAATTATACAAATAGGATTTATGTCATGGGAATCTAATGCTTGAGTAACTTTTCTTTAAAAAAAAATAATAATAAGTGATTATTTTTAGCTGATTTTAATTTAGAGTCTTTTTAATGTATTAAATATATAAATATATATATATATATATATATATTGAACACCAATATTCTATTTAACGACTTAGAAATGGACGTGCAGACCAAGATAAGAACGGGGAAAAAAGAATCGGGGGGGGCAAAATGAAACCAGGGAAATGAAAAGCGGTGAAAAAAAGGGGCGGAAAGGGCAGGGTGGGGGGGGGGAAGGTGAAAGGGGAACAAGAAATAGGAGAGCGGAGGGAGGGGGGGGGTAATGTCAGGGAGAGCCAGCCAAACGGTGCCAAGGGTGGGTTTGGGGGTGGCGGTGGGAACGGAAGGAGAAGGTCAAGATGCACAGCGTGTGAAAGCTAGAGGTAAAAAACGCAAATGTTGAAAAAGGTGCATGAAAGTTATTATTCAAGTTAAAATAAGATGATATTTTTCTAAATTACATAAAATTTTAAGAAAAATAAAAACCTGCTCCCTATTTTTTTTTTTTTTTTTTCTGGATAGATTCAAGTTTTTATTTACACTTTTTCACTCCCAACAACTTTTTTTTTTTTTTTTTTTTGGGGGAACTCCAAACAGCTTTTAACCAAACCACATTAATGGCATGTTTACTTATCAGGAGTAGAGAATATGAGTCAATCTCTTGTTATTTGCTCATTTTTTTCCTGAAATGGGAGTGAGAATGATGAGTCTCACACCAATTCGGGATTGAGAAATGGGATAGCAATCCTATGCCCCCCTCCGGATTGTGACTCACATTCCTACTATTAACATTAAATTATCATTTTATCCTTAGTTTATTTGCAAAATTGTATTAAAAATAATAACAACCTATATTAATTATTTTATCAACTAAATATATATATTTTTATTAACTTAATATTGTATAACTATCTTAATTACTATTAACGTTATTAGAGTAAGTAAAGAACTTGTTTGATCATAATAGATTATTACGTTTCTATTTTTATATTTTTAATACTTTTCTTATTTTAATTCTTTTTTCTTTTTCTTTTTTTGCTCTTTTTAATTTTTTTAAACAAAAAATTACACAATTTAATTTTATTGCCTTAATATCATAATGATTATTTTACTTTTGATTAATAGTATAATAATAAATATATAATAATAATCATTTTTTAATTTTTTTAAAACACAATAAATAAAGTGATAGATAAGTAAATTTACCACAATTCATTCTGATTTTAGGTTCAAGTAAACGCATGAATGAGATTCGTCATGACTCCAATTCTGAATTCTAGAACAAAGTAAACAACTAATTCGGATTCCGAATCCTCACTCCGAATCATATCCACTCTGAATCCTACTCACTCCGATTCATGCCCACTCCGATTACGCATAAATAAACACACATTAAAAACTCAACTCAATTTCTAATCAAAATATCTTTAAAATTATTTTTACTAAAAAATATTTTTATAACTCCAACTTTAATTGTCTCCCAAACGGGGATTGAATCTTTGAATTTAAGATCAATAAGAACTTAACCAACTCAATTTTAGAACTTTAAAACAACAAGAAAGGACTTTGACCAAGGAGAAAATAAATAAAAGAGTAATCTTAATAGCAAACAATTACTTAAGATTTATTTTCGTATATGGTATCTGAATAATATTTCCTCGATTTTCGTAACAATCCCACTATAGTCCTTCCACCATATTTTTGTCGAAATATGATTTCGACGTAAAATGACATTATACAGAGATATATGTTTATTTACGTAATTGTGATGAATTCACACTTTTCCTTTAAAGCGTGTACTAAAAGTCTAAAACCCATTAAGTACAGCCCTTTAAAATAAATAAATAAAAGAACCATTACAAACAGTGGTCCCAATAGTATATTTTTCTCTGTTTTTTTTTCAATAGCATCAATTTTAATTTAATTTTTGATTACCACCTTATATACTATATGAGTTGTTATTCTTTCATTAATTGATTATCACATTAATAAGCAGTATCTACTATTAAAAAATAATAATTTAACGTCATTTAAAGTGATACTCATATTAATAATTGAGATTAGAGTTGATGTTCTTTGCATTAATCATATGCAGACAAGTTAAAAACTAAGAAATGGTTCTATTTTTTTTTTTTTTTTTTTTTTATAACTAAACTGAACTCTCGAGAGAATATTATATCAAGAAAAATTAAAACTTTTAAAAAAGTTTACATTCATGTATGAAAAATTCAACATTATGTATCACATAATATTAAGATTGGATGTTTTAAGACTTTCAAACATTTTTTACATTCTTAGTTTATGCCCTTCATAAATCAAAATCATGACTCTTCCACTGATGAAATATCAAACCATTCATATAAAAATAATAATAAAAAAAATAAAAGAAAACTAAAAAACCATAGCTAAAAAAAAAAAAAAAGTGTCAATTGTTCTTCTCGCTGACGTAGATACCATCAAGGAACTTCCGAATGTCATTGTTCTTTCACATGATATTTTGGACCCAGACACAAAGCTCCATACCATTAAAATTAAACTTTTTTTTTTTTTTTTTTTTGAGGGAAATTAACGAGTTTATTAATATCCTTAACTTTAGCAAACCAGATGATAGAAATTCCCTTAAACATATATATCCACCTTTCTGACCTTCTTCCCGAAGAAATTCCTAATCTCTCGAGGTTAAGGTACTTGAAGTTCATGGTGAGCTTTGCCCTTTTTCCGTCCACCTTAATGACATTGGTGTGGACCTTCTGCGATGCACATCATCTCCGACGACAAGAGGCTCATCTTCGTTTTTTGCCATTTTTGATAATGCATTTTACTAGTGAATTTTCTCTATTCTTACCTAACCACGGGTATCACATTATTTTTCTTAATTTTTTCAATGTTCAGTGGATCTATATCATCTTTGACAATTTTTTTAGTTTGAGCATAGATAAAGGTTTTAAACAGAATTTTTTTTTGTTAAAAGAGGTAGAAAATACTATAACCAAAAGAGATTTGAACAATTCGAACTTATTGTCAAAACAGGCAATTAATGTATCCGTCTTACCTTCTCAAGTAAATTTTTATTTTTTTTTTTAATGCTCATATAACCGAAACAATTCCTTACCATGCTGGAATTAACTTGGATCAACTATCACAAAATCACTGGATCAAAGCATTCGAAAAAATTACAGCTACTAACCCACCCCCTTCAATTTGTGAGCAATCAATGAGCAAACAAAAACCACTAGTTAGAATTACGCAATATACAAATAATAATAATAATATAACTTCAAAAAACACCTTTCAAAAAACTTCAACTTATTAACCAACACATTTTTTCAATTTCCACTTCAGCCACACAAAATTCAATTTCCCTACCTCAAAATTTATGCCAAATAAACCACATTAATTTGCTCGGGGAAAAAAAATGATGGAAATGACGGAAGTTTTAGAAGAAGTTTTTTTTTTTTTTTGGTTAATAAATGACGGAAATTTCGTAGAATTAAGAAATACTTATTTTTTAAAATATCAATTAGTCAATCACTGATTGACCCAATAAAAAAATTAATATGCATTAAAACACTAATAAAATAGGGTTTATTAAAATTAATAGCCATTTTTTTAAATATTAATCAATGTCAATATGTATTTTTAATTTATTGATTAATTAACAATCATTTTGTTGAATAAAAAAATTCGATCATTTACTCAAATAAGTGTTGAAAACTGCATATTTACCTAACTTTTCCTTAAAAAGACACGTCTAATGTACGTAATTGTTCCTTTCATCATGCATTAATGACAAAGTTTTTTTTGTTTTCTATATTGTCCAAATGATTTTATTCCTCTCTCTGAATCTGTACAAAAGCAAGGGAAATCAAGGCAAATTTGAAACAAAATGTATCATGTACAATTTTACTAAAGTGAATCTTTCTCAGTTTTGGGCCAGAAAAAAAGATAGTGACAACCGAGTTGTGGGGTTGTAATTAGCTCACATAATAATAGAGCAAACGGATGGAGGACAACAGCTATGGTCCATTTTTTCATCATTCAAGCAATATGATGCAATTTATGTCTTCTGCAATTCAGAATTAAAGTACTGGCTTGCTATTTTGTATCTTCAATTATTCCCAGCATGCATTTTTCCAAAGGCTATCATTTTTGTCATGTAATTTCCTGTTCTTTTGAGCAAGCATATATTGCATGCGTGTGGATGTCTCCAAAAACTCAGTACTCCATCCTAATTAGGTATCCTTAAAGAAAAATTATACTGACCACTTAATTTAGTTATGAGATTTTTTTTTTTTTTTTTTTTTTTTTTTGACAGGGGTTATGAGATTTTTTTTGGCTAAAGTTAATCACAATAATATCCACTTGACCGTCTAGGAGGGGAAAAAAGAGGTTGGTTTGGCCAGAAAATCATTAACCAAACTAAAAATATTGACTCATCTTTGGCAGCATTGAACTTGGAAAATCTCTATTGTAACCAAACTCATAAAATAAAATAAAAATAAAAATAAAAATAAAAAAGGAGATTCCTAATAAACAAATCAAACTTCAAAGTATAATTTGATATGATTTTGTCCATTTTACTACTTGTTCGTTTTCGAAACACTCACAGGGGTAGTGCCAAAACTGTGTTCCTCGGACCAAACCTTCACTATTTTTATCTCCCAAAAAAAAAAAAAAAAAAAAAAGAAGAAGAAAAATATATTATGATGGGTGACTTGTTAAATAATTTTATTTCTTTCAAAGGGGAAAATAGAAAGCGTTTCAAAGCAGTTGTTCTCGACAACAGAAACGATACAGGCGGGGTTATTTTCAAGCCAAAACGTGTTCTACGATGACAAATAGAACATTGTTGGCATTGATAGTGTTCCGTTTACTTTGGAGCACCTCCATGATCCGGCCAGTGACAAATAAAGAGAGGAAGAGAGATTAGTATATAACTCTTTAATTAGAAAGTAATTTACCTCAAACGGCTTGAGTATGTGTACCGAAGCCTTTTTGAAGGAAATGTCCGAGTCCTAGATGTTGCTTGCTTACTAGATATAATAAACATATAAATAAGAAAGAAAAACATCAAAGTTTGTGAAGTAATGCAACACGTAATTAAATGCTTCATTGATTCAGGACAACCAGTTATGTTATGTACTCAAACAAAAACAAAAAAAAAAAAAAAACAAAAAAAAAAGTGGAAGAAGATTAATAAGAAGAAAACAAGCTTGAGTGCCTGACGATATGGTCATATATAAATTACAGTAGATTTGAGAGAGGTTAGCCTTGTTAGAATGTGGTAAGGTTGCTTTCTTTGTAACAGAAGCAGATGCATATATATATATATATATATATACACACTCCGTTCTTTGTATTTCAGTTTGCAAGGAACGGACAAAGTAAAATAAAAACAAAAAAATGGGATTGACATGCAAGAAAATTGTGGAAACAGTCTAACAAAATAATTTTTTTTATTATTTTTGTCCTTTTTTAATACTTCTTTTGATTTTTAACCCTCCATATTTATTTGATAAAGGTTAAACAAAATTGAAACTATATTATAGTTGAGGTAATAATCTAGAGATGTGTGTTTTTTCACAGGCAATTCTACAAACTGTCCGATGAAACTACAGATACGAGTACAGGCCCAACCCGACATATAGCCTGGCCCAATGAAGGAAAGAAAGGCCCGGCCCAGTTTTGTAGCCTGATGGGCCATGGTATTCCTGTGAAATTAAAAATATTTAAAGTAAATATATATATATATCATGTAGTAATTAATTAATTTGTTAATTTACCATGCTAAATAAATTATAGTAATTTACTATAATTTCAGAATGTGTGGGGAGGAAAAAAGGAGGAAAAAAAACATTTTTTTAATTGAAATCTTTAAAATACTCATTTTTCAAACTGGAGCATTAAACCTAGGATAACTGTACTACTATGTGAATTTATAATTTTTTTTTTTTTTGGACTCAAAAAAAATTATAAAAAAAATGAATTTAAAGTCTATTTCAAAATTTGGTTTTATTCAGGTTCCCTTGAAACTCCGCCTCATGATATTATACAATCGCACCATTTTTGGATTATGATGTGTGTTACCGTAAGTATCAGTAGTGTGTGAACATTAATGTCAAATTCACATTTGTATTTTTAAACTCTACGGCATGCCTTTATACTTGTCATTCTCATGTACACTTTGTCACTTACCATTAATTTGAAGAATCTATAACATATGGACACTTATTATTAAAACCATTGTCTATTTCAATCAATTTCTTTCCCCAAAAATATACCATTTAAATACGCGTATGGAAAAGTATGCATGCTTATATATATATGTGTGTGTGTGTGTGTGTGTATGTGTATTAGTTGTGTCATTTACTATTCAAGTCAAGTTTCTGATCACTGCAAGTTCCCACTTTGTGAACTATAGACCTTAAAGAGTATTGACTGTGACTTTATCCTTTTTCTCTGATAGTAACCCAGTAGCTAGCTAGGAATTCTGCGCAACTTATGTTTTGTTTTTCCTGGTCGAATTATATATATATATTCACAATAATACTAGTCAAGGTCTTCTAATGAGCTCGACAATATATAATCAATCAAACCATGCCAGCTGCTCTATATAGCAATTGCATTAGATTTGGACATATACATATATAAATATAAATGCAGACATGTACACACCTGTATACAGAATTTATGCGCATTTTTTTTTCATCCCCAAGAAAACAATAGAAAATGACTAGTACTGTGACCACAAGTAGAGCTAGTCACCTTTTAACTATATATGTTGGATCCAAATTAAGGTATATTTTAAATTTGGTAGTTTTTTCCATTTATCTAGAAACCATCTTTATTATTATTTTTAATCTTTATTCCTTCGGAAGGTGAAGAGAAAGGGAGGGAGACAAATGAGAACGTGTAAAATTAAGAAAGGGCCATGACTATAGGTGTATTTGTGGAAGTTTTATTTTGACTTCCAAGTCAACTCACCCTAACTTTCTATGAACATTTTTATGGAAAGTTGATGGTTAAAGGTACGGGACGATACTTGTCGTTCCAACGTGAAAAGTATAAGGATGCAAGCAAAAAAAGAAAAATTAAAAACAAAAAGCAAGAAAGGGAAATGCCAAAGGCCTTCTTCCTGTGAGGTAGAAGCTGAAATTAAATCAAAATTATTTGGAAAATAAATGGGAACCACATTAGAACGGAAATTATTCTTGAAAAAGGCAAATTAATTAACCCTAGCCATATTTTTCCAATTCCATTTTAACTTTACACATGACGTTTACTCACATTTTCTATAAGCATATTTTCAAGTTCCACAACTTGAAGCTTTTAAAAAAGATAAAAGCTTAATTAATATTGACCAATGAAGCACGAAAACTCCTTTTCAAGATCCTGCTCAAAAGTTTTTCCAAAGTCGTCTGACCATTTGTCCATTTCTCGGACGTTTCAAAACCAGTAGGATAAAAAATCTATCAACATATTAAAAGAAATATTTCGCGACAAGGTCATATCACGGCCTCTTGTTTTTGTTCACTCCCACTTTTTGCCTTCCTTGGTTCAAGTCTTTCTTTTGATGTACACATGGTGAAAATGGGTCCCGCAAGTAGTAGGTTTTTTCCATGTTATTTCTGATTTGTGGTCTCATATTTTCCATTTGACCGTAGGGCCAGATTCCAAAACGTGTATCAAGCCACATAAATACAAGCACCCTTTCACACGACGGCCCCCTAATTAATCAAAGTTATTTCTTCTTCCAATTTATTTTTCAAGAGGGATTCTAAACATCATCGAAAGATTCAATCTTCCAAACCAACCCTAGATTTACCTATTATATATGAGGTTTTTTTTTTTTTTTTTTTTTTTTAAAGAAACCATTCACTAACCCATAATTATAAGTTTTTGTTTTAAGAGAAACTAGACCATTACAAGTTAGTCCTTAGATTCGATAAGTTTGAGGTTGGGTTGGGGGTTGGAAAGTCAATTGGAGTTGGAGTTTTGAAAATAAATTAATGTTTGAAAATGAATTATGATAGTTAAATAGTGTAAAATTTTGACATGTATACAGAAAAAAAAAATGATCTTGTTTCACTTCTCCTGTTATTATATATAATTTTTTTTATTAAAAAAATTCAACTAATTTTGATTTAAAATAAAAAAGTTATGAACGTTTAAAATTTGAGTCTTTTTAATGAAAAAAGATATTTAGAGATGTTAATAACGAAAATTCACTTAAAAAATATGAAAAACAAAAAAATTTTTAAAAAACTCTAATTGCAGTAGAGGTTCCAAATGTAATCTAAAATTTTAATTCATTGTTAGTTGTTCTCAAGATAAGGTCGGGATTTTTCAATTAATTCACTCCACTCTTACTAAATGATGTGAATTTCGAGAATAATTAAGTGTGTATATATGTATATATATATATGTATGTATGTATGTATGTATTACAGGGCTGCAAATCATAACCACACATGTTTTTCTTCTTTTCCCCTTCTTATTTGTGATCAAAATACCATCAATTAATGATTGGACTACTTATTCGATCGCTTGATTTTTGTTTTGCATGATCATTATTTAGAAAAAATAGTATTAACTTTTGTGTTAGCTGTGTAGCGTCAATTCCCAAATTAGACATATAAACCACTAGAAGTTTTTTTTTTTTTTTTTTTTTTTTTTTTTTTTTTTTTTTGAGAGAGAGAGAATATACAACTAGAAGTTAATGTAGTTAAAATTATTAAGCTGACCAATATTGTCCAAAATATCATAGTTTTTCATGATTTAAAATCTGATAGTCGATCAATTAAAATGTCGATCAGTAGATCTTTACAAATTTGTTTTGTCTAGTCAAACCCAATAAAGCCTCGCTCTGCTTTGGATGTTGTTTTTTAGAATTAAACACCCTAAATTTTTACTCCTAAGAGCACTAAAATATAGTAGAAAAAAATAAATGAATAACTAATAAGAACATACAAGATCTATAGTAACTCACATTTAATATAATAATTATGTTCACTTTTAGTTGTTGTAAAACGAAATTTTTAATTATCCTTTCTTTTGATTAATGTTTGCGATTCTGGATGTATGATATACGTAAATTGTGTCATATTTTTAAATCAAAGACTATTTTCATGTTTTACATTAAAAAAATCTACAACTACTAAAACCAGACCAAGTCTCCTATACTGTTTTACCATTATACTATTATTCAGTAGTTAAAAGAATTAATTTTGGACAAATCTGAATTGGATGCAAAAGGACGTGCTTTTTTTTTTTTTTTTTTTTAAGTCAGGAAAATTTCATTTAATTATGTAATAATTGTACAATTTATTATTAATAAGAGAATACCCGCTAGGCTTTTTTTTTTTTTTTTTTTTTGTTGGTAAGCACCCACCTTCTCATAAATTATCTAAACTACACAATTTTTTACACTTGTCAAAGATTGAACCTTAGATTTATTGGATCTAAACCCTTAATCTCCCCTTCTTTCACCAACTAGACTAGCCCCAATGACTTAATACCCACTAGGGTTAGTTCAATGGATGGTAAAAAGAGGAAGTTTTGAGTAGAAGCACTCGTTTTCGATTTCTATGGAAGAGATGTCACTAAATCAACCAAAAAGGTAATAAGATCAACTGGTGCAGGGTGCTCCATTTTGTGTGGACATATGCACGAGGAATGTAGTTTTATTTAGAACATATTTGTTTCATCCACTCAAGTTATTTAACTTCAATCGTTTTTGTCTTTTTCTAAAAAGTCTTCAGTTTTATTATTTAAAACTCCAATTATAACTTAAAAACTCAAATTTTAAAAGTCCATAACTTTGTTATTTCAAGTTCAAATGAGATGATTTTTTTAATTACATATAATTCAAGAAGAACAATACAAGATCCATATTGATTTTTTTTCCGAACACATTTTAAGTTTTTACATTTTTTAATTCAAATTAGCCAAATATAAAATTTCAAAACTCAACTCAACTGTAATCAAAATAGCTGAAATTATCCAAGTTATGCGGACTGACCAAATGCATGTTTTAATTCTAAGAAAATTTATCCTAAATGATTTTTTTTTTTTTTTTTTTTTTTGACATGCACACTTGTGCCCATTTAACCTCACTATTACTCTATTACTAATGTTTATGCATCTGTCCAGGTTCAAGATTGTTGTTGTATGTTATGAAATGATTGCATTTCAGTTTGGTTGTATTCAATTGCAACTCATCAGCGTTAGAAATGATTGTATCTCTTTCGCTTGATTTTTTTTTTTTTTTCTCTTTTTACAAATCAATTATTAGCTTGCATTTGATTTATCGATTAAAAATAAAAATTTTAAATTAAAATTGATTGATTTTTTAAAAATTAAATATAAATTTTATTAATTAAAAAAAATAAAAATTAAGATAAAAAAATATGATTTAATTTAAATTAATTTTAAACCAATCCAGTACGTGAAAATAGTACAAACTAGCTGCTGGTACACCAAAAAGCCCTTCACTTATTGTCCCAGTCATTTCACAGCTAACTATTGACGATCACATTGTCTTGCTTTTATAAGGCACGTCATTCTGAGCCTCATAAAATCTTTTTTTTTTTTTCTTTTTTTTTTTTTTTTGTGGGTATATTCTGGGCCTCATAGTCGTTATCTCTGATTTATTACAAGTTAGAACTAACATATATATGAATACAGAACCTTGCACTGACATTTGGAAAGGATAACATATGTCTAAATAAATAATAAAAAACCAATTTAACCCTAATTAGTAGTTTTTTTTCATATAAGAAATAATAAAAAATTAGTTTTTGAATAATTGTGGTGTAGAGAGATTGAACTGATAATCGTCGATACATTGGCACCACTGTAGAAGTGAATTGGTCCAATAGAAGGGCATCATGGTGTAAAACGTGGAGAGATCTTCTGTTCAAAAATGACTCTATTTCCTGGAAAATTTATAGACACGGATAGAAATATCAAGCGTCACTCTCAAGGACCCCCAAGTACTGTTTTCTCCATTATTATTATTTTTTTTCGTACTCGGCTTTCGAAAATGGACTCGGTTGCCACATGACTTTCTGCTCTGTGGTCCCTATTATCTCCTCGATTTATTTATTTTCAATATTTATTTCAACTCTTAATTAGCGTTCATTATGCTCCTTAATTTAAGATTAATTATAAAGTGGCAAGAAACACGTTTTGGTCCAAGCAGACCGTAGTATTATATATATAATCATGTGTTTGCTTTAACTTCAAGTTGGAGCTATAGCTAAAGCATTCCAAGACGTTAGTACTGAGAAAGAGAGAGAGAGTGAGAGAGAGAGAGAGCTAGAGAGAGAAAGATGGTGAGAACACCTTACTGTGATCAGAATGGAATGAAGAAGGGAACATGGACCCCTGAGGAAGATAGGAAGCTAGTTGCTTATGTGACTAGATATGGTTGTTGGAACTGGCGTCAACTTCCCAAGTTCGCAGGTATGTACAATTTATACGACAATCAAAATTCTTTCTCTCATCATGAATCCGGCCAATTTCTTGAACAATGTTCATCTGGCCATGCATCATTTAATTTCTCATTTGATTTCGGTTCGGTACAATACTGCAGAGGAAATTAGTACACCTGCTGATTCATTTCACCGTCGTTTTCTTAGCCCATTAGTACACTTTCATACTTTTTGATGCGCAGGTCTCAAAAGATGTGGGAAGAGTTGCAGATTGCGGTGGATGAATTATCTAAGGCCAAATCTCAAGAGAGGGAACTACACCAAGGAAGAAGAGGAAACCATCATAAGACTGCATGATTCTTTGGGAAACAGGTATTGGAAAACGACTGATAGAAGAATAAAATAGGAAATGCACATTATTTATAAAAATAAAAATAAAAATAAAAATAAATTTGTTTGTCTTATTTTTATATATGTCTCATAGCATTCTTTCATGACGTTGTAGATGGTCAGCTATTGCGGCTCAGTTACCTGGACGGACAGACAACGAGGTTAAGAATCATTGGCATACTCATCTGAAGAAGCGTATAAAATTGCTCCACAACTTCGGCAAACACGAGGAACATGAATCCGTGGCAGAGTACTCGAATATTGACGGTCAAATAAATCCTACTGACAAGGAATTACAATTTCAGTCAGACACTAATTTCTTTCAAAATCCAGTGACACTATCTGACAACATTAATATCCTCGATAACTCTCCAATGTCCCCACAACCATCAACAAGTGAGGTCTCATATTCAACCATCTCAACTGATACTAGTAACAATACTAGCACTGCTACAACTGAAAGAAGCACCAGTTCCTTGGCTGTCGATTCGTATTATAATAATACTAATACTAATTATAATCCGTTAGAAGAAGTATATGCTGAATTCAGCGACGATTTCTGGACGGAGCCATTTTTGGCTGATAACTCGTATATCCCAAGTGATGATTTTCTCTCATCCTTGATGGACAACGAGTTTTTGTCTCCAGAATTCGACGCCAACCTCTTGTTTACTAGTACTACTATTGGTGGTAATCTGTACGAGGAACATATTCAAGTAGGTCAATATTGAATGATATTTATATACACATATATATATATGTGCAGAACATATCCATCCATATCTTGTAATATACGCATGGAGATATGTGCCTACGTTAAGTGAGATCATCATTTATTTTCCTTTGCAGCTTCTGCTTAGCGATTTCTCTTTTTACCATGCACAGTTTTTTGGCAAACAAAGCTAACGGGAAATGTGAAAATTTGTCATCCCAAAAGGGGAAATGATATGCTTTTTTTTTTTTTTTTTTTTGGGGGACCCTTAGACATAGCCTTTTCACTTGGATGATCTTGTGATGTAATTTATTGGTCAACTCTTACATCCTAATCTATATATATATACACACACACACACATACAAATATATTCCAGACTAGATTGTGCATTATGTATGCAACTTTTGTGGTTCCTCTTTGCTTGCGAAATTGATTTTTTTTAACCAATAAGAATCTTGGAACCGGAGATTGCAATTCTGATTTGCTATCCCCTAAACGCCAATACCACTAGTATTAGTATACACTCGTTCTAAACATTTGACCTTTTTGCTAAAGAATATTGCCAGTGACAACTGCGCGTATTTATGACCCGTCCGTTAATGGGGAATTGGCTGTGGATTCAATCGGATCACACTATCATAAATTTATAAATTTATCGTTCTCGTATAATAAATTTATCCCTATTCAATATGCTTAAAACCACATACTAAATGTCTTATAGTTGTTCCTTTTTTTGATAGCAGGTAAATTATTACCTTTATTTATCTCTTTTCTCTTTTCTATTTTAGTTATTGTGTGCATGGTGGAGCAGATATTTTTGAACTACATTTAAAATGCTGGATAATAGAGGTGAACTTTTTCAACCACTACGAATATCGTACATATATATATATATATATATATTAATATTATTCAATATATGTTATCCTCCGCGAGTTGCTTAAGCTTTGAGCATCCCTTGGCTGGTAACTACAAACAAATTAACCTTTGAACACTCACAGGGTGGATGGATTGATAAAAGAGGATGATACTTTCCTTAGACTATTTTTTTGTTCACCCAAGTTCGAATCCCATGAAACTTATATAAGACCCATGTTTCAGCTTTGATTGTAATAATATTGGGTTTGTGATATACTTGATGGGACCCGACGTCTGAAAGAGATTAGGTTAAAAACTCATCTCTTTCTTACCAAATCCAAGGATGTTGATCCCACTTGTGGGGTCAAAATTGGAACAATAATAGGATTATCACCGGCGCCTTTTTTGCTATAAAAAAAAATCAACAAACAAATTAACCTTTGAGATTCGTACAATATACTCACCATTATGTAAGTATATGATTGGTTCCACCAACGTAGAAAAAGTACAAAGCTAGTCTTTTAGGTGCACTATTGTGCTAAGAAAAAAAATTTAAGAGATAATCATTTCGCTCCACAGTTAGAAAAAGCGAATTCCTGAAATACCCTCTCAATGGAGACAAATAATAAAAATAAAGAAAAAGGGAATTTTTTTTTTTTTTTTTTTTTAAGGGGAAAAAAAAGTTTGATATGATGCCAAAAATTATGTTGCTTTAATTTGTAAACAATAAAGCAGATACATACGATTCACCAAGATTCAATTATTTTTCTTTTTTCCTTTTTCGTTTTTTTTTTTATTTATTTTTGTTAATAATGAACTTCAATATGATTAGGACTTAGGAGACAATAAAAGAAAACACAAAGTTCAAATTAGAAAACAATGTATATATACATATTCAACCCAAAGGGAAAACTCGTCCATAAAAATAGAAGATCTCTACTAGAAGAAAATGACGCTAGAAATTATAGCCAAGTCAAAGATGCAATGGATCCCAGACTCTAATATAATTGAAAAAGGCTGATGTTCTTAATCATACCAAATTGGCTTCATAACTCGTTCTTTTCAACTCCAACGTTACGTCGTAATATTTTACAACCCCGTGCTGCAAGGATAGTTCGCAAAAGACGACTTTTAATAATTAGTCTATAGAGGTTTTTGTCATTACATAATTAGCCTACAGGGTTATTTACATAATTATACCTCCTAATTGTAGTTATTTTTCAATTTGTCTCTCTTATTTTTGAAAGTGACAAATACATCCTTTGAATTTAAACAACTTATTTTAATTTATACCTCACGTACTTTGTCAATTCATAAAATTAGACACCGAACACCCTTAAATAGTATGCAAAATAATTTATACACTAAAAAAAATTAAAAAAAGCCTAAATCAAAAAAGTCGGGAAGTTTATGTTTTTTAAATGAAAAATTTTTTTCTCAAGAAAAACTTTCATAAATAAGTTGGAACTAACTAGGAGAATCCTTGTGTTTTCCCCTTGTCCACGCGAAGTGTGCAGAGGATGAAATCGAAACATGTTTTACAAATTCAAAGAATTGTAATTTTTAAAACCAAAAAGATGAATTAAGAAATAATTAAAATATAATAATGTTATTAATATTTATTTTTACTTTAACGTATTGTTACAAAACTGGCTGTCATTTGCTCCGTAATTATATTCTGCTGGTTTTTTCTTTGTCCTTTGGCATAGCGCCTAGTTAAAATAGAGGCAGCTGCAAGGGCATCTAAATATAATAGATTTTTTTTTTTTTTTTTTTTTTTTTTAAGCATAGATCATAATATAGTTGTCTCATAAAAAAATAGTTTTCTCATAAGGAATCTAGTACCTATTTGCAGGTTTTTAAATACCATCCACATCTCATTCTTTTATGTTTCATATTTAATATATTATATTTTATATTAGATCTATTACGTAAACATGTTAAATTATTTAAGATTGGCGTGACCAATTTGCAAGCTTATCATGTATCTTGTTTGTAGAGCATTCTGCCACTCTCGGTTCTTGATCTACATTTTTTTTTTCCTCTAGGTGTCTTTCTTCTCTGGTTTTTTATTTTTTATTTTTTGGGTTTCAACTTTTTGTTGCGGATCAAAATGCCAAACATAGTATCTATTAGTTTCACTTATTTGAACAGAAATACAAATTTTTATGAGAAAAAATATACTATAGGAAAAGTTTGAATTGAATTAAAATATGTGAGATAAACCAACAATTAGTTATCCTTATTTTTTTTCCCCAGTTTAAGACAAACATTCTCACATAAATCGATTATCAATTCTGAGAGGTTAATTGTAAAACACACTTAATAAAATTGTGCACAAGGAGTGCACTATTTTACATTTATATCTAATTAATAATAATTGAACCATGATTAAATGGTACTAAAACAAAATAATGGAATCTTAAATAAAGATAACAATTTAGAAATATTCTCATCTTTTAGGCATTTTGTTTTTATGCTCAAAGACAAATTATAGTGTACTTTAAAAATAAATTAAAAAAAAAAAGGAAACAAAAAATTATTAGAGGAGGTGAGAGAGTGACGTACATGGAAAGATCTCATCCGTTGGTCTGGTTGTTCTTATCTTGAGAAGGTGTGCTGCGTTCATCATCAGGCGATCAGTGATGGTGACATTGGAAACTCATCTCCTACAGTCCCATACACACACACATACACACACACATCCATACATATTGTCGTCTTTCAAACATTACCACGTGTATCCTGTGGAGTATATTTGCATATAGGATTTCCGTGTAAAAACTCTAGTCAAGGACTGTTTCACTTTGTAGCCACCAAGATTGATCTACGTGACATCATTTGTTTGAAAAAACTCATTTTTGTTACGTGACAACATTAATTTTAATAATTGTGTAATATAAGTGTTATATCGACATGTGACTCACATTTCGCATGTTCTGTGTTTGATTAAAAACTAATTTTAATATTCGTCGAAGGCTTTTTTTTTAGACACTGACATATAGAAATTAAAAACATATTAAATAGTAATATACTAAACATGTTTGAATGAACAATCCAAATCTTAAAATTACAATATAATTTTTGTTTTTTTTTTCTTCAGTTTTACTATTTATATAGTTTTGTAACTCAAATTTTAAAAGTTCATAATTTTGCATAGACAAATCCAAATGAGAATATATATATATTTTTTTAATTGCATAGAATTTCGAGAGGAACGAAACAAGCTCTTTATTAATATTTTTATCCGAACACATTTCAAGTTTTTACACTTTTTAACTCTAGCAATTCAAATATCTTGATAAACGCACAATCAATATAAACTCAAATTCAACAATCCAAATGTTAACACTAAACACATACTAAGTATCTGCTTTGATGCAATAGAAGTTATCTTATATGATTAGGTGATGACATGTGTTTTGTCATGAATTTTGTCGTCTCTTTTTGTGGTATATATTCGCCGTGCCTTCTAATTCTTCCGTTGGGTATTTGATATTGAACACTTCCATTATATTTGCGACCAAAAAAAAAAATTTCGGCAAGAATTTTGTTCCCAAGGGAAACTTCCAAGCCAACGTGTTCAGGACCATGATTTTACTGTACAAATATTACGTATTAAATATTCAGTCTTTCACTAATTAATGACCTCGAAAAAGCATGGTACTGTATATAATGTAATAATTAAAAATATAAACGATGTGAAAAATGAAGAACTCATGTGGCTCTACTTCAATTGGGGCTCGTCTATTTCTGTCTAAATTCAATGAAAAAGAACAGGAGGGGTTGGGTACCTTCACTTCATTTCGTCACTAAGGCCCTCAAATTCAATAAAAAGTGAAAATATAAAAAATATAAATAAAAAAAAGAGAAAATTTGAATTTGAATTAGAGTTGAATTGAATTAAAAGCATTTGGATTTAAGTAATGATCCAAATAGGCTATTAACTTTTATTAAGCAAGCCTGATACCAATAACCCCATGCATTCTGCAGTCCATGCAGCGATGCGTGCAATAGTATAGCCTTTTTTTTTTTTTTTAATTCGTCAGAGAGGCATGAATTTAAATAAAATTTGAACAAAATATTACAGTGAAATTATTTTCTTTTTTTGATTTTTGCATCTCTTTTAACTTTTCTGATGTTTTTTTAAAAATTATTAACTCAATTTCAAAAATATAATAATGATGAACTTAAAAAGTGGTTTTTTAGAGTAATTAGTATATAGACGTAAATGTAAAAAATTGATAGATATAAATTGAAATTATTTTCAAAATCTATATATACTTTGCAAGCATAAAATTGTTAATGAGGGTAAATTTAAAAAAAAAAAAAAAAATTTGATGAGGAAAATTCTATTGGAGTATATTGGGCCTGGCGAGGCAGGCGAACAAGAGGCTCTACCTCTACCTCCACCCCTGATTTCATACTGCATTAAAGTCAACACACATTTACTATTGTACAACTAAAATAATAATAATAATAACAACAACAACAATCCACAAAGCAAGCCTGACAATCCAATTCCTTAGATCTAAGAAAATGCTTTAAAAAATTTGATGTTTAATATTACACTAATAAAGAAATGGATCCTACTGATAAATCATATGTTATGAGACTCACCCTCTATTAATGAGTTATGCTAAATATGACTGTTATTTCGTAATATTGTTCTATATCTAAAGCAGAAATAAAAAGTCTTAAATCCTCTAAATCCAATAATGTGCATATGTTAGCGATGTCAAACATACCGGTCGAGAGTTTTTTTTATTTTTGATCAATTAGTGCTTCATGATATACCTAGATCGTCCCATTCAACAATCAGGTCATGTCATTTATAACTATACATACTGTCAAGTCTCACCCATAGTTCATAATTTATACACATGCCATTAACATATTCGTGTTTCAACCGTGCCCAGTAGAAAAATTGTGAATAAATAGGAAAAATCAGTATGGAATACAATAGACAATATTGATTCATGGCATAAACAAAACATATTATTAAAAAGAAGAAGCAAAAAAAAAAAAAAAGAGTAGCGTGCCATAGTCGTGCTACTTATTGTGCTTGTGCGCATGTCAGATTCTTGATATGTCGTGCTCTTAACATGCTTCATACCTAAAAATCACATCAAACACGATCTGTTAAATAAATGTGTGAGTTGGACCGATTTAACAGTTATGCTTTATTGTGACGTTCACACTTTTTAACGTGTTATCCGGCCTGCTAGAGTCAATCCATTTTGAAATCTATAATCAAGATATCAAATCATAATGTATAATTTGCGTGGGAAAATGTCTAATTAACATTACTTTACTTATTACTTTAACTTCATTAAAATAACAGGGTCCATGGAAGAACTTCTGCTTCTACTATTTACAGAGGTCGAAAAGGTTGGAGTAGAAGCGTTGATCATGTATGCAATAACATAAGATTTGATCTCTTATAAAAATAAATAAATAAGATTTGAACTAACAATAAGTACTAAATTTGATTGTAAAAGACCCCAAAAAAAAAAAAATGCACATTGCATTGTATTATATATTTACCATAAAAAGTTAACACATTATTTATACTAAGATCCTTGAAAGTCTCAAAAACCTTATATTTGTTCCTTCTCTCAAAAATCGAAGTATGTTATTGTGTCCCCATCTTGATTTTTTTTTTTTTTTTTTAAAGAAAACTTGTAATTGTGCCTCTCACTCAATATATATAATTGAAATATATAAGTTTGTAGCTATATATATATATATATATATATATTCAATTCTTTTTAAAGAACTATACTCTTAGTGAAAAAAATTTCTGGTTTTATCATTGCATGTATCCCTTTCACAGTTATTGATTGATGGCACTCAACTCAACTTTTTTATTTTTTATTTAGAAAATAAATAGATTTCCGCCTTCTTAGAACTTAACGAGCTCCTAAGGAATAAATTATGTGATCTTTAGTAGAAGGAAAAAAAAAAATTTTAAAAACTAAAAATGTTAAATAGACCAACCAGTACATCACAAGAAAATATAGATAAAATCTTGTACTTGCTTGAATTGAACATCCACCACTTCAAAGTATCAAAAGTATCACCTGCAATTGCATCCTATAAGAACTTATTAAGGTATATGTGCCCCCTCATATGCTTTATCCTACTACTATATATCTTAATTACACCTTTTTAATTAGACATATATACTAGTTTCTACTTCTAGTAGATCCATAAGCAAAAAGCTTAACATTTTTATAGTAGAGAATGAGTTTCACTTGGCCTTACACCAAATCTTTCTCAACAACCTTCTGCCATGGATAGGGATGAAGCAAGAAATATATTTGAGTGGGGATATATACTAAAACATTTTTTTTTTCAACATAAAATAACTGTTAGAGGGAGTTATCTGAGAATTTTTAATTTTAGTGGGTTTATGTGAGAATTTTTAATTTTAGTAGAGGCAGAGCAGTAATAATATATATAAATAAATTTAATAGGGAGATTATGTGAGAATTTTTTATTTTTAATGAAAGCAAAATAGGAAATGTATGAGAATTATTTAATTTTACTGGGGTAAATTATAAAACTTATAAAATTTTTGAGGTAAAAATAAAACAACAAAAAATTTCAATAGAAGCTACAGCTCCAACTCGCACCTTCCTAAATCCGCCCCTGGTCAAGGAAATATTCGCGTCATAAAATGCAGACAAACAATGGTTCAAATATCCAAACTCATACCTTGAGTCAAGAATTTTGGTGAGTGACAGACATCTATCAGTATCCTATAGTTTTTATCAATCATTCCTCCAAAACAAACTATCTTTGTATCACATTTGTCTGCCAAGGAATATAAATAAAATCCTCTTTAATTGAAGTACTAAATATTGGTGGTCTTGTAGGTTGAAAAGCTCAAAGACTCTTGCATTTTTCAATCAAGTTCAATGGGTAGCCCCAGTGCTATAAATTAATACTGGTCGCCCCTCCAGCGAGACCATGCATGCAAGCCTAGAGGGAAATTCTCTTCCTTCTTTTTTATCCCTTCCAACGGCCGCAAAGATTTAATTTTTGAATAAATAATTCCAACAAATTTAAAAAAAAAAAAAAAAAAAAGTCCGACCAGGCCATATAGTGCAGAAGGCCGAACCAGAATGTTTGGATCAGCCCAGCCCAGTCCAAATCGTATTCTTTTGAGGGCTGGACCAATCCTTATTTCGGGTCAAAAAGGAAACATTTAGCTCGATCTATATTTACAGCTCTAATGTTGTATCCTGTCATCTTTCTCCAACTCTTCAGATATTCCAGATAATTTGGACCTGAATACATCCATTCAAACTCCTTTAAAATTTCAACCGTGGTATTCATGACATTATCAGCTTTTAATATTTTCGTGACTTCACTCTCGTTACTCCGATGGTTTCACATTACACCTGAATGCAAATGTATAAAGGAAACATCTAAACATATATGATATTTTATATATTATATTTGTATATAATACAAATTAAATATGAGATCTAAATGAATCATAAATTTCAAAAACAACTTCTAATTTCTACAATTAATAGTAAAACTAAAATTATTAGTCCTCCATGGCCATTGCTAATTTAAAAACCCGACTACAGAATCGTAGCAGAAAATGGTAGGAAACATCAAAAGAAGAAGTTACCTCCATGGCCACTGCCAACTAATTTTTTGAGTATTCACATTTCACGTCAACTCATCAATGACATGATCTAGCGCACGTGCTTTAAAACCGAGATATATATATATATATATATATATATGGGTTCAAATATTGCAATCAGTGTGAATCCTTTGACTTAGGGGAATAAGAAAATTGATATGATCATCTTCCACGTTATCTTTTTTTAAAACTTGTCGATAAGGACAGGATTAAGCATCTTTTGATTTTTCTCATTTCGACGTCCCAAATTTGCTGACATCAGGAATGCTTGCGCCACTTGTTTTCGTATGTTTGCTGTCCTGTCCTTTCATTGAAGCATCATCCTGCGACAGTCAAAAGTAGAGCACTTTTCCTTTTCTTTTATTTTTCCCTTGAATCCGGACAAAAAAGGTTGGTTCCATACGTGTCAGTCGAATTTTGGATTAAATTAAAATAAAAATCTTTTACTTTGTCTTCTAATATATGAATTAACTTCGCCTCCCTTTCATATTAATGTTTAACTTTAATTAAATTATATTTTTTTATTTTAATTTTTATCTTTTTTTAATTAATAAAATTTATAATTAATTTTTAAAAATTTAATCAATTTTAATTTAAAAATTTCATCTCTAATTAACTTATCAAATGGAGGCTAAATTTTTTTCTATTAGAATTGTTGTTAAAAACATATGGAAAAAGAGGAAGGTCTAAGTGTATCTTCACATTATTTTTTTTTAATCTAACAAAAAGTGTTAAGTGATGCTAATTTCCTCTTCTTTTTTTTTTTTCCACTTGTTTTAACTCAAATTTAAGAGTTTAAGTGCGACTAATTCCCAATTTGAAGATAGAATGAAAGTTTTTAAAATGAAAGGATCATATAATGATAACAATGACCTTAAAGTTAAACATTATAAATGCGATTATGATTAGAATCGTAACACAAGAGGGAATATTTTTCTCTAATGAATTATGTTTTGGGTACTTTTACTATGGGATATATTGTTTTATTTTATCGTCATAGTAAGTTTTTTTAGTTGTTGGATTCAAATTTAATGGTCAAATTTATATATATTCAAATTAAAAAATGCAACACATCACACGAAAGTACTCCTATTTATAAGTTTGATTGTTAAAATTTAGTCTATCGAGCAGTAGGACGTCCTAAAACATGTCTCATTTTACAAGTACCTTTATGTAAGATATATATATATATATATATACACACACACACACATGCATACATATATTATATATATCTTACACTTTTACTTCTTGATAATCCAAAATGCCAATGAGCTAGTTATCCGGTAGAATCACAAACTCATTGGATAACTGACTTGCATTATTTACAAACATATAATTAAAATTGGTTTGTTCTTTATATTTAATTTGAGTGTTGGAGTTATTATACTATAAAAAGGACTGTGGAGGCTTCGATTTAGACGTAAAATTACAGATTCACTCTCGACCTCTTTTAATGTAGAACGACAAAAACGTTAAAAAATAATAATAATAAATAACATTCATGAAAAATTTGTTCACATAATCACATTTCACATCAGCCCGTCAAAGTGGTGCACGTGATTTAACCCCCAGAGATCCGGCCAAATATTTCAATCAGTTTAATCTGAGTAAAAGATAATATTAATATATTAGGGATTGTTCCCCATTATTTATTTATTTATTTTTATTTTTATTTTAAACTTGGATAGGAACTGTTATAACATCTTAGGTTTCATTTTATATTTAAATTTAACTCAAATTAAATTATATTTTTTATATTAATTTTTTATTTTTTTAAAAAAATTAATAAAAATTATGATTAAATTTTAAAAAATTAATTAATTTCAACTTAAAATTTTAATCTTTCAATGGATAAAAAGATGCTTGCATAATATGTTGTCGTATGTTTTCTGTCATTATTGCATCTTAAAATTATGTGACAGCTAAAATAAGTTTTCTTCTCTCTCTCTTTTTTCTTTTCTTTAAACTTTTGAAAAGGAGAGAGAAATCATATTTTATTATTTTTTGTTTCTTTTTCTTTTTCTTTTTTATTTTAAATTTTTGGGTAAGATTTTCTCTTACGCTTTTGCTAAACCGTGCAGCATGCTGGGGAGCCAGTGTACGCCAGATTATCTGGCAGTCCAATGATAGTAAGTAGTGATTATATCGTGAAGCTACCATGTTTGGTGATATTTTATATTAAATATGTATTAGTAAGTTATTATATTACTACGAGGATATGGCCATGTGAGTTAAGCACATCACCCAGTAATTAAGTGAGTTAAGTACATCACCGAGCAATGAAGTTCCGGCGAGGTGACGGCAACAGAGCTCTGCCGAGGTTGCGGCGAGCATGGGTCTGTTGTGGTGGTGGTTCTAGACGTCGTGGTGGTGGTTGTGGTCAGGGCGGAGTTAGGGAGTGCTACGGGGCTCTGAATTTTTTTTTCTTTTAAATTTACCCCTAAAATTTTATAATTTTATATAATTTACCCCTACTAAAAATAAAATTTTCTCCAAAGTTCACACTTTACCTTTACTAAAATAAATAATTATCATATAATTTTTATTAAAATTAATTCTATGTTAAAAATTTCATTGACTTGCCCCATTAAAATTAAAAATTTTCACATAAACCTACTAAAACTAAAAATTCTCACATGACCCTCACTAAAATTTTATTTTATCTTGAATTTTTTTTTTTTTTTTTTTTTTTTTTTTTTTGTGTATGCCCCCATTGGAATATGCTTCTGGCTCTACCTCTGGTGGTGGTTGTGGTTTGAAGATGATGGGTCTGGACTCTTTTAACGAGTTTTTCATGATATTTAGATTCTCATTAATTTAAATAACACCTTATAAAATGAGTTTATTAGATGAAATTGAGATTCCTTAAAATGGAATAAGTGAATCTCATGAGATTAACTTTCATGAGAATACGAAATTCTAATCTTTAAACCAAACATAGAAATCTTGTAGATTTACATTCCTATTATTAATATTACCCCATACGAAAATACCCCATTGTTATTTAAAATGGATGACAGGAATTATTCATTGTGTCTAAATACTACTTAGACATAAATTCTAAAGATTCACACTAGACCCATTTTAATGAAGAACGGCATAAACATAAAAAAAAAAAAAAAAAAAAAAAAAAAAAAAAAAAAACCCTTAATGGTGAACGACAAAATGTGAAAAATCATTCATGTGAAATTTATTCCAACATATTAATTAAACTTCGAAAATAACTTTCAAGTTCACTTATTCCGACTCAAACGTAATGATGTAATGAAATGAAAAATGGATATTAAAGATATTAATATAAAAGAGCTAATGACGACAAAACCTTAATAGCCGAATCTAGGATTGTAATAAAAAAAATTTATTAAATTAAATATCAAAGAAAAAATAAATTTCTTAGGAATTTTATACTTGAATTTTATCTTTGATTTTTAAAAAGGGTTTTATTGATTTTTCTTTTGGGCTTCATTTGACATTTAAATTTAACTCTAGCTAAACTGTATTTTTTCATTTCAATTTTTGTCTTTTTTTTAAAATTCAACAAAATTTTATAACTAATTTTTTAAAAATTAATTAACTCCAACTGAAGAATTAAACGCAAACTTAGTTTGTGTTTAGTTTATCGGTTAGAGATAAAATTTTTAAGTTGAAGTTAATTAATTTTTTAAACACTAATTTTATTTTTTTTGATTTTTTTAAAAAAAATTAAAATAAAAAATATTTTTTTATTATACATAAACTTAAATACCAAACAAAATATTAATTTCATAATAATTATGTTTTCAATTTTTTAAGTTTTGGGAGAGAGTTTCAACTTTTTTTGTATTTCTTTTTTTTTTTTTTTTTTTTTTGGCTTTTGTCTTCACGTCAACTGCTAAATTATTTTACGACTAATTATGTATTGACATTTCACATCAACTCGTCATGGAAATCTTCAAAGATATCTGGCGAGCGTGTTTTTCAATCCGGTCAAATATTTCACTGAGTGCGAATTTAAGTATCAAACACAGATTTAAAATGAAATTAAAATTAATTAATTTTTTAAAAATTAATTAATAATAATTAATTAAAATTTTTTGTTAATTTTTTAAATAAAGATAAAAATAAACATAAAAATTTAGATTTTGAATTTGTGGATCAAACTGGGTCCTAAAAAAATATATATTAATATATTATAGATTATTCCCCGTTATCTTTTTTTTTTTTTTTTTTTCCCTTACTTGGATAAAGCTTAAAGGACCATAATTATGATCATCTTAATTTGCTCATTTCCATGTCCAATGCTTGCGTCATATGTTTTCCGTCATTTCATCGAAGCAGCATCTTTAAATTTCATCTTTAAAGTTTTCTTCTTTCTCTTTTTTCTTTTTTAACTTTTGAATTGGAAAAAAATAGAGATCAGAGAGAAAATAATAGTTTATTAATATTTTTGTTTCCTTTTTTTTTTTTTTTTTTATTGGCTAAGATTTTATCTTACGGTTTTACTAAATAGTGCAGAAAGCTGACGAGCCAGTGCCAGATTACCTGATAATAGTATGTGTAGTGTATATGTATTGTGAAGCTGCCATGATTGGTGGTATTTTATTATTTAAATAAAAATTAGGCAGACATATTATATGATCTTTGTAGATACGGCTATGTTCTTCAATTAATTAGTTAAAAACTTTTATTTGAAGAAATCACTTTTTCTCTAAATTTCTCTTTTGGGAAAGTGAAGGTTATTCTTAATAATAATCGAGTCACCCATAATTATGTGTCTATCTTTTGGTGACGAATAATAAAACAAAATTGCTAATTAAACTCTGAAAAATAATTTCCAATTTCACTTATTGGAACTCAAACGTAATATTATAATAAAAGGAAAAATAAATAATGTTGAAATTTAAGAATAAAATTGCTAGTGACGAAAACCGTAAAGACCGGATCGAACATAGAACCGCAACAGAAAATGATCGGAAACATCAAAATTAAGGAATAGTTATATCTCAACCTCCGCTAAATTTTTTTACGACTAATTAATTTATTCACATTTCAACGTCAACTCGTCGTGGAAGTCTTCAATGACGTCTGGCCCACGTGCTTTAAAACCCAGAGATAAAAATCCAGTCAAATACTTCTATCAGTGTGAATCTGAGTAATAAAACAAAAAATAAAATAATATATTATTATATTATGGATTGTTCCCCATTAACTTAAAAAAAAAAAAAAAAAAGTAAAAAAACCTTGGATAAGGACCGTAATTATCATGAACAGCTTAATAATTTGCTCGTTTAAATGTTCAAATTTGCTGACATGAAGATAATTGCGTCATATGTTTTCTGTCATTTCAACGAAGCAGTTTCTTAAAATTTCATGCGACAGCTAAAAAGAGAGAGAAAAAAATATTTTATTATTATTTGTTGTTTCTTTATCTTTATATTTATCTTTTCTATTTTTATTTTTTGATTTTTGTTTAAGATTTTATCTTTTGATTTTGGTAACCGTGCAGAATGCTGGTGAGACGGTGCCAAGATTATCTGGTAACTACTGTAATAGTTGTGTAGTATATATTGTCAAGAACCACTAACCAAAGCATTCATCGACAAAGACATATTTAATAGTTTTTTTTTTTTTTTTTACTGAAAATCTTCAATAAACTTGATAATGAGGTTGTTACGAAACATTTTTTTTGGCCTGAAACCCACCATGAACAATTATAATACACAAATATATATATTTATTTTAACTATATGCTTGTTGTTGAGAAAAATTCTTGGCTTTATCACTGTGCCTAATCTTAGACCATCTTTTTTTTAACCATCTCGAATGTTATGTAAATATCAATGTTATATTTCTTTAAAATATATATATATATATATATATATATATAAATAGTATATTTGAGACTTTATGGTCCAAAGAATGATATAATCTATATCTTGTTATTGTTATAAAATTTTGAAATACGTAAAACTAAAGTTTTAAAATTTAAATAATTTGGAAATGACAAATTTGTAATGCTTAGATGAAACTTTAAGGCATGAAAAACAAATGTCAAAATTTGTAATGGCAAACAAATGTCAATTTTAATATTTGTTATATATTTAATGGAAAATTTGTTATTAAATTTAGCATTTGTTAAATTTTTAAAAAAATAACACTCTATTATAGAGAATAATTATCCACCCAAATGCCAAAAATTTGACATTGATACATCTATGTGGCACACCATGGGAGTTGTATTAGGCAACAAAACGGCACAACATAAACATTAATGACATAACTATGGCATTAGATACGAACCAAGGGAATCTTCCGCCTATCATACCTATAAGTATGTCTAAAAAGATGAATATTAACATAATTGATCTTCAAAATACGATCCGTTCAAACAACGTATAAAGCCTTGTGGGGGAAAATATGCATAGTTGTAAATACAGACAAACAACAACCACCGAGGTTGTGATACTGTGGTAGGAAAGTTTTTTTTAAGTCTTCTCATTCTTTTCACTTTAGAAACGAAATCCCATAGCTTTCATTTTCTGAAACTCCCGCTCTAACTTTGGCCGTTAATACTTTGAGCTTGGTGGCAGGCAGCAGTGGACCCAGTGGAGCAGTGGACCCAGTGGAAGGCTTGATAAGACTAGTATCAGGCCTTGTCCACTCCTCAGTGGTATATTGGATTGCCTAAAGGCCGAAGCTGGAGTTGGGAAGCGGAATGGATACCACCTGATTTTCCTATTTATTCACAAAAAAAAAAAATAATAATAATAATAATAATAATAAATAAATAAATAAATAAAATACAAATATACAATAAACCTATATGGGAAAGTCAAAGTTTTCCTCTCTTGTTAGTTCTAGAAGGGCATGGGAATAAGGCTATGGAATGTTAGTAATGGACAGAGATTCGCCCAACTTTACTTTTCTTCTCTCTTCCTTTTTTGGTACTTCAATAGTTAGTGTCCTTCCGGATTGTGAAAACAGCAAAGAATAAAATGGAAAGAAAAGTAATGGAAAAGAATAAAATTGTGTGTGGGTGTGTGTGTAATTTATGCTAGAGATACTGCTAAAAAATTTTAAAAACAAGGCCTTAACATATGGAATCTAAAACCAACCCAAAGAGGATTGAAAAAAATATAGAACCAATACACTAAGACACAAAGGCTAAACAGGCGCTCCTTAGATTCTCCTTCAAAACCCCCAAATCCCCACCCTCACATAAAAGATAAAGGAATTAAAGGAAAAGAGATGACCCACAATCTTTTACATAATTGAAATCTGTCTTTATTCTTTTCCATAATATATTATGTGCTGCAATTTTATTACCAAAGTGCCCATTCACTTCAAATATCTATATATGCACACATATATATATAAACACATAAAGTAAAATGACTTATATAGGCTTCTACAAAAAAATAAGATATACGTATATAATCAATCATATAACTGATATATTGTTCATTTTGTATCTTGTAATATTATACAGTTGTATTATGTACATAAATATATATATATATATATATGTATTCAGCCATACCAAAAACAGCACGTGCAAATAAGAAATTTAAAATATACTCAATTCTCTGATATATATATATATATATATATCCATCTATATATGGATCGGCAATATTTAACAATTACGAGGGCAACTTTAATTCATAAAATATTTAAGCTACAGTGAATTAACCAGAATAATTAGGATTATAGAAAAATCAAGTGGAGCACTTTACCTATCAATTGACAAGTTCATCGGGTTTCATGTGACACTTTTACTATGCATTGTGGTGTATATAGTGATATTATTAAATCACTAAAGACATTTTCATTGCATCTTCTCTTAGGGCCCTCATCGCATAAAAATATATACTTTTTTATTTCAATCCAAACATTAAAGTTATGAGGAAATGACTATCAATAAATGTTTATATAACCGCGCTTCTTATGCGATCAACCTATAAATTAAACACATCGAAAGAAAAAGAGTTCTCACTAATTCAAATCATCTAGGAATACTTCTAAAATTAATCATTATCTTTGTTTTATATGTCTAAAGTGAGAGAATAGGGAATTGTTAGAGAGCGAGACGACCGAAGTTAGAGATGGTGAGAGCTCCATTTTATGACAAAAATGGAATCAAGAAAGGTGCATGGAGTTCTGAAGAAGACGAGAGGCTGAGAGCTTATGTCGAAAGATACGGCCACTGGAATTGGCGTGAACTTCCCAAATATGCTGGTAAAAATATACATACATATATATATATATATATATATATTTGTTACTTGTAAGTTCCTTAATTTAAATGGGTTTTAGGTTAACTTCCTTCACTCTTTTTTTTTTAAAGAATTTTCTATGATTACTGTATATGATAAAGCTGATTATCAGCATCAGAGAACTTCCCCCAAAAAAATTAAGAACAAAAATCTCAGTTAGCTAGCTTATACTTTGGATCATGATCGGCCGATCCCTTTCCACTCTTCATTTGAATTCATATAGAATTTCCCAACTCGAATATTTATAAAATTTCATAATTTTCCGATTCATAAAATCAGTATAGTCTAGGTTACAAAAATGAAAAACTAATTTCTGACTGGGTTTAAATCATATATATAGGCCTATCAAGATGTGGGAAGAGTTGCCGACTACGATGGATGAACTACCTCCGACCGGATGTCAAACGTGGCAACTATACAGCGAAAGAAGAAAGTTTAATTATCAAATTACATGAAGAACATGGAAATAAGTAAGAAATCTATAACTTATTGATGCTAATGGGAACCGATCTATTTAGGATGTGCTCGTTATTATTTAGAAAAATTACAATCCTTTGAGGGAAACTAGTATTCACAGGCATTAATGATCAATTAATTGCAAATCTCCCGTATTTCTGATGCTTACAATAAACGAAAGTTTTGTTATGATTATGTAAAACTACTGTATATAAATTAATCATTTTACACTCTTATATATGCTAAAATTCTCTGATATCAGTTATCGTCTCTCCATTTACATAAAATAGTCCATTTTGCACTCCTATAAAAAGTTATTCTCACAATTATCTGGCTAGAGTACTTATGAACTTCTCTTAAAATATTTACATTGCAGATGGTCCTTGATTGCTGCAAATTTATCAGGAAGAACCGATAATGAGATAAAGAACTATTGGCACACTCACCTAAAGAAGCGCACAACTCATAAAACAACAACAACAACATCTCAAACAGAAGATCAATCTTGTGAGTCCTCACAGTGTGACCAAATCACTAGCCATTGTAATGGAGAAACAGAAGCTGAGAGCAGCAATTGGGATAACAATTATGTCGAACTCTCGCCGCCAATTCTCGAGAGCTCCCAGTCACCCGCAGAAACGAGTCCTAATTGCAGTGAATCCTCCGGTTTGATCAATCGGACATCCGATCTATCTGATACACACTATTCCTCTAATCAAGTAGAAGCATTTTATGAAGAGTACTACACCGGATCAGATTTCTGGACTAAACCATTTCTGGAAGACACGAGCGAAATTAATCATGATTATCCGTATCCAACATGCTTTGGGGATGGCGGAACTTCATCGTCGTATCTTTCATTTTATGATGATGGCATGGAGTACATCTTCTACCAATAATAATACGTAGTGATCAGGTAATTAAAATCGGAGAAGAACATTGATCAATATTATTACAAAGTCTTCATCGTTCGTAAAATCTACGTGCCCTGCAACTTGTATCTTGTAAATAATTAGCCTATAAAACGATGCTTCTTGCAAATATTGATCATCTGTCGACAATTTTATAGTATATAATCAATTAGTATAAGCTGGTTTCAAAGAGGAACTACAAAAAATAGAAAGATCATGGTTTATGATCGTGATTCTAAGATATATATATATATATATGTAGAGGGCAATAGAAAGTTGTTCATTGTCTTGTTGATAGGACAATCCGAACTGATTCTGATGATTGGTGGTTTGGGATTCCAAGTTTCTATTAGTACATCATAGATAGAGATTCACTGGGGCGCCTACCCAACCAGAGATTTTTATAGCATAACCGACTGTTTGAGTAATATATGTATTCTTTTCTTCCCCCTTTTTTTTTCTTCGTTTTGGGTTTCGATTTTAGTGAGATATTTGAAGTTGTTAGGAAGTTTTAAGTCATGGTTTACTCCTTAATATCAATTTCTGGCTTCAGGCATTTTTCGCTTTGTTTTGTCTTTTTAAGGTACTTTTAATTTGTATTTTTCGTTTCTCTTAAAAATTAATTTGAGTTTATATTTTGGTTCGGAATAGCTTCTTGAATGAGTGTCAACCTAGTTAGGATGTATTTTTGAGTTGTGATACTAGTCGTTGTTTCTCTTCATTTCATAAAAAAAAAAAAAAAGGAATAATATGCATACTAATATTTAAAACATGCTATATTCCATGAATATTGATATCTCATGTTTATATGCCCTGAGGAACATATAATCTACAGAACCTCAACGCATACACACACACACACACGCATACATATATATATATATATATATGATATTCACCCCCAAAAATATTTTACTATCACGTGTAGATTGCCATGGAGGCACACCAGGGCCAGTAGGTCAAGGTAAAAAAATGTTTTGATGAGAGAGATTTCTTCAAAACTTCTTATTTATTATGCTTTTGTGCCCCCACTATCTGTCGTTTAACTTTCTATATATAAATGCTAATTTTTATGATTTGATTTCCTGTCAAATTAGTTTTCTCTAAAAAAATATATGATAGTTACCTCTATAAACGCTTTTCATTTCAACTTTATAAAATTAATATTTTCCTTTTTATCTTTAATTTGCTTGCACTGTTGCACATGATTTCTTTCTTTCACTGCCCTTTTCTTTGTTTCCTATATTAGAATCTCATTTTCAATAGATAACTCTTGGAAGCCAAACTTTAATTTTGATTTTTTTAGGGGAATCCTTAATTTTTAATATCTATGATATTATTATAATTTGTCATAATAAATAGAGTAAATTTTAATTTTGATTCCCTTTCAAATTTTTTTGTTTGATTCCATGTTAAGCAATTATCAAATAAGCATTTTAAAAGTAAATTTGTGTCTAAAACCTTCTTGCAAAGTAAATATTAGGCTAGTTGAAAAATTCTAGGGACACCAACTCTAATCCTAATTTTTAAGTATCAATATGTGTGGCATATAAGTTATCTTTTTGATTGATAAGCGGTGATAGTATTGTTAAATCAATTGATTACTTCTATCAATGAAAATATTACACATGAGTTGGTACTTAAAAAGTTGTATTTAGAGTTAGTATCCGTAGCATTATTTTATGTTAGTTTGTAAATTTTATCTTCACTATTTGTGCCCGCACTGAATTTAAAGTCCGGCTCCGTCACTATATGTAGATGACATGGAAAAAAAGAAAGATTGTTAATAATAAAATTTCTCATACAACAATATTAAAAATATTAATGTTGTTTAATATCACACGCTAATAAAAAATAGTCTCATAACATGGGATTTATCGGTGAGACTCATCTTTATTAACTATTTTATTGTATTTAACCTCGCTGATATCTCAAAGCTTTTTTCTTTAACATAACTAAAAAGAACCTAAACTTCTCGTTACATGCAGCCACAATTGACCTTGAAATAAACTCTTTAACAATTTAGTCTCTAAATTTGCAATAGCAATTAACTAAATTCATTAGACGCCATCTCTAATATTGCAAATGTCAATATTATATTGTTTTTTAAAAATTGTAATAATAACATATATTATTTACTGTTTTATTTGTTTTTTCAATGTTTATAATGTTGTTAATTTAATTATCACATCTACTTTACTTAATAAAGTTGTAAGCTTTGGAATATGTAAAATGAATAGGATTTTTACTTTCACAATTTAAAACATGAAAATGTTGTAATTTATTAACAAAAAGGTAAACACACCAACAGATAATCAGCCAAATGTAAATTTTGATCCTATATACTCAGTGCTAATTATTCGAAATCATTAGATATAATATATTAAAGACCTTTTTTTTTTGTTTAAACCAAATGCAAATTTTTTATATTAGAATTTGAGATTGCATTAATAAGTATAGAGACATTAACTCTCCAATCCTAATTTTTGAGTACCACGTACTCAACAATTACTATTAAAGTTCGTTCTAGCGTTATTCTAATATTAAAAATAGTGATTTTTAGGGATGAAATTACTAAATTATGATATGTTCAAGGGAACAAAAGGTGTTACAACTATATATTATGTAGAAAATTTAACTCCTTTTGACGATGAGAGTAAAAATTAGTGTTGATTAATCAAATTGTAATAAGAATGTTTAATCATAAAAATTTCTTGTAACACAACTGGCTAAAAATTAAAATAAAACCGTGGTTGTAAGCATAATCTAGTGGTAATACCACATCTGACTTCACCTAAAGGTTCGAATCTCTCCACCCCGAGCTAAAAAAAATTAAAATAAAACCATATGATCAATAAAGCAATACACTAGAAATATTATTTTCACAAAAAAACAAAAAAAAAAAAACAAAACAAAAAAACAAACAAACAACTAGGAATGTCAATCCTTGACTGACCTATATATTGAACTTAGCTCTGATAATTTTTATTTTTATTTTTATATATAAACATGTGTGTCTGAACAAGTGTGCTTACTAGAGGTTATAACTCATCATATTAATTTCCTACCCAAAAGGATTAAAAAAAAAAAAAAAAAAAAAAAAGACGCATCAATTTTTCTTTTTTGGTTGCGAAAGGAGTTGAATATTAACGTTTGTAAAAAACTAGTTACAGAAAAAGAGTACGTACGTATGTTCATATGGACAAGTATATATACCGCCATGCATAATATGTGTACGTACATGGTACTATAGATCAGAAACAAACATTAGTCTTTGAATGTCTGCAAATTTGTCTGCCTTTAAACGTACGTACAGTACTGTTTGTCAACCAATTGCAATGATAGTGTTCCATATTGGAGTCTTGTATACCTATATGGCATACAAAATGGGAGAAAAATTTGAGGAACGCCAATGGCGGCCTAAAAAGTCAAGAAATAAATATAAGGCCGGGCTATTGTTACGTGGCTTTTCAGCAGCTTCTTAGGAGATTCAAGAAGACTTGACTTTGTTTCTAAAAATACGAAAATAAAAAAGAAAGAATATGAAAATGAAAGAAAAACGTTTTAGGTTGTTATAACCTCCTGCCATAGCAGTCTCCTAGTAATGGAAAATATGGAAAAAGCATTTCAATAGTAACATTTCGGATGAAAAATATTAATCATCACTGAAATGAGATTCCTATTCTAAGAAGATATAAATGGTCGATTTCCTATTGTGGTTGACCCGTAATATCCTACTTTACATCTTTCTTCTTTTTCGTTTTAGTCAACAAATATATATACATTTATTCAAAAACAAAAAACAAAAAACAAAAAACAAATACATATACATATACATATACATATACATATAAAAGAAAGGTCTTGTGTTCAATGGCCGGATACCTCAATAGTTTTAACTTTTTATTTAAAAACTTATAAAAACTAGTTGATTTACATATAATTTTCTATTTAGAATTTTATAACATGATACTATTTAGATATTGATGTAAAGAACAAGTATTACCGAAAAATATTACATTAGAATTATCTGGTTGTTACAATATCCATTAAAAAAAAGTTACAAATATCGTTTTGTAAGGGTGTCGGATAATAACTCATCCCTATAATATATATATATATATGTATATTTATTGTTTTTGACTTTTAAGAGTCAAATCAGAGAGATCTTTTGCAATCAGTAATTTCTTGGAAGTTACAATTTAGTGAGGTACACTTACAGATCCATTTGGTTTTTTTTTTTTTTTTTTTTTTTTTTTTTCTTAGAGGTCCTTACGGTCCATCTAGCTACCTTGTAGGAAATTTATGTACATGCGCATATATATATATATATATATATATATATATTAATATATATAAACAAAAAATGACTCAGTGAGGTCTTTTACTGTTTTGGAACAACTTAAATTTGGGCCAGGCCCATGACAGATACAACCATTGCCTCTAAACTTCAACTTCATGAAATACAATTCATACAAACATTTTCATATAACAATTAGATTTATGTGATCATATTCATGTTATAGAGGCCCTGCAGGGATATATGTGAAGTAGGTATCCAATTCCATACTATTGGTTCACTAAATTGGGAATGTGGCCTCATTTTCCCTTTGATCAGGTACGAAACAAACAAGAAAATTTTTTTGCACGATTTAAACAATTTGTCAACACGGAGATCGAAAAAAAATTTCTTCAAACAACGATTTTTTTTTTTTTTATAACGGAAACAGTACTATAAAAGATAATTTTGTGTTAAGGAGATAAAACTTCAAATTCACATGTACAATCTTCATTTTTAACCTCCTTCCCAATTACTATTTACTCTTCATCCAGCTGGCTGCTGGCTAAAGCATGCGATGCTATAGAACAGAAACTGCTTATAATTAAAGTTCCGAACAGTAAAAGCAAGAACTGATTTAAGAGACAGAAGAAGGAAGGTACATGATGAACAGAGCTGCATGAGAAAGTTAAGACAGTAACACAACAATACAAGCTGAAGATTAAATTATCTCAGTCAGTCAAGTCCTTGGTATAGGACTAGATTATCGGCGAACCACACTAATCTACAGCCATTCATTTTAGCCATCTCTAAGGACATTTTGCCTTTGGCACTTTACCAGCCTTTTTCTTCTGCATTATGTACCATCTTTTGTCTTTAATGTTGGGAGGTTGTGCGCATTAACTCTTATGTTTTTTTTTTTTGTTTTTTTGGTTTCGTTTTGTATTTTACTTTGCGCGCTATCGGGCGCGGTGAAAGTAATTAGGGTTGAAGCGGATAAACTTTTTTTCTTCTTTGCCATCGCCCATCCTAGCTTTTTTTCTTTTTAATTTTAATATAATATATATGTATATTTTTAATTTTAATATAATGTATATATGTGTATAAATTAGTCTTGGTTCCCCTTGAATTAATAACTCTCTATATTTTAGGAAGATTTTATTTACACCCACAATATTGATAAAAATCACCACAAAGTCAATAAAAACTTTTAATGTATTTTTACCCTACAAGAAAATTATCTTTAAATCATTAAGAATGTTCATACCCCCACATACCTATAACTGAAAATATATTTTTTTATAAAATAATTAAAAAACATACACCACATTAATCATAAATAGAAATAATATTAAAAAATATATAAAAAAATCCTAAGAAATTGTTCTAAACTCTAAATTGTTCATTTTGTAACTTTAAATTGTTATTCATCAATTTCTTTTCTTAAGAAATTTTTATAACTACATGAAAATTTTCAATAGAGGATTCAAGTGAAATAAAAAATATATATGTATATATATATCTCTCTCTTGAAGAGTTAACAACTAATGAAATTTGTATTTTTAATTTTTTAATTAATTAGTATTATGTGTTTTTTTTTCCTTTTTTTTTCTTTGAAAACGATTCTCTGTGGTTTTTTATATCATTATTCTTTTTATTTATTTTTTCTTACTATGTTTGTTTACATGATTTTATATTTATGTATTTTTTTAAATGCAGTATGACATTTCTTGATTTTTGATTTAGATATTACTTGAGTTTTTCTTCTTTACTATTTCCGTTCCTTTTTTTAGGGATACTTTTTCTTTTAAGAATGAAAATATATCTTTTTTTCTTATTTAGATTGTTAATTTATTTTTAACAAAATAAATTAAAACTAAAATAAAAACGAGTGTATGAGAGGATTAAATGTGGTATTATATAAAAAGTATCTATAAAATGATATATTTACTATGTTTATATTAGGAAATATTTATTAGGTGAGTATATTTATTAATATTATTGGTGTAAATATAATCACTCATATTTTATTGAGCAAATAATTTAGATTTTAAGAAATAAATCAGCTCTTTTAGATCTATATAAACATTAGTGGGCTTAATAGTTCGATGGAAAAAAAAATTTTGACCCCTCTACCAATAAATCCTGCTCCATCACTGCTTCTTTACATTGTGAAAAATGCATCAAGTACTTATACGTAATGTTTTGGTTGACACTGCTTGGCTATTCAAGTCCTGAGTTGTACTATGTCCCCCAGCAACAACTTCTTTTCATAGCTAATTAGTAAGTGGTGCCCTTTAGAGAAGTAATTGGCATGAAAATATAGGTGATAGGACTAGTTAGTTGGGTTTGTCGGCTTGCGTTAGTTGGCTTGATTAGTTAAAGTTGTTAGCAGTTAATTAGTATTATAACTGATTAGAAGACGTGGTTGTTATTAGCACTGTGTTATAAATAAGGCAATATTAGTGGTCTAAAGGGACGGATTAGTAGAGAGTGGGGCATGGTGTGGTTTGGTTTGTGGAAAATTGGGGAAACCCTTGGAAGAGCTAGTAGATCTCTCGAAAATCTGCCATGCTTTGTCTTGGTGTTACTACTGCTCAATTTGATTCAGTCAATAAAGTTTCATGCCTTTTCAGTTCTATTCTTTTTTATACTGTGTTTTTCTTCCATCAACATTCATAAATTGCTAGGATCATACAATTCGTATCAAGCCAGTCCAACATGTCGCGGATTCAAGTCAAAATGATTGTTTTATAAGCTAGATTAAGATGGATTAGTAAAGTCGTCAATGCGTCGACTACTAATAGTCAAGTGAAGCCACCAAAGACAAAGAGGAAACACAAAGTCAGTGTCGATTATGTGGAGCGTTGAGCTCACCATGATGGATTGTTACAAACCATTACAGATCGGACATAATATGTGTTATGGTTTTGTGATCGTTGTCATGGAAGGGATGATCTTGGGATGGTTGCTACCTAGTAAAATGTGGGATCCGTAAAGTCTCTTAGGTTGGAAGATGAGTTTTCGTGGATGGAGGTTGTGAAACGTGGTGGTATGTCTGATATCAAAAATCTGGCATGAAATAATTATAAGATGATTAGTGGGATAGTACCGTCCTTTTGCAATCAAGGTAAATTTCTCCTAATGAGTTCCTTACATCAGGCTTTTCGGTTTGCAATAAATAAGAAAAGCAATTTTTCTACCTTGATGGATTCTAGGCATGAAGAGAGAATCATCTTTGACGTCTTCATTTTTGTTTGCATAAAATGGTGAGATCTATACACAACTAAAAACCCAACTGATGATATTCATTATTCAGTTCAAGCTTCAAGAGGACATGACCAAGTAAGATATAAGGGTGACCAGCTTTATTTATTCAAAGAAATGATTGTGTCACGAACCATATTGCTGGTCCTCATAGCAAGGGAAGATGATAAGAAAAATGGTCCTTCACTCTGAGCTAAATACCCAACAATTGTTCCTTATCAACCTACTTTTCCCTTCAAGTCAATATGGAAATTCCAAGAAGCAGTTTTACTCCAGCTTTTTCCGACAATTTAAGAGTAGAAACCTCAGATAAAAATCGAGAGATAATTCTGTGAAATAGTATTAAAAAAAAAAACAAACAAAACAAAACAAAACAAAACAAAAATCCATATCAATAAGGTATAAAATTTCGTTAAATTGTCAAATTTTTTCAATCCGTATCCAATGAATATCGAACTTTTAAAACTAAATCCCTGTCGATAATGGGGAATAGGCGAGATGGCCAACTATGTTGTTAGAAGGATTCAGCACCAAACAATTTACTTAGAGCTTGGATTGCAACATCAAAACGTAGTTATAGACTTTAAAGTATACGTATAGCAGCCATAATAAGTAAGGGGCAAATACATATGTGTAGTTGTTATAACCCGGCGTTTTTGCACAAAGGATATTATCCATCTGCTGGTCCCATTTCTGTAGGCGGAGCAAATTAATATCGTATTTCGCTACAGAAAACAGAGATCTCAAATAGTGGGTCCAGATATCTTTGACAACGATATCTCATACACTAGGGGACCATCAAACGGCTCATATAAAATGAATCACATGATTACTACTAAACTTGTTTTTTACTTTTTTACTGTTCACTAACCAGCCAAAAAACAAAACAAAACAATAATGGATTACAAGGATAGAGATTAATTTACTCAGATAATTTCGGAACATAGATGCTTCTTCCATGATATATGAATCTCTGACGAAATGGATTACTTATTTATCTCAATCAATATGATGAAAATGACTTGAATTTATACATATTATGAGAACGTCGGTCACCCTATCAACCTATCTAAATGATGTTGGCTGCCCCAATTTGTTTTGAACCAATGCCCAAGAGTACGGGATTTTTTTTTTCTTTTTCTACCAAGACAATTTACCTTTTCTTTAATTTTGTTTATTTTGTAATGTAACTATTTTTATTCCCTTGCCAGGAACAAAGCGACACCAACTAGAGGAAGGAAACACAACATTCAACCCTACAATTCAAAGTTATGTTTGTCGTTGTTTGGTTTCTAAACGAAAAAAAAAAACAAAAAAACAAAACAAAAATTCCCACCTTTTTTTATTTTTATTTTTTTACTTGTTTTTCTTAGCCGGCTAATAAAACTGTAACAGTGTCTTGATCCATCAGATATCAACTTCTCTTTCTTCTTCGTCATCATCTTTTTTTTTTTTCTTTTTTTTTTAAACTAATATATATATATTTATTTTCCTTTGTTACGTTCGAGCTAATAAGCTAAAAAGCTAGTGTCACTTTCAAATAGACCAAGGGGGGATAAACTGATAAGCAAGCTGGTGAAAGTCACCAGTCTTATCAGAACTGCGTGATCTGAGAAACGTGGACCGCTGGATTATCGTAATAGTGATTGATTTTCCTCCTCTTGATGTCTCTCTCTACTCGTAGAGTCGTAATGGTAGTGCCATTGGTGTTGTAATTCCCACTCTCTGAGCTAGAAAATCGCTGGTCAAGCACGTTGACCGGCGTCACCGAGCTCGAAACGACGTCGGATAAAGGCTCGTACTCCTCCAACAGTACAGTTTCCATTGCGTTGTAACACTGTGCCATCTTTTCCTGAGAAATAAATTTTAAAAAAGAAAAAAAAAAAGTAGTTTGGTATTAAAATGAGATTCGGAGAAGCAAAACATACTTTATTCGGAAATCCAGTCAAACATGTATAAAAGACAAGAAAATAAGATTTTTTTAACCTATTAATTTAACTATAATTAAATTATATTTTTTTAAATAAATTTTTATTTTTATTTTTTTTTAAATCAATAAAAATTATATGTAGATGAAACAACTCGCACCCGGCACCACCGACCCAAAAACGCTAAAAGAATTAAATGGGATCATTTACCTTGTTAACATATGTACAGTTGGAAAGTGCTTTTCTAAAGCAGGGACATTGCAGAGGAAACAGCTCATGAGAAGCACAGAGAAGCGCTGAAGCAGCTATTACCGAGGGCTTATAAACCAAGAAGTTAATATCTGCCAAAAACAACAGGATAAAAAATAAATAAATAAAGGAATTGTAAGGTTGATTTACTTGATAAGAGAGATTATAAAATAATTTTGTTTCTGGGTATCTTACCAGTTTGAGATTTGAAGATAATGTCAAGAGCTCTGGCCTTGAGAGCTTGCCACAAAGGTGGGTCTTGGAGTTTGAATAAAGAGATGAAAAAGGGAATGAAAGAGAAGGGAGTAATAGAACGCATTCTCCATTTAAGAGCTCCCAAGATTAGCCCCTCCATTCTTCCTATGTTTGTGTGTCAAATATAATTCCACCTTCTCCCTATACACACACACACACACATATATATATACACACACACACACACACACGACAACACAAGTTAATTCATTTTCAATCATTTTCTAGAGAGAGGGGGGAGAAATGTTTAAGCTTTTACCTGAAAATCACTGAGAGAGAACTCTGTTTTCTTCATCTTGGCAGCCAAAGAAACGCAGGAGATCGCAAGGAGCTTTATAACCCATTGCTTTGGTTGCTGTTTTATGCAAGTATTTAGATCTCAAAAACGTCTCGAAACTAAAAAAAAAAAAAACACTTGAGCAAACCATATATTTGTTGGCATTTAGGAATTAAAGAAACTTCATTTGGTTGACGAAGTAAAACTTTTCATCTTTAAAGAGCAAAGACAAAATATTTATACCAGAATTCCATGGGAGGACAAGAACCGATCGAGATAATTGACTGCGAGGTACGACATTAGAGGATCGAAGTTACAAGAGAACTGCTACGACAAAGCTGAAATAAGTTAAAGACCAAACAAAAAAGACTCTGTTTTTCTGAGAAACATTTCTCTCTCTCTCTCTTTTTTTGTTTTTTTTGTTCGTTTTTGTTTTTGTTTTTTTTAATTTGTGTACCTGTGAGATTGAAGCAATGGCTTCTCGTCTAACAAGAACATCAAAATCGCCGGCTTGGAGGCTGGAAAAGTAATTCTCGGAAGGCATGTGATCGGACTCGACGAGGAAAAGAGAAGCGACGGAGTCAGAGTAAAGATCATCGGAATCTGTAAGTGGGTTTTCGTGGTCGAACTCCATAGACGAGATTTCTTTCAGAGGTGTTTTTTGTTTTGTAATTTTTTTGTTTTTTTCCCTTCTCTCAAAGGGGTTGAGGATAGAAGAAGAGCACGCAAGACATTGTTAAAAGAGTAACAACTAACAAGGCAAAGGGGATAAGATAAAAAGCACAGAGATTTGGTGTTTTTTTGTGTAAAAGAAAAAGCAGCTTGTGCTAGTGTTTGGGAGACTTGAACTTCACCCCTTCTCTTCTCTCTCTCTCTCTCTCTCTCTCTCTCTCTCTCTCTCTCTATATATATATATATTGTATTGCATTCACAGCTAATCCCTCTCTCTCTTTCATTGGGAAAAGAAAGAAAACAGAGAAGAGAAGGGAAGGTAAAGGGTTTGCGGGTGGTGTGATCAGATGGATCGAGGCCTCATGAAATGTTGGACTATGCCTAAGGTACGTCAGACAACAATTGGCTGCGACTTTTTAAAAGTCAAGCTTTTATTTTATTTTATTTTTTTAACACCAAAATTTAAGTGAAAATAATGTGACTTTGCTACCTAATTATCTGTATAGTTGTAAGTTGTTCGTTTTTCTCCCTTAAGTTTTAACTTCTAGTTAAATTCACTTCGGTTAATGGTGCATATTGATTTTCGATGCTCATTACTCCAACATTCCCCTTACCATCTTGTAAAAAGAAAAATGTTCCGTCTGGATCACATATCTATTTTAAAAAAAAAAAAAATTTTTATTTTAAATAAGAAAGTTTTTTTTTATTTGAATATGTTCTTAAGTATCATTAATCCTAAAAATAAGTATTTTAATGTATCATGTATATTTTTGAAATGCAAAAATCAAATAATTCTCTGCAGTGGAACAATCCCTGGGAGGTCAATTCTGATTGGTCAATACAAATATATTTCAATGCTTTTTCTTTTTTCCTTTTCCTTGGTTTAGCTAATCTGCCATGAAAATTAAAAAGGGGTAAAGTACTTTTGTGTTAATTGTTTTCTAAATGTTGAAAATAAGATAGCGTTTGGATGTGTAAAATTTTTTTTTCTTGAAATCAAAAAGTTGTTTGGAATGAGAAAAAATAGTATAAAAATTATGAATTGCGATAAAATTTTAAAAAGATTCATTTTCTTTTTTCAAAAAGGTACTATACAAAATAAGTTTAAATATGAGATAATTTTCTTTTTCAAAATGAGAAAATTATGAAAAAAAATTAGGAAAAACACTTTTTTGTAAAAAAATTTCAATTTTTAAAATTGGATATGGTAAAGAATTTACCATGTACACTTTGATTATGAGAAATGTGCCAACCATGAAATTAATACAATGAGAAAGAAAATATATACATGTCTTTTGTTAGGGCTTTGATTAGAGTAGGGGTAGGTGAATTTATTGGCGATCTGTTTTAAAACAAAACACACTTATAAAGATGGGGTGAAATTAAGAATCTCTACTGATAGAGATTATAATTTTTTTTTTCTTTTTATGATGAACTGACGTTCAATTAATGGATATATCATCACTTATGGAATCACACGCCTCAACTCCAATTCACATTTATTTCAGAACGTGTGCACTTTACATTTAAATTGTTCAATTATAGGAATCTATTGAATGTTGTTGCGCCCAACTTAACCATGCAAGACATTTATTTTCGACCAGCAAGAAGTGAAAGCATATCCCCAACTAGATTAAAGGAAAGAAGGGAATTGAAACTAGTGTGTGTGTGTGTGTGTGTGTATATATATATATATATATATAATTTTCATTTTAAGAAAAACTAAATATAAAACCAGATTAAAAAATCCCATAAATGTTGAGAGACCTTGATCCAAGTGGGCCTCTTTGAAAATTGAAATTAATCATCCACCACCACCTCCCAAAACATATAAAATTCATCCGAGAAACACAAAGACAAAGACAAGTTTGAAATATTGCCGTTTCATCACACCAAACCGAGTAAAGACTCCAAACGAAAGTCTTCAAGATCTACTTCAACCTTCCCACACTATTAAATAGCTTTTTAGGTATTGAAATTCAGCTTCTTTTTTTTATTTTTTTTATTTTTAACTAAGTACTTGGCAGGGAATGCCAGCTTGTATTTGTGACTTGTGTCCTCGTATTAAATGAGATCTCACTCGTTACAATTAGAAAAGACTAAGAATAGGACAAAAACAATTTCACTAATAGACCATGTTGTGTGGGGTTTGATTTAATTTAATTTAAGGTCAATGTGGGGAATTGATGTCATTGGTTTACCTAAAAATAATGTCTCTACACAGTTGATGATGTTAGTATGTGTTCTAACTTCTATTCAAGTGCTCAAATATATATGGATTCTGTTTAAACTATATTTGCTTAATCTGTTTTAATGTGCACATAATTAAATTAACTTGCAAAATAAGCTTTTCATAAAATTTAAAACTGTCCCCTAGGGGAAGGGCAAAAAAAGGTTTAAAAAAAGGAAGGAATTGTCATCCATTCAAAAAATGTCATTAATGATTGGGGCTAAATAAGTGCTACTTTCGTTTGCAGTAGGGTAACTTCTTTCCCCAATAATTCCCAAAATAGAACCATTGTTTAATACATAATTTTTGCACCAATTTTCTAAGAGATGTGCGTATCTGTATTCATCAATCCATGCATGTATTATAGTACTGTACACTAGTATATAGTTTTCCTTTTTAATGTGGCGCTTTATATTAAAAACATGCATGCAAATTATATATGATATTACGGGTCCACTCTCTTTCTCTCCCTAAAGGATGACGACTATAATTTCTCGTTCGTTTATCTCTCTTAATGCCAGACTCTAATGATAACTTTTGACATGTCTCTGGTTTCCCAATTCTAGGGATGGAGGTGAGAATAATACGGTACGGGTCTTAGCAAAGACAAGCCCATGAAAGGAGGATGGGTGTTGTGAGAAGGAGCAAGACATAAATGAGATAGTTGGCGGTAGTGTGTGGTCATCACATGCCGAGGAGATCCTGTAGTAATTTGGCTTTGACAACCCAGTTTTTTCAGATGACGTGGATCATTTTGTCGCCAAGGACGCCTTTTGTGTAATTAGTTTATTTATTTATTTTTTCTTTTGTGTAGGTTTGTATGTGATAATGGTGCTATTTTCGCCGTCTTTTATCTAAGTGTTTTATTTTTGTTTGTTATTTCTAACAACGGAGGTGATTTCTCCACCTTTCACGTTGGTTGTTTGTTTATCAAATATGTGTCTTGATAATGTTTTAGTCCCGCTAGAATTGCTTTTATTTGAGGTTAGCAATGACCCTAGTACTACTGAGTTTTGACACTAGATCAATAGGGAAATTTCATAGATTATCAGAATTTTGTTATGAAGAGCCTTATATGTGATCGATTTTAGTGTGCCGAAGCATATACCCGTTATCAGGCCTAAAGTATATGTCATTCTCTTTGAGCGTTACATGTAAGAGCCTTACATTACTCCATATCAGTGAGCCGAAGTATACATATGTTATCGAGTCTCAAGTATACGTCTTTTAATTTCCTTTAAACATCATCAGACTTTACTAATGGATCCTTTTTTATTGAAGGGATTTGGTCTCATGTAATACGGAGTCATTTATTATATTTGATATTTTTGTATGCCGGTTATGAGTTTAATGTAATTTCTACCTTAAAAAAATTATATATGCTATTGAAAAGAAGCAAATCATATAATTAGGTTGATATCAAATATTGTTAGGAGTTAGGACAGACACAAAAGACCATTAAGAACTTTCTGAATAAAGCTTCCATAATTTTAAGCTCTTGTTCCTAATAATTATCACCCAAATTAAACCTGAGCCTCCCTTTCTTTAGCTGTGTCAACTTATTATATGTGTATAAAAAATAAAAATAAAAAAAGTTAATGGGAACACTACTCTAAAAGCCAAACATCCATATATGACTGGTCTTTGTTGAGGAAAAAAGGCCATCAAAAACATAATTATCAAGTGCACCAACTTTTGAAATTATTCACCAATCCATCTAATACTTTGACCTTCCGCTTTTGTTTCTTGAAACCCACATGGAGCTAGTACTTTTTTATCCACTTTTTTAAGTTTATATATATGAGACCAAAAAAAAATAAAAAAATAAAAAATCTTCACTAATTTATCATAAAAGCTACATGTCCGGACCTAAAAATAAATAAATAAATAAAAATAAGGGGAAACTGTCGTATTAAATAAATAAATAAATAGAAGAGCTTTTTAGAGGTAAGAACGCAAAAACTAGAACTATATAATAAAAATAATAGAAATGAATTTAGAAGTAAAAAGGAGTTTGGCAATATGATTAACAAAAAAAAAAAAAAAAAAAAAAATGTGCTCTCTGTTCAAAGTCCTAACCCAAAGAAAGAAACAAATTTTCTGTACTAGGTCGACCAATCTGCATGATAAGCAGTCGTAAAAACAAATAACCGGATTGTCTTGTAATCATATATAGCTGAGTTGTCTAGAATTTGCCTCTTCCCAAATTTTAATTACTCCAATTATTGTTTCACGTTCCCCCTTTGTAGCGGGTCAATTACATGTAGCTAGCTTTTCCCTTGTTTCTCTTTAGTACTTTTAACGGCAGTAAATCATTACTTCATATATATTTCTATCCCGATAAAATTTCTAAATCATCTCCCTATCATTTGTGAGAATTCTACTTCTGGTATATTACTCAGTGTCATCGATCCAGAATAATGACAAACACATGGATTATATAACCTTTTTATATTTTATTTTTTTTAAAATATAAAGGATTATAGGTTACAAAGATAGTGAGTGACATACATACGACGATAATGTATCTTTACGTGATATGTATAGATTCTTTATGATTAGGAATTGGATTTCTTATATAATCCGACTACCGTTAGAAAAATAAACATCTTACCACTTTATCAAATGATAAATAAGCTCTTTTTAGAATTTATAACGACGTACTTATTATCAACAGCAACCCAATTGTCTAACAATGAAAATTATTTTATGTGTCAACGTGGACCATACATACCGTTTACACTAATTGGTCACAAGTACTACAAGAACTACAATAAACTAGTCTTAATTATAAAGTTAAAAAAATAATTGGGTATGATTGAAACTAAAGTAATGTTATTTTCATTTACCATTCTTTTGAACATTAGTTGTATCCTTACATTTTCTACTCACCAAAATTTGTAAAAAAAAATTAAGGAAATACGGTAGAATGCATACATACATACATACATATATATATATATATATATATGTACTTCTCTTCAAACCTAGCAATGATCACTAGCTAAAATAATACGAGTACCGCTCCAATTCATCGATAGCATGTGAAAGAAATTGGGTTCTTATTATTATTATTATTATTTTTTAATATTGTCATTCGGAACATTAAATAAATCATATATATAATATATATACAAGTAGCAAGCCATAATTATTATTTCCATATGTCGTCTTATACTTAATTAGTTAATACTACTACCGAAACATAAGTACTCGTTAGGCTTCATAGGATTCTATTATGTACCGAGTCAATCCCTTTAGCCACAAGAAATATTATTAGTAAACTAAATCTTCTATAATTTATTTGAATATATATTGAAGGAGACAAAAAGCTTAGGGATATCAGAAGAAGCCAACTAGCTAATTTTTTTTAAGTGTTTTTTTATTTTATTTTTATCCCCTCGAAATGCCTTCGAAGAACGTTCCATTATTATAAATATGATTATCATTATTTTCGGGAGGTGAGAGGATGAGTTGCTTCAAAGCTTTGCTCCTTCTCGTAAACCCTCAGTTAATCATTAACCATTGATATTTGGTACTCTTTTTTCTTTTGTTTTTTGTATTATTTATTTATTTTTTTTTCGGTTTTGTGTTGGTTCTTCCCTTTTACTTTCCTAGTTGGGTTTTTTCTACTTTGACAAATAATTATGAATCCTCTTTCTCTCCACATTGGTGCAAGAGAAAGCCCTATAAAGAAAAAAAAACCATTCTATCACTCACCCTTTGGACTCGTACCCACTTTTTCTTTTTTCCTCTCCCTCTCTCTCTCTCTATGTGTGTGTGTGTGTGTATATATATATATAATACAAAAGAACAAAATTAATGCACATCTATATATATAACGGAATCTTTAAATTAAGACTTTCACAAAAGGCATGGTAGCGGCAGAGAGTGAACAGAGTAAGAAAATTGCACGCTTGGAATGATAACGTGAAGGTAACGATACATGGAGAGAGAGAGAGAGAGACACAGAGAGAGAGAGAGAGAGAGTAGGGAGTCACATGATGAGTGCATGTTCCACGCCATACACAACCATGCAGATAACACCATCATTGAATGTCTTGTGGTTTTGCTATTTAATAAGAAAAAAGAGAGGGGAAAAAAAAAAAAAGAAGTTGCAGACAAGGAAAGTGGGCCATTTTTACTACTAGTTAGTTGGGACAAAATCAAAAACCTACAATCATTTTATTTATGTTATTTGGAAGGCATTGGCAGAACCACCTCTCCCACTTGCCAGCCATATCCATGATACATATTGATATATATGTATATATATATGTGTGTGTGTGTGTGTGTGTGTATATATATATATCGATCTCTACATTACCCCCACAAACGTGGAAACTTTTTTTATTACTAGTGAACTGTAGAGGAATTTCCTGTCTGAAGTAAAAGTAATAAAGAAATTATAAGCTCCTCATGATAGGCAATATTTTCTGTGGTCAACTCGGATTGGCTGATGATATGGTGGATACCAGACATAGAAAAGACATGGAAATACAAAGGTATGGGACATGCTCAGCCTCAGCTGTAATTCTCATAACAATAGTCAGAAACTACTATTTTACATATGTGCGAGAGTGCAAATATTAGCACAGTACTTTTTCTTTCGTCCAATGAACTAAATTCAACTTTTTTCCCAACTAATGTTCCTGGTTCAATTTCAACACCATTGTAACTTGTAAAAGAGAGAAAAAAAATTAATAATAATAATAATAAAAGAACTAGCTAGTTCAAATTTCAAGAACGAATTAGGAATACAAAAGCAGCAGGTGGTCCCAATGGATTTCGAAAGTGGGCTTTGCATGGTGCTCACAAACTGGGTTCATGAAAGAGGCAATGAGAGAAAGCCCAAAGTTGGATTTTGGGTTCAATTCATATCCAAACCCAAATTAAAAATTTTGAATTTGGGTCTGTGAGATCGAAACTGAAGCTAGCCCAGTTCAGTTAGATTTATTTTATTTTATTTTATTTTATTTGTTTTTTTTTTTTTTGCCACTTGTGGAAGAGTGAGAGAAAAATCTTGATAGTTAACTTGTGGCTAATGAAGACTCTGTTGGGTATGCACCTTATCCACCGACTGTTGTGGTCGTTATGATTCCAAAAGAAATTTTCACTTATTTCTCAAGTATAATCAGGTTCATCCTTGAATTTTCATTCTTCACAAGAAAAAATAAATAAATAAATTCCAAAACACTGTCCCATAATGGCTTCTTCAACTCTCTCTCCCGTAGCTCCTTCGCAGGTAACAAACCATAACAAAACCAAAACTCAACACTAATTATCACATGACTTTGTCTTGTTTTCAATTGATGAAATGATGACCATTAATTGAGTTTTTTAAATTTTAAATTTTTTTATTTTTTATTTTTAAAAGCTATGCTCTGGCAAGAGCGCCATGTTCTCTCCATCACAAGCCCTTCTGGTGAAGCCGGCGAAGATCCAGTCGGCGGTGAAGCTAAAGGGAATGAGAATCGCGTGCCAAGCCACGAGTATTCCGGCGGATGACAGAGTGCCGGATATGGGTAAGAGGCAGCTCCTGAATCTGCTTCTTCTCGGTACCATCTCTCTTCCCAGTGCCGGAATGTTGATTCCCTATGCCTCCTTCTTCGTACCACCCGGGTCAGTTCTTTTTTCTTTTTCATCTTTTTTTAAAATTTTAGATTATTAGTTGCTTAATTGTGCAGATAAATTGATTTTTAATTAAACAAGTACAGGACAGGAAGTGCTGGTGAGGGTACCGTGGCCAAGGATGCCATTGGAAATGATGTTATCGCAACTGAGTGGCTCAAGACTCATGGCCCCGGAGACCGTACTCTCACTCAAGGATTGAAGGTATTGCTAATACATACATACATACATACATACATACACACACACTCTCCTGTCCTCCCGACGTGGCATTTGTAATATCTTATTTTAAGGGAAAAAGTAAAATCATTAAAAAATATTACGTTAAAATCCGCTAGCAATTATGAAAGAGTACAAAAAAAGTTACGACTGCTATTTCATAATATGTTGAACACATGATAGTTTTCGTGTGTGTATATAATAATAATAATAATAATAATAATAATGTGGATCATATAAAGCCAATTATAGAAAAACGTTACGTTTCTAAAATGTTTGATAAGTAATTTTCGGTAACAATCACCTTGTTAGGTTTTGTTGGCTCTTAAACTAGTAATGGAGTTGTGATGTTACTATCGACAATAAGAAAAACATGTAAAATCAAAACGTCATATTCTCTCATAGCTGTTACTCTGTTGCTATATGTGTTTTGCAGTTTGTATATATGTTTAGGAATCTCTCTTTAGATGGTTTCTCCATTTAAATCTTGAAATTTAGATATTCTACGAATATATATATATATATATGTATGTAAAATGGAAATTTTGATTGGGATTCAGGGAGATCCAACCTACTTAGTTGTGGAGAAAGACAAGACTCTGGCAACATATGGAATCAATGCTGTGTGCACCCATCTTGGGTGTGTTGTGCCCTGGAACGCAGCTGAGAACAAGTTCATCTGCCCTTGCCATGGATCCCAGTACAATGATCAAGGACGTGTTGTCAGAGGACCTGCACCTTTGGTAATCCGATCATTCACTCTTTTTTTTTTTTTTTTTTTTTTTTCTTCTTGATTTGATTTTCATTTCTTCTAGATGATAATCTAGTCTTAACTAAATCAAAATTAACATGGATTTTTTGTCCTGATAGCAGCCATGGATTTTATGGTGTAATCCAACGTTTGCTAGCCTTTAGAAGTGAATCTTTAGAGGCCTTCAAAATAATATAATGGATAATGAAAATTACATGCTAGTAAATGAAATATCTTATTTCAATAGGACACAGTTTTTTACCATCATTGCATATCCGATCAACTAAATCATGACAATTTGATGGAACCTAATGAAAGTATGGCAGTTAAGTTCTAAATCCTACAAATAATGTGTTTTTCTTGCTTTACTACAGAGTCTCCTATTCCTATAGATAAAAACCGAACCACATTTATAGGTTGAACACCCATTGCTCTATCAGATTGTTTCCCTCAAATTAGAAGTTGTCGGTACTGTAAGATTAACTTGGCCATAATTGCTTTCGCAAATCCAGTGGTGTGGATGAAATACATAATTGGGCAGTAAATTTCTTCTCCTTTTCTTTATGATGTACTTTATTGGTGCTAAGTGCTAATTAGTTGACACCCGTTGGGGTTAGCTAGCTCAGTTGGTGGGAGATGAGGGATTTGGGTGAAAGCTCTCAGATTCAAAATCTGATAGAATTTTTATTTCTTTTTAACAAGGACAGTACTCATTGGTCTCATACTACATTAAAAAAAAAAAAAAAAATTGTGCCAATTGTTCATTTTCTCTTATAATGGTTGGAACAGTCTCTGGCATTGGCTCATGCTGATATAGATGATGGGAAAGTGGTGTTTGTGCCATGGGTTGAGACAGATTTCAGAACCGGCGAAGCACCGTGGTGGGCTTAAACTTCTTCCTAATTCAGCGCTTTCTTCATCGTTTTATCGGTTCAAAAGGATAAAACGATACTGCACAGACATCCTGAGCCATAAATAAGCTCCTCTTTTGTGAAATGAAGCTGATACTATGTTTTAATTAAGGACCTAGTTTTATCCATTGCTCGTATAGTAGAATTTTTCTGGGGTTGTGTCCTTTTGTATCACATTTCATGACCAGCTTATGGTAATTAAAGATCAATATTGGCAACGATTCTTATATATGCATATCTACTGAAGTAATTTGTTTCTTTCAGTGTTAATAACGAAACTAGGGAAGTGGTGGATAATGAACACTACAAGATATAATTAAAGTTAACTACTCATTAATAAACTTGTCCAGACGAACTTAAGAAACTAAAAATAAGAAAGGAAAAAAAAATTATCATCATTTATTATGCGATTACCACATATTTGTAAGCATATAAGAGTTGTCACATATTTATATAAAATTTAACCATCATATATATTTTTATTATGTGAATGTGATCACTCTCTTATTATACTGGTAGTGATTAATATCATTGTTGGCTAATTGCCAATTCGCTACATGTGGAAAATCTGCAATATTGTTATTATAATCAAGAAAGCAGTACGACCTCTAAATCTCTTGCCTATTATAAAAGGATAAAAGGTATTGTCATTATCTCACGGCTCGTCACGTGATAATTTTAAATAAAACAATTAATTTTTTAAAAAGTAATCTTTTTAACTTTTGCTTTATGTTGTTTTGTTTGTCTAGTCCGCACACACGAAATGTGTGTAGTACAACTAGTTTGTTTCATATTACAACAAACCTTCCTTTAATTGAAAGGGAAATTAGCTACGTTTACTTCATTTGACTCTAATTTTTCTTCATTTGAAATGCTAAAAGAAGTACATCTTTAATTATTGACTTTGGTAGCTTAGCCATGTGAGTTCTTTTCAAAAGTGATGCCCATGTTTTTATTTGCTTTGGAAAGAGACGCATACACTTTGGACATACAGTTATGATCCTCGTGCCAAGAAAAAGTAGAGTATTGGCTCAAAATTATTGAACAATAAATGCTCTAGTTATGAACCTTAGCAACACCGCAATAAAGAAAATTAACAGTGTTCTGACACGAGAACAAGCTTTCGGACGTGGTTAAGTTGTCTTGATCATGCTCGCTGGCTAGCTCAACACACTGCAACAAAAAGTGCTTTTCACGACATGAAAATTATGACATTTTTAATAAAATGTCGTTAAAAGATCCATACAACAACATTGAATAAAAATCTCATTAAATCAATAATACAACGACATTATTTCAAAAATATGTCGCAAAATGTTATTTTATTGATAAAAATAGTATCAATTAAATTTTAATTATTTTGACATATCACATCGTCAGTCTAATATTTTTAATAGATTTGTGTATAAAATGCCAAAAAGATTATAGAGTTTCTCATAGGTCTTAATTAGTCCAAAACAAAAATATAAATAGAAAATTAATAACAAATGCATGTATGTTCAAAAAAAAAAAATCTAAAAATAAAATGTTCTCAACATTCTCTACGTAACAAATTTTCAAATGATTATTGAACAACAATACCCTTAATATCCTCTCTCACATAAGGCTCATCGTCATCAACATTGTCATTATTGAATTTAGATTCATCATGTGGTGCATATGTTTTGTGAGTGCTTTCATCAAACACATCAAAATCATAGAAACCTCTTGGTGGTGCTTTCATCACAACATACCAATTTGATGTATCTTTTTCTCTAGAGTAAAATACTTGTTTTACCTGTGATGCTAAAATGAATGGATCTCGTTGAAATTGACTTATTACATAATGAAGGTTAACCAATGCGAAGCCTTATTCTTCTTTTACACCACCTGCAATTTTAGCCCAAATGCAGTTGAATATAGCCAATCGGAATTTATGATAATCAAGCAATATTATATCCTTTATAATCCCATAATAAGAGACATTTGCAACAGTGTGTGCCGTGTCTCTTGCCCTAGATCTACAAATTGTCTCTGCCTCTATAAAAATGGTCGTGGCCGAGCAATCTTAAAGAGTGGATAGCTGGATTTCACGTGGCTAAAAGAAAAGAATATTTGACTATTTTACCACTACAGAAAGATCAAAAGAAAAAAAAAATTCTCATCAAAATCTTGGTCTTCCGTTTTTATGAGAAGATCTTGTTTTATTTTTTTTTTATGATGTTCCACGATTTCTTGCTTTATTATTATATTGTTTCCTTTTCTTGTTACGAATTTTCATTGAAAAATAAGGCATCTCACCATCTCCACGTCCTAAAATTTCAAAAGGTGTCTTCTACAAAAAAATCTAACAGAAACAAAGAAAATTAAATTAATAACAATCAGTTTGAAGAGCAATTAAAATCTTAAAATAAGCTTAATTTAAAATTTAAAAGCCCTAACCAAAATATCTTAAGTCCAAAAGTATCCTATGATACTCAAACGTAAAAATCCTAAATAACAAAAGTAATAATGCTAAAGTTTGAATTAAAATTCAAATCTTCCTTTCTAAACTGAGAACATCTGCAATCTGTATCAACATGATTGTCCGCATCAAGTGTGTCAAATGCCAAAAGAAAAGCTGAAGAAGAAGAAGAAGAAAAAAATTAAATAATAACATCAACATATATAAAATCAAATGTTCATGATGGGAAAAAAAACAAAAACAAAAAACAAATTACACCATGAGTAAGATTATTATACCGTACCTCTGCCATAACTAAGTTGTGTATGACCACTTCCTTGATTATTGCTCAATTGTTGATAAAAAAAATACTAATAGAAAATTTTGCCGAAAACATTAATTAAAATTTATGAGAACGAAACTTGCAAGAAAAAAAATATTGGACACTGTTACCCAAGTTCCCATAATGAAGTCCAACGAAAACTGAAGAAATGCAAATAAATGCAAACAAAGTTGTGTTAACGAGTCTACATCAGTTGCTGGTATTATTAGTCTGCATTGTTATGGTTAAGAAATGCAAATGAAGTATTTGACTTCATGCTCTGCCGTATGATTGCATGATTTGGGTATCAGAGGCCACCTAGATGAATAGATTTTCTAGACCATCACCTTTCAAAGCAGTGACTGATTCCTGTTATATATATACATACATATATATATATATATATCTTTTTGCTAAAAAGTGAATTCCAATTAAAAGCCAGCCAGGCAAAACACCGAACACATAAAGCACGCAGCCAACGGCAAAAGACACCACGAGGAAAATACAGAAAAAACTTTGACCGAAACACACAAAAAAAAAAAAAAAAAAAAAAAAAAAAGCACCGAAACATGAGACGCCCAAGGAAAAAAAAACAAGGAAGGTGCTAAGCTGCCAAAGTAAGACCACTAGACAGGGGTCCAATCCTTGTTGAAGATATAGGATTTAAAGAAGAAGATGCTATATTGAAAGAAAGAAGACATGCAAAAAGGTATAATAAACATACCAAAATTGTAACGTCCCGACTTACACCATCTACGTAGGGGGACGACTATGTAGACGTGGGCCGTCACCTTACTTACTTAATTACCTAATTCTTATTAAAAAGCTTTAAGCTTGCTGAAAATTCCAGAGTAAATTTTTTTTTTCTTTAAAACTTTATTTTAAAATTCTTTTACTCTCAAACGTAAACTTGACTTAGTCCCATACATAAAACTTAACTTATCATCATACGTATTCATATGTACTCACCTGAGTACCAAGATCGTGGACCAGACCCGACCTAGCGCGGATCGGTACAACACGAGGCAACTTACTTGCCATACATACATAAACTTTGACATTCATACTTAAAACATAATGAAAACCCTTTTTCATTACAACATATTTTATAGAGTATATTTTTCAAAACACGTGGCGGTGTCCATCCCACATTTCACAGTCCGCAACACCAACTCTCCACAGTATTGCATTAAGTACTGCCGGTAGGTTGCTTACCTACAGCATGAACGTAAGTAATGAGCTAATTGCCCAGTAAGTACAATATTCAATCCACAAAACATTTTGCGTACAAGAATGCGTGAACCGATTATGTTTTCTTATAAATTAATTATGCTTTCATTAACTTAGTTCTAATCCCTAACATGTCATGTCATATGTGCACGTACCGTGGTACATAGCTATGGAGTGGTTGGAGGCGGCCAGTCCAAACCAAATCAAACCATGAAACTAATCGTTTACATAGAGTGATTGGGGCAGCCAGTCCAATCCAATTCAAACCATAAACCAAACCATTTAAACTCGCCCTCGTGGCAAGTCGGTACGACACCATAACATTAACTTGTCTTATCATATCTCATGACTTAACTTATTCTTACCATGTGATTTAATATTTGTGAACATGCTTCATGATGTCACGTATCAAAACATACATCATAAAACAATCTCAATCATGACTTAAAACTTTCTAGCATAATGTATCATAACATAATACCTCGTAACATAACACATCATAACATAACATACCTATCATAACCTAACTTACCATAACATAACATCATAACATATCCTACCATAACATAACATATCATAACATAACTTCATAGCATAACTTATCATAACATAACTTCATAACATAACTTATCGTAACATAAGCTTCATAGCATAACTTATTATGACATAACTTCATAACATAACTTATCGTAACATAAGCTTCATAACATAACTTCATAGCATAAAATCATAGCATAAACTTATCATAAACTTAACATAACATATCATAGGTAAATCATGTAAATCAATATATGATTTCTTAAAACACAACATGCAACAAAAACGTTTTGTCCATGCTGTAGGTGGAGTTGTACTTACCTGCCGTCCTACGCTTTTGGTTTATCGCCCATCATAGCACACACTCTTGTTTTCCTAACAGAGTGTAAGATAAGAATCAGTCATGTTCTATCTTATTATAAATCATAATTATTAAATGTTGGTATCCTAACCAACATTTATTAATAGCCTTAGTTATATGTCCCCTTTACAACTACTAATGATAACTCATTTGGTTACTTTAGGTAACTCTAGGGCTCAAGGCCCAACTTACTTAAATAATAACTTGATAGGTTACCTCAAGTAACCTTGGGTACTAAGCCCAATTGTATTAGGTTACTAAACTAAGGCCCAACCCAATAGCTTGGGTATCCTAACCGGTTACTAACGGTTATCTTTTAGTTACTATGTCTTGGAAATACTTTTTAACCTAAGTATTTCTTTATCTCTTTTCTTGACAATTCTTTGTCAAGTTTTCTTTGAAAAGCGTATGTAAAACTATACATTGCTTTAAAACTGTATAATTCATAAAACTGTTGCTTTTGAGCAAAACAGTTGAAAACTGTCAATCTTTGAAAATAAGCTTTGAAAACAGTTTATTAATCTCAGTTATTAGTACACATGCAGGAGTTTCTTGCTTTGCACTATTTTTCTGAAAATCTTGTGTAGGAATTTTCTTGTTTCCTGCACTGTTTTTATGATAAAATCTTTATCTTAAATTCTGTTTGGAATCTGAGAAAACTTTCTTCATGAAAGTTGTAGATCTCGAAAAATACTACAACTTTGATTCTTTACTGAAAACCCAGTTCTGTTCTTAACTTAATCGTTTTCCTTATTGAAGTCCCCAGACCGAGAGCACAAATCTGACTCGCCCAGGAATTCTTAGTCTCGGGTTTTTGTAAAAATGAAGGCCTTTAAAGCCTTATTTTGGAAAACTGTTCACGCAACCCCCTAGGAAAAACCCTTCTGAACAACTTTCATGTTTTAAGTTTTCTCTAATTCGACCTCTAAAGGCCTTAAATTTTACCTTTCCCGAAACTGGCCAGTTTGTACCCGAACTGGCAGTTTTCGGTTTTAAGTTCGTTTTACGTCCTATTACGCGCACACTACCTCAACCGCTAGCAGCGGGAGCTTAATATCAGTCATGCAGCGCTTTCTAACGTAAAACATACATCCATGCAAATCAAAATTATCATCATACATCAAGCATATAAACCCTAGCCATTTAAACAAACACCTAGCATGCAATTTGAAACCACCAAACCAAAACCCTAATTAAATCAAGCACATACCCTATAATTTTCAACCTAGGGCAGAACTGAAAGTTAGCTTATGCTCATTACAAATCATACTTAAAATACATTTAAATTTCCCACTTGAAAATTTGAATGAAAAGCTTAGGTATTTAGGGATTATACCTCACATTGGATCAAAGTTTTTGGCTTGCTTTTTCTTCCCCTTTTCCTCCACCAAACAGCCGGCCTCCTTGGGTGAATTGGCTCCAAAAATTTTCAGCTCCCATGCCAAAAAAATCCGGCCACACCACCATCAAGGATTTCTCTTTTTCTTTCTCTCTTTGGGTTTCGGTTTCTAGGGGAGTTTTGGAGAAAATTGGGCAGAGTTTTGGGATGAAATGGGCTGTCAAAAACCGCCCCCCCCCCCCCCCCCCTTGCTGCTATTTATAGGGATTTTGAACTTTTCAAAATTGCTAAAAAGTCCTTGAATTTGGATTTAATTACTTTTCCAAAATTGCACTTTGGTCCTTGAAGCAAAAATATTTGCTAATTAGTCCCTACATGTGGTGACCGGCCATTGCTCCCCTTGGTGCCCAAGTTTTGCTTACCTCATCATGATGACATCATCTTGATGACATCATGTGCTTACCTCATGCTTATATCATCATATTTTCCAAAAATTGTATTTTTGCCCCTAAAGACAAAATCTTTGCAATTTCACCCTCCAAGTGGCCGGCCATTGGGAGGTTCTAGAGTCATCAATATTTTCTAATTTTCTTTAATCAAGAAATGATGTCATAAATCTAAAGTGAGGTGATGTCATCTTAAAGCCTCGTTTGGCTTATCTCTTAATACGCAGTCCATTTTTATGCTAATACAGATATTTTCAATACTGTTATTAACTAATAACAGTATTTTACACTGTACTGTAGTCCAAAATCTATCTGTGTAGAATGAACTGTATAAAAATTTTCTTATTTCTTAGGGCCTTTCTTGCCCTTAATATCTTACTTGGTGTGCTTGATTTTTCTATGGTGGTTTTAAATCTTATTCATGCAAACTTGTCCGTAAAGACAGTTTTCGCAGTATATTTCTCATACTGCAATAATTACACTGCAGTATCACCTTAGTCAACTTTGGTCAACCTAAAGTCAACCTTGGTCAAAGTTGACTCGAAGAAAATTATAAAATCTTATTTTGTCCTTTTTCTCAAAAGGCCCCGTGCTTGATAAAGCAACCTATTATGGTAAGTACAACTCTTATTATTGAGTCTCGTAGCTAATTAAACGAGAACTCAAACATATTCTGATATTTAACTCAGATCATGAGTTTTATATCGACATTTATGGTTCAGACTTAGATTTTCCTTATTTCTAAGGAAATCATAAGTTCATTGAAATTTCGGGTTCTTACAAAAATGATCCTTAAATTTTTGTAGGCAACACAATAAGAAGGCAAATTTTTTTTCTCTCCTTTTCTTTGGCCGTTTGGCTTATGGTACTCAGTTGGAGATAATAAAAGAATGTGTGTGATTGTGGGGAAGAGAAAGAGAAGGTTGATAAATAAGAGTGTTTTGGTGGGGATGGAGGTAAGTGTTTTTAGCGGTTAATGTTTTTACTTTATTTATTTTTATATTTATTTCCCAAGAAGAGGTTCGTGTAGTAAATCGGTTGAGAAGTTTTTGGCCAATAAAAGTAAATGGAATAATAATTATAAAAAAAAAGAACCTATAAACTATATTTAAAAAATAAAAATAAAAAGATATGTGCAACGTGGGAGATCAACTGCAACTTACATGTTGCAATATTAATAAATATAAACATATTAAATCTGCATCAAGACATAGATCATTTTTTACTACTAGCATAGTTTGGAGAAGCTTTTGCAAGCAAATGCATGTTGATTTACCAAAGGTTTTGGTGCGCTTATTTTGGCGGTACCCAAAAGTACAGCTTTTGGCGGGTATATAGTTTTTTTTTTTTTTTTTTTACTTAACTAAAGAAGGTAAAAAACGTTGTTTAGACAGTGGATGGAGATAATGGGATGGACGTGTGATTTTTTCTTTAAATAATAATACATACAAGGAAAGTTTTAAAAAACATGGTTATAGAAGTGAATAGATGATAGGATAGAGATTTCTATTTTTTTTTTTTTAAGGCCTTTAGGGTCATGGTCTTAGGTTCGAAAACTGAACATTTTTCTTTTAATTTCATAATGTGGGTGCCTATAGAGCAAAAAAAAAAAAAAAAAAAGTTTGATCAGGTTTTAAGGAAATTTTGATTATATATACGCATATAAATCATCATTCAAAAAACCATTTCTATTAAGTTTGAATGTAAAACGAATCGTGTGGTCTAGGTTGATTTCAATTTTTTGACTTTTATGGGATCATCTTACATAATTTTGGATAATAAAGTATTTTTATAGTTTTATAAGTACTACTATGTTTGGTATTTGGAGGGAGAGAAGGAGGGATGAAGATGAGTGGAGGCAATGACGGATTTAGAATTTGTTTTAGTGGGGCACTACTAGAAAAAGCTTTATTAATGGCAATTAAAACTGCTATTAAAATGATTAGATGGCAGTCAAACACTGCCATCTATCCAAGTGCTACTAAATGTGCTATTAGGCCTGGGCAAATTCGGGAGGAGCAGCTCAGTTCAACTGACCCCTCTGCCAAAACAAGGCGGGACAACCAGAGGTCCCCGGATCCGCCGGTGTCTATGACTGGGACAGAACCGATCAGGAGAAAGTTCTCGGCCCGATGGGCGGTCATTGCTAAGTTCGATAATCGCTTGACTTCTAAAGTAGCTGAGTCCTCCAGGCGCTCCGACCACATCAGGGCTAGCGAGGACATAATCAAGAAGCTCGTCGAGATACGTTCCCCGTCCACTCACTCTCTTTGTTTTTTTACCAGTTTGTGACTTTCTTCGCTTTAGGTGGTCTCTCTCACATTCTCCGACAACGCAGCAGTGCAGAGTCACTATCTTTGGATGGACAACTGTTAACTCTATGAAATAGAGTTATTTAGCATGCATTTAAGCTTATTAGTTGTTGTTATTTCAAAATAATATGCCGTATTTTTAGTATTTTATATACTATTAATTTGTTTTCTTTAGTTTTTATTATTTTGGCTTTAATCGAGATTTCTGGTGTTTAATCTAATTTTTGTGTTTTGATTTACAGCTGATTTTCACAATGACAACTAAGCAATGGCTCACTGGAAAAGAAAAGACAAAGAAGAATAAAGCTGGAAAATAGCCAATGCTACAGCACTGCTATAGCAATCTCACAGCAAAGTGCAGCAGTGAAGAATCAAAGTAAAAGCATGTGGGCCCAAGTTTGCTGCACAGCTGGCAGTGATTTAGTTGCCTAATTTGTCTATGCATGACAGCTGTGAGGAGGCCATCAATATTAATTATCAAGAGGGCACGTGCAACTAGGGCAATTTTTGGGAGGATTGGTATAAAAGACAAAGTTAAGGAAAGAGCTGAGGGGAGCCGTTTCTGAGGCAAGAAGAGAGAGAAAAACAGAGACCATTTTGGGAAAGAAAGCTGTGAAAAACCAGAGAAGAGAATAAGAGAAAGAGGAACGAAAAAAAATAGAGACAGAGAGAGATCGAAGGAGCCGTGCACTACTGCTTGGAAAGAAGGAATTCATCACTTTGCACATGCTCATCTCCTTGGTTTTCCATTTCTAGTCATATTACTTTGTTGAGATTATTCTTGTATTTTCTCTGAGACTATGTTTTCTCTTATTGCTTCTTTTGGTTTTGATTTTGTTGAACAAATCATGAACTAATTTTCTTAGCTAGGATTATTGATGGAACCGAGGTTGAATTGACGATTTGCGTATTATGTTGAATGCTCAGTGATTTTCGTTTCAGTTTATTCAAGTGTGTTGGAGTGATCAATTTCTGTTTATTGTTTGGCCAGCAATTTATGGGGAAAACAAACTAGAATTAATTCTGGGAAGGTTAATTTTGGTTGGATCTAGCTTGAATATTACAAGAGTTTAATATAGGAATATATAAATACCTTGTGCAACCCACTAAAATTGGTGCTTGATCTTATGTTTGGAAATCTAAAATGCATAGGAATATGTTGATTTTGGTTTAAAGAACTGTATGCATAAATCTTTCGGAATAGGATTGTATAGAATTTTTGGTTGACTGAATGAACTTTGCTACAGCATTCCTACAGCATTTGCAATCAGATTTACAACCGAGGAGAAATCAGTAATCCTAGCCATTACCCATCATTGATTCACAGCTTAATCCTTTGTTATTGCCACGTTTTACCTTTTCCTTGAATTTTTAATTACACCCATTAGTTTATTTCAGTTTTTATAATTTTAGTATTCAAATCAATTTCCAATTTGTTCTAGATTAATTGTTTTTTATAATTGAGATTTTTGGTAATTCAATCCCTGTGGAGACGATACTCTACTTACTACTATATTACTTGTTCGATTGCGTGCACTTGCGTAGTATTTTCGCATACATATTTTTAGCGAACAAGTTTTTGGCGCCGTTGCCGGGGATTAGTATTATTGAAAATTGCTATTATAGAAACCAATTATTTTACTTTTATTTCGCTATTTTTAATTTAATTAAATTCTGATTTTTGTCTTTGTGGGTGTGGTTTTCTTGCATGAACAGGCCGAGGGACACAGATCTAGTTCCCCTCGATTCAGAAATTGAAAGAACTTTTAGAGCAAGAAGAAGGGATCAACAAGGTGCTGCAAGAATGGAAGGAAGGGCTGAAGGAGCAGTTGTGAATAATAATGTCAACAATGCTGCAGCATTCGCAGACGATAGAGACAGAGCAATAAGGGATTACGCTGTCCCTATGTTACACGGACTGCATCCTAGCATTGTTAGACCGGAAATTCAAGCCCAACAATTTGAGTTGAAGCCTGTGATGTTTCAGATGCTCCAAACAGTGGGTCAGTTCAGCGGGATGCCAACTGAAGATCCTCATCTGCATCTTAGATTGTTTATGGAAGTAAGTGATTCATTCAAGCTCCATGGTGTAACTGAGAAAGCTGCTTCGGCTCAAGCTATTTCCCTATTCTCTAAGGGATAGAGCAAGAGCCTAGTTGAACTCTTTACCACCAGATTCGGTAGCAACATGGAATGATTTGGCTGAAAAATTCTTGGTGAAGTACTTTCCTCCGAACAAAAACGCCAAACTTCGGAATGATATCACATCGTTTCAGCAGGTGGATGGAGAGGCCCTCTACGAAGCATGGGAACGTTTCAAAGAGTTGCTTAGAAAATGCCCTTACCACGGACTTCCTCATTGGATCCAAATGGAGACTTTTTACAATGGTCTCAATGCTCAAACTCGGAGTATGGTAGATGCGTCTGCGAATGGAGCGCTTTTGATGAAGTCTTACAATGAAGCTTACGAGATTTTGGAGCGAATGTCTAATAACAACTACCAGTGGCCTACCGAGAGAGTTGCTACGGGAAGGCATGTAGCGGGAGTCCATGAAGTTGATGCCGTTACAGCTTTGACAGCCCAAGTGTCTTCATTGTCCAACATATTAAAGTCCATGAATATGGCAGCTGGGGCAAGTCCGGTGCAGGCAGTGGAAGTTGTGTGTGTTTATTGTGGTGAGGGTCATTCATTTGAGAATTGCCCAGCGAACCCAGCTTCAGTTTGTTATGTGAATAATTTTAGCAGGAACAACAATCCATATTCCAACACTTATAACCCAGGATGGAGACAACATCCAAATTTCTCTTGGACTAATCAAGGAGTTAATTCATCAGCCGGGCCTAGCAAACCCACACATCCTCAGGTTTTCAACAACAGCAACAAAGACATCCGCCTCAAGAACAACCGAATTCCATCGAGGCACTGCTCAAGGAATACATGGCAAAGAATGATGCGATTATTCAGAATCAATCAGCCCTCATTCAGAGTCAAGCTGCATCATTGAGAACATTGGAGAATCAAGTTGGGCAATATAGCGAATGTTCTAAGCAATCGACCTCAAGGATCACTTCCTAGTGATACGGAAAATCCAAGAAGAGATGGTAAGGAGCATTGCAAGGCTATCACACTTCGTAATGGCAGACAAATTGAACAACCAGTTCGACAGCCTACCAAAGAGGCAGAACCCTCTTCAATCCAAAGTCAGCCAAGCCCTCAATCAGAAAATGAAGCAGATCAGAATGCTACAACAGAGCAAAATGCTATAGCAAAGTCGCAGCAAAGTTCCAGCAAAGAAGATCAGAGAGAGGCAGAAGAGAAAAATGCTGCTGCAAAGTAGATCAGAGAGACCTCCACCACCATTTCCGCAACGATTTCAGAATCAAAAGCAGGATAAGCAGTTTAGAAGGTTCTTAGACATGTTGAAGCAGCTACATATCAACATTCCACTCGTAGAAGCTTTGGAGCAGATGCCGAGCTACGTCAAATTCATGAAGGACATTCTTTCGAAGAAGCGGAGGCTAGGAGAATTTGAAACAGTAGCATTAACCGAAGAGTGCAGCGCAATACTGAAGAACAAACTGCCGCCTAAGTTGAAGGATCCGGGTAGTTTCACGATAACGTGCTCCATCGGAAATCAGTACTTCGGGAAGGCACTATGTGATTTGGGGGCAAGTATAAACTTGATGCCCATGTCTATCTTCAAAAAACTGGGAATTGGGGAAGCAAGACCAACTACAGTCACTTTGCAATTGGCGGACAGGTCTTTGGCTCATCCAGAAGGAAAAATTGAAGATGTGCTAGTGCAAGTGGATAAATTCATTTTTCCAGCAGACTTCATTGTGCTAGATTATGAAGCAGACAAGGATGTGCCTATTATATTGGGAAGACCATTTTTGGCGACGGGCAGGACCTTAATAGATGTACAGAAGGGTGAATTGACCATGAGAGTTCACGATCAACAGGTTACCTTCAACGTTTTCAAGGCTATGCGTTTTGCTGATGATGTTGAAGAATGTTCGGCCATCAATGTTCTGGATTCATTAGTAGCTGCTGAATTTGCGAAGACATGCTCTCTAAAGATGATAAATGAAGATGATTTGGCTGCCTCAGATGAAGATGAGGAAGCTAGTGATAATCAAGTGTCTTGGATGGAGAGCAAACCCACTGCAGTTAGAGCTGGGAAGTACTTTGAGTCACTGGACTTGTCAGAAAGGGCTTTTAAATCCCACAAACCATCTGTTGAAGAACCACCTGTTTTGGATTTAAAACCATTGCCTTCACATTTGAGGTACGCTTATTTGGGTGATTCAGACACTTTGCCTGTGATTATTTCTTCTGGATTATCTGGAGTACAGGATAGTCAACTTTTAGAGGTGCTGAAAAAGTTCAAAAAGGCAATTGGATGGACTATTGCAGACATTAAAGGAATCAGCCCATCAATCTGCATGCATAAAATTTTGCTGGAGGAATGCTACAGCAATTCCGTTGAACAGCAAAGGAGGTTGAATCCAATCATGAAGGAAGTCGTGAAGAAGGAAGTGATTAAGTGGCTAGATGCAGGGATTATCTACCCCATTTCAGACAGCTCTTGGGTCAGTCCAGTCCAATGTGTACCGAAGAAGGGAGGAGTTACCATGGTAGCGAACGATAACAACGAACTGATCCCGACAAGAACAGTAACTGGATGGAGAGTGTGTATGAACTACAGGAAGCTGAATAAAGAAACAACGAAAGATCATTTTCCGCTGCCATTCATTGATCAGATGCTTGAAAGATTAGCGGGAAAAGAATACTATTGCTTCTTGGATGGGTATTCAGATTATAACCAGATTGCTATAGCACCAGAAGATCAAGAAAAGACAACTTTCACCTGCCCATATGAGACTTTTGTTTTCAGACGGATGCCATTCGGCCTTTGCAATGCTCCAGCAACATTTCAGAGGTGTATGATGTCTATTTTTACTGATATGGTGGAGAGATCGCTAGAGGTTTTCGTGGATGATTTTTCAGTATTTGGTAATTCATTTAGTGACTGTCTAACAAATTTGGAGCAGGTGTTGATGCGTGTGAGGAAACTAATTTGGTACTTAATTGGGAAAAATGCCATTTCATGGTTCAAGAAGGCATCGTCTTGGGTCACAAGGTCTCCAATGAAGGTATTGAGGTAGACAAGGCCAAGATAGAAGTGATTGATAAGCTGCCACCACCGACAACAGTTAAGGGGATTAGAAGCTTTTTGGGACATGCAGGTTTTTACAGACGGTTCATCAAAGATTTTTTAAAAGTTTCAAAGCCTTTGTGCACTTTACTGGAGCAAAATCAACCTTTCAATTTTGATGAGGCTTGTCAGCGGGCATTCTTGGAGTTGAAGAAGCGGTTGGTGTCTGCACCTATCATCAGGTCACCTGACTGGTCATTGCCTTTCGAGTTGATGTGCGACGCTAGCGACTTTGCAGTAGGTGCGGTGTTGGGACAATGTCATGATAAGGTGTTCCATTCGATTTATTATGCAAGTAAGACACTAACGGAGGCTCAATTGAATTATACTACTACTGAGAATGAGCTTTTGGCTGTGGTATTTGCATTCGACAAGTTTCGGACGTATTTAGTGGGCACCAAGGTGATCGTTTACACGGACCATTCAGCAATCAAGTACTTAATTGCCAAGAAAGATGCTAAGCCACGACTGATCAGGTGGATATTGCTCCTACAGGAGTTTGATTTGGAAATTAGAGATCGAAGGGGTTCGGAAAGTCAGGTTGCGGATCATTTATCACGACTTGAGAATGGGATCGAAGATGAGAAGAAGGATGCCATTCGTGAGACCTTCCCTGATGAACGAATTCTAGCGGTGCAGCAAGCGGTTATCCCGTGGTACGCAGATTTTGTTAATTACATAGTCAGTGGGCTGTTTCCTCTAGAGATCACTAGCCAAAGACGGAAGAAATTCCTACATGAGGTAAAATTCTATCTATGGGATGAGCCTTTTCTTTATAAGCAGTGTGCCAATCAGATTATTAGGAGATGTGTTCCCGAAGAGGAATTTCAAAGCATTTTGAAGCATTGTCATTCTTCTCCTTACGGTGGGCATTTCGACGGAGCAAGAACAGCAGCCAAGGTCCTCCAATCAGGGTTCTACTGGCCTTCTCTATTCAAGGATGCTCACGAGTTCACAAAGACATGTGATAGATGTCAAAGGGTTGGCAACATCTCCAATCGACATGAAATGCCCTTAAATAACATTTTGGAGGTGGAATTGTTTGATGTATGGGGTATTGATTTCATGGGGCCATTCCCACTATCTTATGGGAACCAGTACATTTTGGTGGCAGTTGACTATGTCTCCAAGTGGGTAGAGGCAGTAGCATTACAGACAAATGATTCCAAAGTAGTTGTCAAGTTCCTTCACAAAAATATTTTCACTCGTTTTGGGACACCGAGAGCGATTATTAGCGATGAAGGAACTCACTTTGGTAGCAAGCACTTCGAGAATCTCTTGGGCAAGTATGAAGTGAAGCACAAGATTGCTACAGCATATCACCCACAAACCAGTGGACAGGCAGAGGTTTCCAATCGGGAGATAAAGAGGATTTTAGAGAAAGTGGTCAACTCAAATCGAAAAGATTGGTCGCTGAGACTTGATGACGCACTTTGGGCATACCGAACAGCATTCAAAACGCCGCTTGGAATGTCACCATTTCGATTGGTTTTCGGGAAGGCATGTCATCTACCGGTGGAATTAGAGCACAAAGCGTATTGGGCAAGCAAGCAGCTAAACATGGACCTCCAGCTAGCAGGAGAAAAGAGGTTGTTGCAACTGAATGAGATGGACGAATTTCGTTTGCAAGCATATGAGAGTGCGAGGATATACAAAGAAAAAACAAAAAAATGACATGACAATAAGATTATTTCAAGGCAATTTGAAGCTGGTCAGCAGGTTCTACTTTTCAACTCAAGATTGAAGTTGTTTCCAGGGAAATTAAAATCAAGATGGTCAGGGCCTTTTCGGGTAATTCAAGCTTTTCCACATGGAGCAGTAGAGATTGCTGCAGAAAATTCAGGAAGAACTTTCAAAGTTAATGGATAGCGACTTAAGCATTACTGGGGTGATGGTTTCAACCGTCAGAAAACCTCCATCTCACTACAAGATGCTTGACCGATTGCATAGTCAGGCTAATGACTCTAAACCAAGCGCTTGAGGGAGGCAACCCTATATTCTCAATTTCTTTAACTACAATTGATTTATTATGTTTGATGATTTTCAGTTCATTAGGTGTTTTACTTTGTTATTACGTTTTAGTTTGTTCTTTTCTGCCTTTGGTGTAGGATTGCAGCAGATTCTAGTACTTTTGCTGTGGGATTGCTACAAGCAAAGCTGCAGCAAAGTTGGGCAGAAACTGGGGAGCAATCTGTATAGGAATGCTGTGGGAATGCTACAAGCAAAGCTGTAGCAAAATTGGGCAGAAATTGGGGAGTAATCTGTATAGGAATGCTGTGGGATTGCTGCAAGCAAAGCTGCAGCAATTTAAAAAAAAAATTTTAAAAAAATTAATAAAAAGACGTTAGTAGCGATATATGTATATATATTTATATTAAGGTTAAAAAAAATGATGCAAGGTTTTATTTCTAATTTACTTATATAGATATATATATATATATATATATATAATCATATAATAGAAAGCCATAAAGGACCCCACTTTCTTTTTCTTTACGTTGCACCATCGAATACCCATTGTTGCCGGCCATCTCCTGCAGCCGAAACTGCCCAGTTTCGTCCCCGTCGGCGTGCCAGCGAACCCAATCGAGCAGCCACGCCGCACCACCATTTCAGCCACTGCCCATTCCACCATTGCTGCTGACCAGCCAGTGCTCGCACGGTTCCAGCCGAATTGAGACCAGTCCGGTCTCTGCCCAGCCCAGTTCCAGTCCAGTGCCCGCACGGTTCCAGCCGAATCGAGACCAGTCCGGTCTCTGCCCAGTCCAGTCCAGACCAGTCCGGTCTCAGCCCAGTTCCGGTCCAGTGCTCGCGCTTCCAGCCGAATCGAGACCAGTCCGGTCTCCGCCCAGTCCAGTCCAGACCAGTCCGGTCTCTGCCCAGTTCGGTCCCAGCCAGCGCAACCAGCCCCTTGCTGCTAGCCACCGGCCGAATCCAGCCATTGTCGCCTCTGCCTAGCCAGTGCCCCTTGATTTGGTTTTGTTTTGTGTTTTTCTTTTTATGTTATTTTTGTGGTAAAAAAAAAAAAAGTTTTAAGAAAAGTATGTTTTGTTTGCTCTGGTTTTGCTATAGCAAAGTTGGTTTGAAAAAAAAATCTATGAGGAGTATGAGTGCTTTGAAATTCTCAGAATATGGAATGAATTGGCATGAGTTGAGTATTGTTGATGTTTATTATTGGTTTGCTCCTTAAATGAGATTGCTTGAATGATGCACATTATACTATAGCTTTGTGTTTCGTTTGAAGAACTTAGGAAATTTTAAATCATAGTGAGAGTTTGGGATTCAAGAACTGATTGTATGAAACTTTCGAGGCGAAACGGTATGAAGCCAAATATTCTGGGATGAATTGATATGTATTTAGAGTATTGTTATTTCAAAAAGACTGTGATTTGAGGGATTATCAAATTCAAAAAAATAAAATAAAATAAAATAAAATTTACTCCGCTGTTTGGAATTGCCTAGTAACCAGGAGTAGCATGAGCCCCATGTATACTTTTGCATCAAAAAGTGATTCTGAATATGAGTAGGTTATAGTAAATCTGATCGGTGACGTTGCTGAGTAACCGGGTGTCTTCATCACCAATGTTGACATTCGCGTAAAAAGGTAACAGTGACTTGAAGATTCAAAAAAAAAAAAAAAAAAAAAGTATTTCGCCCTGCACAAAGTCTTATGCAATAATCAGTGGAATATGTTTAATCCCAGGTGTTTGGTAAATTGCTATTAGTAGAGAAGGAGTTATGCAGTCAGCCTATTGAATCTTTAACTAGGCTCAATGATCTTGATTTGATTGACCTGAGTAAATCAAGAGATGCTTAGCTTTAGTCACACACATACACTTTTAGAAGAGTCTCATTTGGGAGTGAGTTCAATTAGAACAGATGCTGATATTTAATGAATACTGATTTTGACCATGAGCTGGAAATTAATAAGCACTTCTGATATTTGAGAATCAACTTGTTTAGCATCCAGAGTAATTTTCTGTTTTGTGTTTTGAATTTTTTTTTTGTGTTTTGTAATTTTATGTGTTTATTTTGGCATTACTCGAGGACGAGCAATGACATAAGTTTGGGGGTGTGTTAACTCTATGAAATAGAGTTATTTAGCATGCATTTAAGCTTATTAGTTGTTGTTATTTCAAAATAATATGCCGTATTTTTAGTATTTTATATACTATTAATTTGTTTTCTTTAGTTTTTATTATTTTGGCTTTAATCGAGATTTCTGGTGTTTAATCTAATTTTTGTGTTTTGATTTACAGCTGATATTCACAATGACAACTAAGCAATGGCTCACTGGAAAAGAAAAGACAAAGAAGAATAAAGCTGGAAAATAGCCAATGCTACAGCAGTGCTATAGCAATCTCACAGCAAAGTGCAGCAGTGAAGAATCAAAGTAAAAGCATGTGGGCCCAAGTTTGCTGCACAGCTGGCAGTGATTTAGTTGCCTAATTTGTCTATGCATGACAGCTGTGAGGAGGCCATCAATATTAATTATCAAGAGGGCACGTGCAACTAGGGCAATTTTTGGGAGGATTGGTATAAAAGGCAAAGTTAAGGAAAGAGCTGAGGGGAGCCGTTTCTGAGGCAAGAAGAGAGAGAAAAACAGAGACCATTTTGGGAAAGAAAGCTGTGAAAAACCAGAGAAGAGAATAAGAGAAAGAGGAACGAAAAAAGATAGAGACAGAGAGAGATCGAAGGAGCCGTGCACTACTGCTTGGAAAGAAGGAATTCATCACTTTGCACATGCTCATCTCCTTGGTTTTCCATTTCTAGTCATATTACTTTGTTGAGATTATTCTTATATTTTCTCTGAGACTATGTTTTCTCTTATTGCTTCTTTTGGTTTTGATTTTGTTGAACAAATCATGAACTAATTTTCTTAGCTAGGATTATTGATGGAACCGAGGTTGAATTGACGATTTGCGTATTATGTTGAATGCTCAGTGATTTTCGTTTCAGTTTATTCAAGTGTGTTGGAGTGATCAATTTTTGTTTATTGTTTGGCCAGCAATTTATGGGGAAAACAAACTAGAATTAATTCTGGGAAGGTTAATTTTGGTTGGATCTAGCTTGAATATTACAAGAGTATAATATAGGAATATATAAATACCTTGTGCAACCCACTAAAATTGGTGCTTGATCTTATGTTTGGAAATCTAAAATGCATAGGAATATGTTGATTTTGGTTTAAAGAACTGTATGCATAAATCTTTCGGAATATGATTGTGTAGACTTTTTGGTTGACTGAATGAACTTTGCTACAGCATTCCTACAGTATTTGCGATCAGATTTACAACCGAGGAGAAATCAGTAATCCTAGCCATTACCCATCATTGATTCACAGCTTAATCCTTTGTTATTGTCACGTTTTACCTTTTCCTTGAATTTTTAATTACACCCATTAGTTTATTTCAATTTTTATGATTTTAGTATTCAAATCAATTTCCAATTTGTTCTAGATTAATTGTTTTCTATAATTGAGATTTTTGGTAATTCAATCCCTGTGGAGACGATACTCTACTTACTACTATATTACTTGTTCGATTGCGTGCACTTGCGTAGTATTTTCGCATACATATTTTTAGCGAACAACAACAAAGTGGCTGGGCTGGTCGCCGACATCAAGAAGTGGAGGGACGCCGAGAAGGTCACCGCCGAGAAGGCCAAGAAGGCAGAGGAACGCGCACTGAAGGACGAGGAGGCCAAGAAGAAGGCTGAGAATGAGTTGGCCTTGGCGCGGTCCGAGCACTCCCGTTACCTCCAGGAGGTGCTCCCTGTCACTCTCGATCAGGCTCGAAAGCAAGCGGTCGCCTACTATAAGAACTCTTTGGAGTTTGAAGCTCGGCTCATCGGCCAATACAAGGAAGGTATGCGGGATATGAAGGCCAGTTTCACCTTGGCCAACCCCAGCTTAACCGGGTTGGATTGGTCCTTTATGCCCAAGATCTCCGGGGAGACCCAAGTTGGCGATGGCGTGGTTGTCGGCGACGGTGAGAAGGGCGAGGTGGTCGGGGGCGTTCGGGTGGCCGAGGAGAACATGACAGTGGTCGAGCAGTTGGAAGCCACTGCTGAGCCGAGGGTGATCAAGCAGACCAACACAAGGGCAGATCCTCCCTCCGAGCAGTGAATGACTCTTTCTTTACCTTTCTTTTTTTTTTTTATTAAATATTTTTAAGCTAGAGGGTGTCCGGGTTGTACCCCTCTCCTTTTTATTAATGAAACTCTCATCTTTTTTGTTTTCTTGTTATTTATTTGTTATTTTTGTTTCGATGCACACAATGTGTGTTATTTTTGTTTCGGTGCATATGGTGACCCCTTAGACTTGGAGGTTTTATATAAACTTTCCACGTACAAACGTGGTCGGGTATCACTAGCATGTTTAACTGATCTTGTTTCTTTCCCGTGGTCCTTGGACCCCGAGAACAATGTGGTCTCCTGAAGCAGACCTGCTTGAGTAGATCTACTCTGGTGCCTCTTATGGTTGGCTTAGGGGTTTTTTTTATTTTAAATAACCCCTCAAGTCATTCTCAGGTCTTCATCACAGTGAGGGAACCCCGTTTCTTTCCCGTTGTCCTTGGACCCCAAGAACAATATGGTCTATCAAAGCAGACCTGTTCGGGTGCCTCATGCGGTTGGCTTGGGGGTTTTTATTTTAAATAACCCCTCAAGTCGTACTCTGGTCGGCATCCCAGCGCAGGAACCCCTTTTCTCTCCCGTGGTCTTTGGACCTTGGGAACAACAATATGGTCTACCGGAGCACACCTTGCCTCTTGTGGTTGGCTTGGGGGTTTTTGTTTTAAATAACCCCTCAAGTCATACTCTGGTCAGCATCCCAGCGCGAGAACCCATTTTCTTCTCTCGGTGGTCTGTGGACCCCGGGAACGATGTGATCTGTCAGAGTATACCAGGTTAGTCTCTCTGGGATGTAATGAACTAAAGCGATGAATAGAGGCGGTCTAAAAAAATACTATTTTCATTGAGATAATTAACTAGTACATGACTTTAAGAAATAAAATAACTACTGGTAAAAACGCTTTAGGTGGTTGGCATTCCAAAGGTGACCCAGAACCAACCCATCTTGGTCGGCGAGCTGATATGTCCCTGATTGCACAATACCGGTGACCTTGAACAATACTTCCCACTTGTGACCAAAGGAACCTAGCTCGAGCTTTTGGACCAGGACTTTCCTGAGGACCAGGTCTCCAACCTTGAAAGTCCTTGGTTGGAACCTCTTGTTGTAGTACTTGACAATCACTTGGTTATGGTTGATGGTGCGGAAGAGGGCTTTTTCTCCCTTTGCTCTGACCAGATCAAGTTCAACAATCATCTGTTCAGCATTGTTCTCCTCGTTATAGTTATCTACTCGATAACTTGGTAAGCCCATTTTGACTGGTATGATTGCCTCTACACCAAAAGCCATGGCAAATTGGGTTTCCCCAGTTGCACTGCGGCTAGTGGTCTGGTAAGCCCATATGACTTTGGGTAGTTAATTAATCCAAGCCCCTTTATATTTTTCCAGCTTCTTTTTCAAGTTTTCTTTTATGGTCTTGTTAATGGCCTCGACTTGCCAATTACTCTGGGGGTACCCTAGGGAAGAGAATACTTTCTTGATCCCGAATTGTTAGCAGAGGGCGATGAAGCTTGGGTTGTCGAATTGTTTCCTGTTGTCCATGACCACGGTATGTGAGAGGCCAAACCTACAGATGATGTTCTTCTATAAGAAGTTGGTGTACTTAGCCTCCATCTGCTGAGTCAGGGGTTCAATTTCTATCCATTTTGTGAGATAATCTATTACTACAAGGCAGTATCGGAAATGGGATCTGGCCATTAGTAGTGGTCCGATCAGGTCAAGTCCCCATTTTGTGAAGGCCCATGCACTAACTACTAAGGTGAGCTTCTACGGGTGGGATTTATTCACCTTGTGAATTGTTGGCACTTGACGCACTTCTAGGTGAACTCTTTAGTGTCTCTATCCATGATCGGCCAATAGTATCCTTGACGAAGGCACTTTAAGGACAAGACTTTCCCCTCAGAGTGATTTCTGCATACCCCACTGTGTATTTCCTTCATCAAATATTCGGCTTCTAATGGGCCAACGCACCACTGGTACGGGGTCGAGTGTCCTCTCTGATGTAATTTTTCATTGATCATGGTGTACCTTACTGAAGTATTCCCGATTCTACGGGCCTCTTTCTGATCCTCTAGGAGCCTAGATGTGGTGAGTTAGTCTATGATCAGGTCCATCCAAGTTTTGACCTTCTCGGAGCAGAACAATTGCTCGATGCGCTCGATACTAGGCTATTGAAGGTGTTCCAAGTGTACAAAGACTAGGCCTTCCGTATCAATGTTAAAGGCTAACTGGGCTAGTGCATCTACCTCCTTTTCCTCGGACCGAGGTATCTGGGTCACAGTGTGCTTCCTGAATTGATCAAGGAGGCTTTCAACCTTCCCAAGGTATTTAGTCATTCGTTCTTCCTTGGCCTGAAACGCCCCTGTCACCTAGTTGACGATCAGCATTGAGTTGCTGAAGACCTGAATGGCCTCTACTCCGAGTTCCCGTGCCAGGTCAAGACCGGCTATCAGAGCTTCATACTCCGCTTCATTATTTGATGCTTCGAACTCGAAACAAAGGGCGTAGCTGGTCTTGTAGTGGTTGAGGCTGATCAGCACGAGCCTTACTCCAGAGCCCCCCAAGCTAGATGACCCATCCACGAATAGCTTCCATCGGGTGTACGCGGCCCTTCTAGGGTAGATGCGTTGGTGGTTGTCTTCTCCACGACCCTAAGTGCTGGTCTAGGTTGTTCGGTGAACTTGGCTATGAAATCGGCCAGAGTTTGTGCCTTGATCACTGTCCGGGGAACGTATTCGATGTTGAATTCCCCCAGCTCAACGGCCCACTTGGCAATCCGACCAGACAACTCAGGGTTCTGTAGGACCTAACGAAGCGGGTAACTGGTCGGGACACGAATATGGTGGTCCTAGAAGTAAGGTCTCAGCTTAGGGACCGATGTGACTAAGGCCAAGACAAGCTTCTCCAAGGGGGTGTATCTTTCATCTGCTCTTTGAAACACCTTACTACTGTAATATACAGGCTTTTGTACCTTGTTCTCTTCTCGAACCAAGACTGAGCTGATCGCCTTTTTCGACACTGCTAAGTGCATATAAAGTACTTCCCCACTCAACGGCTTGGACAATAGGGGTGTGCTTGCTAGGTACATCTTGAGACCCGAAAAGCCTCTCCACACTTGTTATCTCAGTTGATTTTGCCTCTGCCCTTAAGTACTTGGAAAAAGTCATGACATTTGTTGGTGGACCTGGACACGAATCGAGAGAGAGCTACTAGTATCCCGGTTAGCCTTTGAATTTCTTTAATGGTACGTGGCGGTTGGAGGTCTACTACAGCCTGTGCCTTGGCCGAGTTCACTTCAATGCCTCGATTGTTTACCATGAATCCAAGGAACTTCCCAGATTCGACTCCAAAGGCACATTTGTCTGGGTTCAACTTCATCCGATGTTGTCTAAGAACATCGAAGCAGTCTTTCAGGTCGTCAACGTGCTCACTCGCTCGCTTGCTCTTTACCAGTATATCATCTACATATACTTTCATGGACTTCCCGATCAGTAGGGTAAATATTTTGTTCAGCAATCTCTGGTACGTGGACCCAGAATTCTTTAGACCGAAGGGTATAACTCAGAAACAGTATAGCCCTTGGTCCATTGTAAATGCGGTCATGACTTAGTCGGTTTCGCTCATGGGGATCTGGTTGTACCTGGAATACGCATCGATGAAGCTGAGCAGCTTGTGACCAGCCGTTACATCGACGAGTTAGTCTATCTGGGGAAGAGGGAGGCAGTCTTTTGGGCAATCTTTGTTTAGGTTTGTATAGTCTATACATACCCGCCACTTGCCATTAGCTTTCTTGACCAGGACCATGTTTACGTACCACTTCGAATAGCTCACTTCTCGGATGAAACCAGCGGCGACCAACTTCTTCACTTCCTCATTGATGGCCTCATATCTTTCAGGACTGAAAGCTTTTCTCTTCTGGACCACTGGTTTATGCTTATCAGGTGTAGTCGGTGACACATCATCGTCGGGTCGATCCTGGGCATGTCCTCATGTGACCATGCAAAGACATCTTTGTGTTCTTGTAGGAACTATTCCAGTTTCACTCGAATTTCAGACATGAGCTTCGATCCGAGCATTACTGTCCTGTTCGGGTACTCGAGGTCTAGGTGGTAGGGGACCAAATTCTTGACAAGTTGTGCTCGGGTTTCTTCTTCAGACATTCGAGGGTCTAGGTCACTCAATGATTTGATTTCGCCGTTGGGGGTGTCAATCTCATTGATCTTGAAGATGGTAGTCACCACAGCTGGTTAGAGTACTTTATGGCACACTTTGTTCACTGCTTCAACATAGCATTTCCTAGCCCTCTCCGGGTTCCCTCTGAACGAGTGGAGAATTTCGTAACTACGTGATAGGTTGAGACCATCGCTTTCAGTGCATTCAAGGTCGGTCTTCCAAAGATAACATTGTAAATCGATGGTTTGTCGACGACGAGTAACTCCACCATTTGTGTAGTCTTCTCCAGCCCGTCACCAATAGTGATCGAGAGACAGATTAGGCCGACTGCTCAGACACATTCACTGGCGAATCCATATAGCGGGGTTTGGGTGGGTGCCAAGATTGCTATATCAATTTTCAGCCTAGTGAAGGTGTCCATGAATAAGATGTCTGCGGAGCTCCCGTTGTTAATCAGGACAAGCCGAACAGTGTTATCATTTATCTTGATTTCTCCGACCAGAGCATCGTTCTGTGGGTGTAGAAGCTTGTTGGCTTCATCGTCGGTAAAGGTAATCGGGACACTGTCTTGGCGGGATATCTTTGCGATGTGTTTGGCCATGTTAATGTATTCCCCACGTGCTACTTGCCTAGCATCCCGAGCGTAGCTTCTCCTGCCGCTTGTCGTATCATCTGTGGCTGTTCCCCCAAAAATGGTATGGACAATGTGCTCGGTCTCCCCGGCATTGGTTTGGTCACCCATTCCTGAAGAAAGGTGTGGTCGGACCTGGCCGGTTCTATTGGCCCTGCTTGCCGGGGTAATGGCCTTCTCAAAAAATTCTTGTAGGTGTCCATCCCGTACTAGAAGCTCGATTTGGTCCCGTAACTGTATGCAATCTTTTGTTTCATGGCCGACATCCTTGTCGAAGTTACAGTACTTGTTCTGGTTCCTACGGGTACGGTCTATTCTGATCGGCGGGGGTTCTTGAAGCAGTCCCCCTCCTGAGATCTGGTTCATCACATGTTCTACCATAGCAACCAAGGGAGTATATTGACAGAACCTTCCTGCAAGAGTTTTCGGCTCTGGTACAGCTTCAGCTTTACAGGTGGCCTTTTCGGTGGCTGCTCCGATCTAACTTGCCCCGTCCTTCTTAGGCTTGTTCTTCCCAATGGGTCAATACATTTCTCCGATTGCAGAGTTCCGCCCCTTGATGTACTCCTCCGCTTCAGTGTGCTTTTGGGCTATACCCCTCAAGTGCACAAAGCTAGGGGGAACATTATAAGCAATTGTTCAATACAGTTTTTTGTCCTTGACTCCCTTTCGGAAAGCTTGTATGAGGGTGTCATCGGAGTAATTTTTGACTTGCATGATGGCTTTGTCAAAGCAGTCCGAGTACCCTTTCAAAGGCTTATTCTCGCCTTGTTTAATTCTAAACAAGCATGAGGTCTCCTTCTTCTGGGTCTTTGCATTGAGGAATACAACCAAGAAGGCATCAGACAACTGCTTGAACTAGTCCATCGTCCCCGACATCAATCTTCAGTACCACTGCCGAGCAGTGCCGTCCAAGAAGGCGTCAGGCAGAAAGCTTTGTAGAGGGTGGCTTCGTTTGCATTTTGAATGAGCATGTGTGCATGGTAGTTCTCCAGGTACTCATCAGCATCCGTGAAGCCATCATAAAGGGCTACGGTCGGCATTTTAAATCTAGCCAGGTAAAGTGCAACCATGATTACGAGGGTGAAAGGTGGATCGACCTCTACGACATTCTCCAACCCATGCCGCTAACTCATCAACAGGTCGAGTTGCTGTTGGACGTGGTCCATCTTGTTCTAAACATCCATCTCGACCTTTGGTGGTTTTTTGACCGAGCGATCTTAGCATCGGCTACGATTGACCCCTGCTCGTCCTAAGCGGTCGAACACTGAGGCCGTGCTCCCGGAGACGATTAGTGTCTCTTCTTGTTGCTGATACTGGTAACGTCTTCTCCGGGCCACTGGGGGTGTGGAGACTGATTCCTCATTGCCTGGTCGAGTTCCTAGCCGGGTCACCCTATTATGGCGGCTCTTCAAGTGCTCACAGTTTGAATTGTACTCTTCGAGATCTCATCTCCCTCTTCTTGGGTTCCCCCGCGTGCTCCAGTTGCCCATGTGCTCGATCACTAGGCCTAGGATTTTCGACCTTCTCAGCTGATCATCGCCACCCAGCCGGTGAGGAGTTTTCAGCTTCTTCCACTCGTGCGAAATGGGGTAGTGCTCCCCGGAACTCCCTAAAAGCGACAGTGAGCACCCTAACTGTCTCCGTCAAATTCTAGACGTTCCCAGTGAGGATCTCCGTTTGTGTGGGTTTTCACGGTGCTCGCGCGCGGCGCTTGCGTTGGGCTCACTGAATGCTTTAAGAACCAGTTGAGGCAGGGTTTTCCTAGCCCTAGTTGTCCTGGTTAGGCTGTTCTTCCATGGGCTTAGCAACGTATGCAAGTGGTGTAGAGGGGCAAGTGAACAGAGAACAGGAATGATTGGGAAGTGGTTGCTAGAAAGGCACAGTGCCCTCCTTCTAGTGCCAAAATTTTGATGCCAAAAATCTTTAGCACAACACCAAATGGGATCACCTAACGTGATCCGCCTTGTACCATCGTGCTCCACCTAGTCGCCTGCAAAAGAGAAGCACCTCGAAGTAAGAGGGACCTAGTGGGATGTCTGCTAAGAGCACTCCGATGCTTAAGTCAGTAAGGGGCACTGATGAGCAAACTAAGAAGCATAGTTTAAACAAGGCAAAATTAGACCATACCTGAGTGAGTGAGGCACTCCTCTATTTATAGGCGCTTCCCACAGGTTCGGGTCCTCAGGTGACCCTGATGGGTCGCATTCCGAATTCTCCCGGTGAGTAGACATGTTCCGAGTGTACGGATACTTGACCTCCACTAAGCGGATGCAACGTGCCCTACCATTCGGGTGATGGGGGGTGCAAGTCATTAGTATTGGCGCAGGCGGCCAGAACTGTGTCAGTTCGGTCGGATAGTGAAAGGTGGCGTTGCAGTAGGGACAAGGACAGGTACAATGACAGTACCGGATGTTAGGTGTCAGGTGGTGCAGAGTAGTGGGCGTGGCACGCCCTGCCACGATACGATTTGTCAGTCGGTACGGAACGGCGCAACAGGGGCAATCTGGGCAAACCATCCCGTAAAGGACTTAGTTGTGGCCAAGGAAGTGTTGCTCAGGCTAGTATATTGGAACCCGATGGTGATTTGCTCGAGGTTTCCAAAGGAGATATAGTTCAAGGATCAGCAGCTCAACGGAGGTGTCGGTGGGTCAACCCGGTGGCTCAAGAAGGAACTCACTTTACAATTGTGACCCAACTTCTCTAGTTTGGCCGGGTCTTGTCGAGTGATCGGATCTTGTCCATTGGCGCAAGCAATAGAGCCTACCAGTTCTCGCGTGATGGTCGGGAACGATTACACCATCAACATCACATTTTATAAGTTTATATGTAACACAATTTAGCATAATAAAAATTTTACTATTGCTCAATTTTCCATCATGTGAATAGCACCAAAGGAAGAATCAATGAGTTGTTTCATGTAACGCATTATGTAGTATCCGCATTCTATATGCGTATGTTGACGAAGACACTGTTTGTAAAATTTAAATTAAAAAAAAATGTTATTGCTTGGCTTAAGAAATTATAACTTTATCATATTTCCAATGACGTATAAATTAACTTACAGTAACACGCAACCATTGTGGTTTTTGTGAATTTGGTACTCTTCGAAGAATGGCATTGAAAATTGCAAAAGCCCTGTGCTCATAAGGAAAAATAACAAATAGATCAAAATACCATTTTGAGGAAATATAAATAAACAGATAGCTGTAATCTATTGTCATCAAGTTATGAAAGTCTTACTTTGGCATTAAATCCTTTAACTCCTCGTCTACATGTCCACCAAGTGGGTCCAGATAGTAAATTGTGTCCATAAATAGTTCAATGAGGCACAAAACCCAATGCCCACTAAGAAACCAATTATAAAGTGTTTATAAGTTAAGTAAATGCAATTTATATTAAACATTATTAAAATCAAGTGACTTACCCAGCATTACCTTAATATGAGGAAGATGCTGATATTTGTCCACTGAGAAACCAATTATAAGGTGTTAATAAGTTAATTAAATGCAATTTATATTAAACATTATTAAAATCAAGTGACTTAACCAACATTATAAGGAAGGAAAACCAGTAGGTCCTCCACAGCTCTTGCTGGTTGATTGACGACATTTTACACACGCTTATCGAAGTGTCCAGTATCGACGGAGCTTACACGTGGATCTATGAAAGCATACTTATGGCGGTCCATGTAAGTGCTTGAGAATCAAAGCATATGTAAGACTTGGTACCTATAAGCATGAAAACAAAAGAGAGAAATGATTTTGTGGTATTTTACTGACTTTCGTTTGAGGAGATTGTTACTTCTGATATAAGTTATTTTCCTACAAGAAAGTAACATATTTTCTCTAGTTAATGATAAAGAACTTTATATAGCTTAAAGTGGTTTTTTTTTTTTTTTTTTTTTTTTTTTTAAAGTACTTGTGTATCTATCAACACCACTAATTTCTTGGGCCAAGCCACATGCGTCCCAATTGCCTCTCCAACGGTTTCAATTGTTTCTCCCACAGTCACAGGAATAAGTATGTAGGCATCCTCTTTTATATTGGAGTGTCGACAGACACACGATAGTTCCTTTCACCTAAAGGTACTCCATGGATCATAGCGCATGATCCACCAATCTCCACAATGGTACCAAGAGCAACTATATTGTCAAGTGATCCAACAGCCAATTTGCATTTACCCTCCTGAAACATAAAATGCTACGTGTAAAAGAAATCTTATTTATACTTTATAACAAATTGAATGAAGTTTTTTTTTTTTTTTTTTTTTAAATTGTGTCATTAACCTTTGGTAATTTCTTTTGAGGGTACGGGTCAAAATCTTCATCGATACATGAATGAGGAGATGCCATCTTGAAAGTAGCATACTGTTCATTTTCTTCTTCTTCTTCTTCTTCTGCTTGAGGGTGTTTGTCCAAAGCCTCATCACTGTGTGAAATTGAAGATACCGACTTCAAAGTAACACATGTCGATCACCATCTTTTCTTTCTTCAACTCTAGCTCGAAGAACTGCAATTTCCTTAAGAAGTTCTTGTTGGTTCATTTCCATTCTCTTCATTTGTTGTGTGATGTAATTGTAGCATTGCTCGTTGCTCTTTCAACAATTCAGCTTCTTGTTCTCTTAAAGTTTTCCCCCTGCTTTTGTGTTTAAAATACGTTTTTAGAGTTGGACCCTTTCCAACTCCTTGAACACGACCAGAGTGTTCAGGTTTTCCGAGTGCTTTGCCTGGGAAGCCAAAATGAAAGAGTCCGATTTGTAACCTTTTCTACTCAAATCAACCAAGGTCATTCCATTCTTGTCTATTTTTACTCCATTGTTGTTCTCGACCCAATCACACTTAAACACTGTAATATGAAAAATATGATAATCAAGTTCCCATATTTCTTGAATAACTCCATAATATGACATATCAGTATGGACAGGGGTTTGGTCCTTTACGCTTGAGAATTGAGTGGTTTTTGCAACTATATAACACCACTATTCTGCATGGAACGTACATCGTCAAGCGATTTAGTATTAAATCGACATCCATTAATGATATATGCCTTGTTGTTCTCGACCCAATCACACTTAAACACTGTAATATGAAAAATATGATAATCAAGTTCCCATATTTCTTGAATAACTCCGTAGTATGACATATCAGTAGAGACAGGGGCTTGGTCCTTTACGCTTGAGAATTGAGTGGTTTTTGCAACTATACAACACCACTATTCTGCATGGAACGTACATCGTCAAGCGATTTAGTATTAAATCGACATCCATTAATGATATATGCCTTGTGTTTAGTAACATATATTTTAGCTAATAACTCACCTCCAGTCAACGGACGTGAAGCTTTGCCAAATTCTTGGCCGCCGTAAAATGTGTGCTTCTGCTTTCTAAAATTATGATTCTCACCTAAAAAGCGCCTATGACCCAGATAACATACTCTTTTCCCATGTGTCAACCAATGTGCACATGTTTTCTCCTCGCAATCTGGACATGCGAAGTACCCTTTTACTCTAAACCCAGTCAAGTTCTTTCCCTAACAACATTCCTCTCAATGTAAAGTACTCGTCCTTGTAAGCATCATCAACTACTTCTACCCCTTTCCAAAGACTTTTTAGATTTTCAATCAACGGTGCAAGATACACATCGATGTCATTCCCCGGTTGTTTAGGTCCAGATATTAATGATGTTAGCATCATAAACTTTATTTTCATGCACAAAGAAGCAAGAAGATTGTAAATCACAAGTATTACTGGCCAACAACTGTGTCGACTACTAAGAGTACTGTGTGGATTTATTCCATCTTTAGAAAGAACTAATCGAAGGTTTCTTGAATCCTCATTGAATTCTGGAAACTTATGATCCAGTACCTTCCATGATGGTGTATCAGCAGGATGGCGAAGATAGCCATCTACCATCCTTTCATCTGCATGCCATCTTAAATTTTTCACATGCTTTGGATTTCGGTATAATCGCTTAAAACGAGAAATTGGTGGAATGTACCATAAGACCTTTGCAGGGATTCCTTCGAGGGATTTATCATTTGAATTTTTCCTTTTTTTCCATCTTTGATTGCTTACAAATAAGACAAACAGATACATTTTCATATTCATTCCTATAAAGTATGCAATCATTTAGACAAGCACGTATTTTTTGATAATCCATACATAATGCACATAGTTTCTTTTTTGCCTCGTATTCGGACGAAACCATTTCATTACTTTTCGGTAACATATCTTTTAACAAACTAAGTACTTCTGAGAAATTTATGTTACTCCAACCATGCCTTGCTTCTAAATAATCTAATCGGACTAATGCAGATAACTTAGTAAATTTTTTACACCCTTCATAGAGAAGTTTCTCAGCGTCCATTAATAAATTCTTCAAACCCTTTAGGATTCTCAGCAAGTTGTTCTTCAGTATCCTGTACCATCTCCACAGGAAAATCACTATAATCATTGGTAAATTCAAAATGAGTTCTTTTTTCACATGGTATCTATGTTAAACTTTTTTTTTTTTTTTTTTTTCATACCCAATTTCGATAACTTTGGTCTATCCCAGTGAAAGACAAGTGCCCCCTGACGTGATCAATAGTCCTTTCCAATCTATTTCCACACTCTAAACAAGGACATCTTATTAAATTTCTACCTTCAGCATGATCTAAACCGAACTTTAGAAACTCTTCAAACCCAATCTTATATTCATCAGACAATCTATTTGTCGACATCCAACTTTTATCCATTGAAAAAAAAAAAAAAACGTTTGAATTAAAAGAAGCAAAAAAAAAAAAAAAAAAATCATCAAATAAAAAAAAAGAAATAGAAATAGATATTATGAACAAGGTTAAAATGTTTTAATAATTACGTCATATAGAGAGTAGATTTATGTGGACATTAAAAGTTGATTTCACGTTATCTATAGTAAAAATATATATATTTAAAATAAAAAAAGAAAAAAAAAACATGGTTTAAATGTAAAAGGAGCATAAAAAAGATGAATTGCTACACTCTAACATACCTCTAATAATTGACAAAAATAATAAAAGGTGAACTAAATTATATAAACAGAGTATTATTTAAAGGTTGATAAGTCCTTGCCCATTTAGAAATCTCACTTTGATTAAAATACAACTAACCATTCTAATACTGACAGTTAATTATAAAAGAACTAGGATCATAATCCATCTCAAAACAGATACCAACAAAATTTTAAATTCTAAATTCGTATTTCAACTTGAAATATTTTTCTTTTGAACTTGAATTCAACTCAAATTAAATAAGTGAAAACTTATGAATTCAAATTATCCATTCTTTTAAAAATAAAAATAAAAACGTTGGAGTTAAAAAAAAAATCCGTCATAAACATCAAATGGAAAAAAAAGAAAAAACCAATATGAATAAAATTAAAAATGTTTCAATCAATAATTAATATGGAGAGTTGATATAGCATGCGCATGCTAAATGTCGTTTTCACGATATTGATCAATGGGGAAAAAAAACTATTTAAAATAAAAAAAGAAAAAAAACTTGGTTTAAAAGTTAAAGGAGCATAAAAAAGATGAATTGCCACACTCTAAATACCTCTAATACTCGACAAAAATAATACAAGGTGAATTAAATTATAGAAACAGAGTATTATTTATAGGTTGATCAGTCCTTGCCCATTTAGAAATCCTATTTCGATTAAAATACAATTAACCATTCTTTTTTTTTTTTTTTTTGAAGTACAATTAACCATTCTAATAATAATAGTTAGTTATAAAAAAACTGGGATCATAATCCAACTCATTATCCAATTTCAAAATCTAAAATCATAATTCAACTCTTTTTTTTTTTTTTTTTTTATGTGAACTTGAGTTCAACTCTAATTAGATTTAGGTACAAAATTATGAATTCAAATTTTAAATGCTTTTAGATGGCGGTCGTTTAGCTACTGCCATCACATGGAGTAATATATCCGGCCATAAACAAAATTATTGTGATATAGATGGCGGTCGCTTTATAACTGCCATTAAGTGCAATGGCGATAAATAGAATTCCCACTTACAATTGCGTTTTTTTTTTTTTTTTTTTTTTTACCAACCGCAATCAAATACTATACTCAAATTTAACATAGCGTTTTTTTTTCTTCAAACGCCATCTTTTAAGTGCATCCTATTCACCTTTTTCTAGTAGTGGGGACATGTGTAAGTATAAAATTGATAAAACTAATGTAATGATTTTGTCGAGATAAAAACATAATAATTTTCTATTTGGTATTGAATAACATATTGAAATTAACAAAAGTTGAGTTCTAGTACTATAAAAAGTTCTTAATATTTATGTCATCGAACTTTTCGTACTTTGACACTTTAATATATAGTTAAGTTATTTACAAAAAATAAATTAATTAACGTGCATATAAAGCAATTGGGGGGAAGAAAATGAGTTGAATGATAGCTAGACCGTTAAGAAAAAAATTTATTAAAAAAAAAAAAAAAAAAAAAAAAGAAGAAGAAGAAGAGGAAGAAATAAGTAATCTAAAAATGTTAAGTTGGGGCATATTCAAAAACAAAATTTGAGTGGGGGCAGAGCTAACAAAACTTGTAACCTATATGGGGTAAATTTCAAAATCAAAAGGTGTCCCCATTGGTCCTTTGGTAGATCCGTCATTGGGTGGAGGGAGAGAGCAAATCTTTTATTTGGTCGGAACATGAACGAAGGAGTGGAGGGGAAAGGAGAGATGAAGGGAGAGGTTCTTCCTTTGGGACTACCGATTTGAATCCTTCCTTTAATGGAAGAATTGAACAAATCCAACAAATTCTATGTAACTCCGAAAGAAATTGTTAATTAATAAACAATAAAATAGATAAATAGTAATTATAATCTTATAGGTATATTTCACAAGCCGTGCGTGCACCTCTTTTGATAGTTCAGCCAAATTTAATTTTGAGAATGGGAACTTCGTCACTCTTTGGAGATAATATAATCTTACTGTTAGCTGTTTGAGATCCCTCTTTCGGAATCTCAAAAGCAAAACAGGATAAAGCAAAGAAAATTGCCTAAGATGCTCCATTTATAAACTTCATACTTACCTTTTATTTGTTAAGAAAAGAAGTAATTAATTACACCGACATGCTTATAACAAAGAAAAGAATTTGATCCCAGTAATATCGTAATGGTAATCAAGACAAGCTCATAAATTATAAAAATACATTATGCAATTGACCACTAAAAAATAGTTGTCATATCACTTTGAATCACATGTTTTGCCTTTGATATGAAATGGATATTAAAATAGAACGAGTTGAATGCCCTACCACACACGAAAAAGGCAATAATGTGTCGTTTATACCTCAATAATAAATTATTTGAAGTTGACTCAGAACTACCATTACCTATCTCATCTCATCACAATAAATAGAACTCTGCTGGACTACCCTCTTCACTTGGTCCACACAGCTTTACATTTATATCCATTTACCATTCTTTTATATATCAAATATAGATAATAATAAATATATATTATCTGACATTATAATTTATAATGATTAAATATTCAATAAATGCTGATTGACTTACACCTACAGTTGACAACTTTTATCACGTATGCATGCATTCACAATATTGGGTTAGAGTTTTTTTCCACCCAACATTTCTGATCTCATCACTGCCTCGGCTCCTTCCTCGATCACCTTCCACGCGGCGATGACGTGGCGTTCCTCTGTGAGAGTGGCCCCCACCGCGAACCTCAACATATATACCCCACCGACTATGGTGTGAGTCATGTATGCCTTCCCCGTCGAGTTGACCCAGTCCAGAAGCTTCCGATTCAGCGACTCGCTGCTGCGACTCGACTCGGATGCCGAGTCCGGGTTCAGCCTAAAACACACCAGCGCGAACCGCCTCGGCACCACCACCTCGAACCTCGGGTCCGACCTCACCAGCCACTCGAACTTCTTCGCCATCCGGACGTCCGACCGGATGTGGCTCTGGAGATTCTCCACGCCGTAGCTCCGAAGGACCAGCCACAGCCGGAGCGACTTGAACCGCCGGCCCGTCCCCACCTGCCAGTCCTTGTAGTCCACCACGGAGTCCGACTCGCTGAGTTTGTTCTTCAAGTACTCGGGGTTCGTGCTCAGCGCACTTACCAACAGGTCCGGTTTCTTCACCCAGAGGCAACAGCAGTCGAGGTAGCTCAGCAGCCACTTATGCGGGCTCAGACTCAGTGAGTCGACTCGCTCAACGCCGTTCAGGTAGTGCCTGAACTCGGGGCAGATGCAGGCACTCCCGCCGTACGCGGCGTCCACGTGGAACCACATCCCGTAGTCGCTGGCCACATCGGCTAGCTGCTCGAGGGGGTCCACGGCGGTGGTGGAGGTGGTCCCCACCGTCGCGCAGAGGTAGAGGGGGACCAGTCCCTCCGCCACGTCATCCCTGACGGCACGTCGGAGAGCCACGGGGCAGAGCGAGAACTCGTTGTCGATGCTGGTGGGGATTGATCGTATGTTCCGTGGCTGTATTCCGGCCAACTTGGACGCCTTCGTGAACGTCGAATGAGTCTGGTCGGAGCAGTAAACGACGAGGTTTCGCGTGTCGTCGGTGCCTATCCTCTCGAGGGCCTTGTCCCTCGCGGCGATGAGGGTCACGAGGACGGCCTCGCTCGTCGTGTTCTGGATCACACCGCCGCCGGTGCCGGCAAAGGTGAAGGTCTTGGGGAGCTTAAGCATGTTGGCCAGCCAGTCCATGACGATCATCTCCAGCTCGGTCACGGCCGGGGAGGAGAGCCAGTTGAACCCGACGGAGTTGAACCCGGTGCACAGCATTTCGCCGAGGAAAGCGGCGGTGCTGACGGTGGCGGGAAAAAATGCGAAGAATTTGGGGCTGAGCCAGTGGGTCATGCCGGGGATGATGTGGCGGTTAATATCGTTGAAAATGGTGTCGAGTGGCTCAGGCCGATACGGTGCGTTTTGGGGCAGGCGGGTCCGGAGGTAACCTGGTTGGACTTGTGAGAGGACCGGGTAGGACTCGATTTTGGTGTAGTAGTCGGCTATGAAGTCGACCATTTGGTGGGCTTGTTTTCGGAATTCTTCAGGGTCTAAGGGCTTGAATTCTTGTTGATCGGATTGCGGAAAGGGAGAGTCGTCATGGCTGAATCCAAGGCTACCCATTTCGATAGATCTAGTATAGTTCTGGTATTGTTGGTCAATACGATGAGATAAAAATAAATAAATATATAAAATAATGTTTGAACTTTTTTTTTTTTTTGGGAGAATATGGGTATTGACAGAAGTTTGAGAGAAAATGGTATATTGATGTGGGGTGGGTGTGACAATATTGAGAAGGTTATATAAGAAGGGAAGGGTGTGGGGGGTGGGGGTGTCATATGTCATGTGTGCATGTGGGACAAAAAATCTTTAGAAGGGATCAAAGGGTAGCTAAGGGCATTGACGTATTGTATTCATTGTGCATGGTTTTAATTTTGGCGGTTAGGAGTAGTGTTCTCCATATATATTGAGGTATTGATTAAGTTCATTTTTTTCTCATTTAAAACAAAGAAAAGTCTTTCCATCTTTCACACTGGCTAATATTGGCGTAAGGTGTTAATTAACTGAATTAGGGTCCGTTTGGTGTATAAATTTGAGTTAAGATTTGTAAGTTTAAATAGTTATTTTGATTGACTTTTTCAGAAAAGATAAAAAATTTTTAAGGAAAAAGACAAAAATTGAGTTGATGATGATGAGTTTGAACACATCAACCAAACTAAGTCTTAATGTTAATAATGAAACTTGTTTAGAAACCAACGAGATTATATGCTTTTTTCCCTGGGGAAAAAAAAAATGCTAAATTTGAATACCAGTCAGTTTTATTGCCCGAAGCCTCCAACCTGTGGTCCAGCTGGCCATCTATCAATGATCAGTACCAGACTTTAGTCACAGACTGGCTTGTAGTACTACTTTTGTTCTACACAAATTATGACTTTTTTTTTTTTTTTAGGTCAATTACACAAACTATGACTTGATCCAAGAAGAGAAAAATACGACAGCTTATAAAACCCAATTAATTAATAACTTGTTTTACTTAAAGTAAACAGATTATGCTATATATATATATATACACACACGTACGCATACACATATTAACACATTATAAATAAGTAGTGTCGATTCCATGCACGTACATGGGTTTTTTTTTTTTTTCCCCTTTTAACTGTGATGCCATTTGGAGACATCTAATAAAATTTGAACAAAATAAGATGTACGTATGGTCTCTGCGCAAGGATGATGCGCACAAATCTGGGAAAAAAAAGAAGAAGAAGTAAATATTGGTAATTATAGTGCTAGAATTTATAGAACAAGACTCAAATTCTTATGATCCAAATATAGGTTCTTGATTGATAAATGCATATATTGGGAAGTCAAAACTGGAGGAAGCAAAGGGACAAATTAATAATTAAGAACTTTACATTTCCTGTACAGTTACGAAAAAAGTTGACAAGTACATGAAGAGATCTCAACAAGAAACTGCACAAAGGTTGATCAACATAAATGCAACGGATGTGCATTTGTGGATGCTTATAGCTCTTTCTCTGGGTGGGTTGGCCGATGGAACATTATTGCAATAGAGCCGTGTAAAGTTATACACGGGGACCAACCATATATATATTTTTCCCATATATATATATACACACATATATTACGAGTGTCAATTTTAATCTTAATTTTTGAGTAAAAACTTATGTGATATGTGATAACTTATTTTTTATTGATAAACCTTTAAGTAAAAGATTATATCTACCAGTAAAAAAAATAAAAACTTATCATTATTTGAATAATTATTAAAAAAATTTAAGCTATAATAAATTCGAAATCAAGTCAAAGGGGAATTCCATGAAAAAAGTGGCTAATAAATAAACATATTGATTTTGAAACATAATTAATGTCTCATCAAAACTTGGAAATTGAATTATTCTAAATAATTTTGGTGTAAAGAAATTGACCAACCGACGGAAAATTGGTTGAAAGGATCCACGATACCAAAGCGTATATACCTTATCAACTTTCCAACAATTGGGAGAAAATAATGAATGTTTCTAAAATATACAGTCATCTTGATTAAGTAGATGCAAATTATGATCTGTTGAAATTTGTTATTTGATTCATACGATTTATTTTTGTGGTTTTTTTATCTTTAAAGATTTTATGACTATAAATTAGGTGCTAATTAAGAATTATCAATTAGATTCTATACAATTATATACAAATTCTTCAACTAGTGTGAAAGAAAAATATTTATTTATTATTTTTCAAGTTCGTATCAGAGTTGGAAGTCCTAAGTTTGAACCCCTATAAGTGCCCTATTAATTTATCCTCTTTAATATTGTCATCATGTGTTGGGTCATTAATATGTTTTGGATTTCTTCTTAAAAATTATTTGAGTTGGAATTTTAAATTATTATTTATCTGCACGTTTGTCCTCTATCTGGCGTGCACGTGAAGGGGGTAAAGGGGGGTGTTAGAATATAGAATATAAAAGTATTATTAACTCACCTCCTAACAGTTTAAGCTTTTTGGATAAATTTTCCAACATGATTTGTTTAACAGAGTTTTTGGCTTCGATTTTAATCAATAGAATAAAATAAACAAAAGATAACTTTTCAATGAGTATTAAGAATCACAAATTTAGAATAATTTTAATTGGTCAAAATAATTTCAATATTTTCTAATAATTGGTAAAAAAAAAATTGTTATAGAATGAAATTTTTGATATTTTACTAAAACTCTTATATAAGCTTTGAAGTCTACTTATAATAGCTTTTTCTAGAAATTATATTTTATGGTTTTGATTAAAAAAATTTATGCAGATTTTAAATAAATAAAAAAAACACAGTTTTTTGAGGTAGGAAGCCAAAACTAATTTCTAATAAGTTTTGTTAAACAAATCCATAATTAAGTCTTAACTAAGATTTATTAAAATCAACAATGATATAAAACCTTGAGATGAGACTTTGTTGCGAACAAGAATTAATCAAATAATCAAGAATCAATATAAAGATTTATAATAGTGCGGACGTGTCTTACATCTACTACTCTAACGAAGAAATATTGTAAATTAAATAATAATAATAATAAATTTGTTCTTTTAATCTAACTGGCAAACACCGAATCCAAATAGATATGTGTTAATTTCAATATAAATAACGAACCACCAGCTCTTATCAACACTTATATCCTAAGGAAACTCAAAAGCAATCTTGTACATTAATTAGGATTTTGGAGATCTATAATTGGAAAACCTATAGATTTATATCCCACACTCCATCATATGAGATTTATTTAAATCTTATCTCAAGGGTTTAAATCTCCCTCTAAATTCATGAAATAAAAAGAAAACCAAAATGATTAGATAGCAAAGTTACTTATTAATTTTATTTGGGACCACGCTTGAGGATACAAATGACTTAGTATGACGCGGCTCATGATTGTTTCTCTCTACACTGCTCTGCAATTTGTTATAAAATTTCCTTCATTAGCCAGCGGTGAGAAACCTCCTAATTGCCAGATATGGCTGTCAACTCTTCTTCTTCCTCAACTTTTCTTCGGGTAAATTACTCGTTTACTCTCTAATCATTTTACGAAATTATGATTTAATCCATAATTTTTTTTGTGACTCAAAGTTACCTAAAAGTTTTAGAATGATACAAAACGTACGGTCTTTTTTTGTTAACAGACACTAAAAATTTAACAAAAAATGTCACAATAATCACAAATGATTTGCTATTTAATGACAATTACGAAAAAAATCTACATCATTCAACTTACATGTATCATTTAACCTTTGTTAGTAACTAAATTATACCATTTTAAAAAGTTTAGAGACTTTTTAGTCACAAAAAAGATTGGGGACAAAATTGCAATTTTAGAAAAAGGTTGATCAAACAAGCAATTTATACTAGTAGATTACACAGAGTCACAGATCATTAGTGGAGGATTATGAGAACATTAATGGAAAAAAAATTATTAATCAGCCGAAAAAATCATAATTAGCTAGGGCGGCTAAACAAATATTTAGGAAATGTGAAATTAGGCCACACGCCGCGTCAGTTGCCTCAACATCTATTATATATGTATCATGACTCATCAACTGCCTATTGTATATGTATATACCAGTTGTTAGTGTTCATTAATGAAGGTTTGCAAATGGAAAATTTTGGGGGAAAATGTAGATAAATGTCAATATCAGAATACCGGGTCATGATGTCTATTATTGTGTAGCCGAATTGTCATGGAAAAATATCCGGATTTGTAAAAAAATTCGGATGACTAAATTGTGAAGGTTTTCTAATTATGACTATTGTTTGATTATTTGCTTGTTTTCACACAATCACATTAATACATATACAGCGAAATATCTATCCATTGATGATAATTACTTATTAGCTCATCTAACGTGCTTCACTTTATCATCCTGTCTCATGTATATATGATGGAGAACGTGGGCTATAAATATATAGGTTTTCCAAATTATATATCACATTGCCTCTCCACCTTGTCATTATCATTATTATGATGATATGATATCTCAATCTGTACATTTAATTTTGAACGTTAAATCTTGTCAAAATCTCATTAAGGCTTTAAGATTTAAAACAAAATAAGCAAAACTAACAGAACTTAATGCAGATCAGATGGTTAAAAATAATCACATCAAAAAATTATTTTAATAACTTACTGTAAATTTTTTTTAGATCGTCTCAAAACTAAACTATGTAATTGATTGTTAGACCGATCAAGTTTATTTTGAATCGAATATCGCATGAAGCACATGCAATATGGGTCGGGGAAGACGGATTTTGATGGTGCTGTTATGCATACAGATCATCAGCTTACTGACCTCACTCATTTGTTCGTTTCTTTTCAAGAAAAGCTTTTTTTTTTATTATTAAATTTATTTACTTGAGACTTCTGACGCATAAAAGAGTACACTCCTTTATTTTCTTTCGCCGGAAAAAAGGGCACAAAAAAAAAAAAAAAAAAGAAAGTCAATTCGTTATGTCTAATCAAATATATTTATTGCTCTTCTTAATCTATACAAGTGGATATATAAGTGTGGATAAGAGCTGGTGGATCTTTGTCGACATAGAAACTAACGTATTTCTATTTGGATTGGCTGTCTCTCAGTCGAATTAAAAGAAACATATTTTTTTCCCCAATATTTCTTCTTTAAAATATGTTAAAAGCATCAATTTTAATTTTAATTTTAATTATTAATTTATGATGTAAAATTATATTTTTATTGATAAATATAATATTCTTTAAATTTTAATTATTGTAACAATTATATGAAGAATTAGAAATTAGATATTGAAAACTCATATAGAATTATTAATATTCAAAAATTAAGTTTAGTATCCTTTACACTAATCTTTTTCATTATATATACGATAGTATATATAGAAATAAACCTAGTCTTATCGCTGCTAATTATTGACGATATATGATCATATATGTTTCGGAGAAAATTTGTTAAAGGAAAAATGTAGGACCATAGCAAGTTGCCTTTAAAATCTTTAATTACAATGTATGAAATCTCACTCAGAAACATAAATATGTTAATTAGTGACCACCTACTAGGCTTTGTCCTATCGATTGATACTTTTGCAAAGAATTGTCAAAACTAGTTAACAAGGTCATTAATGAACCGTTGTCATCAATTGACTTATAGAGTCATCAATTGACGCAAAAGAAGTCGTCTCGTGCTTGAATCTATCAAAAAAGTACCATCGACTAGAGTAATTAAAAAAAGGCCCAACCAGAATTATAATTTTGACTTCTCTACATGACACCATAAATACTGTTGCATCTTCTCTGGAATTCATTAATCGTTATGGGTGGTTGTAACATGCCCTCATTTGCTCTCTCCACTCCCTCTTCATCATTTAATTAGATGACTATACTAAGAGCACTCTTAAAACAACAACTGGAGTTAAAGTTTTATAGGTTATAATTGAAATCTGTGTTAAATAGATTGAAATGTAAATTTAAAAAAAAAACTGTGATTTATGAAATAATATGAAAATTTATACAAAATAAGTTTTATTTTGTTCCTCTCGTGATTATAAGTATTTAGACGTAATAATCATCACATTTCGACTTGAAATAAGAAAGTTATGAACTTTTGATATTCGAATTTCTTGAAAATTTAAAAGAGAGTAAGTAAAATATATTCAAATTTAAAAGTTTTGAATTTAAGCTGGTAAATTTCAAGTTAGGAAGTTATTGTACCCTATATGTGTGCACATCATTACATCCCATTAAAGAAAAGATGCCACTCCTTATAAAAAAAACCCTTGTTCCAGGGCTTTACCCCTCTTCCTTGCCATGCGACCGGAAGAACCCAGCCATGGGGATGGTGATTAAGAACATATATATTAATACATAGATATTTACATTTTGATGATTGGAGTTCATCCATACCTAGTGGGAGGAGAGAATTATAGGAGGATAATTGCAAAAAATTGAAGGATTAAGTACTGTGAATAATTTTATATATAAAAAAAAAAAAAAACATTTTAATTTGAATCTCTTCTTCTCCTCTCATCTTCATCTCAAATTCCGGTAATCGTTTCTTCAAATAGGGAGATCTTTAAGGATTATCATGTCATTTTTCTTTTCCTTTCTTTTATAATACTAGTAATATCTTCTTGATTAAAAATATATACTTGTGTGTCCACTTAGATCTTATTTTATGTTGTGATAACTTTAGATCACGTAGATCTTTTTCTGATTGTGATAACTTGTTAGTTTTTTTTTTTTTTTTTTTTAGATGCTTGCTAGATACGTTGCTTTTAAGTATCATATCCAGAAGACTTTTATGCAGATGAAGATCGATGTCTATTATGAATATGTTGCCATATCAATCAATTTTTTTTCCTTTGTGGAGTTACATCATTGATAAATGCACAAAAAATGCACTTTTATTGTACATAATTATCAAATAAATTAAGTTTTAATTAAATATTTCTCATGAATTTAATTGAAAATATTTTTGTGTGGAAATATTTAGTTTTAATTTAATTTAATTTAATTTAATTTGTTTTGTAGGGAGATAACATATTTGGGTCAAAATTACAAACAAAATCAGTCAAACAAAGCCCAAGAAATGAAACCCAAATATCCCAGCCACTGAGCCACGCCGACAGCTAGCTGTCAAGCCGAGCCGAGCCGCCAGCTCCTCCTAGCCATGTGTCGACCGTCTACACGCCACCCAGACACGCGGGCCCCAGCTGTCCCCTCCACGTGCGCGTCAGCTGGATAACTTTAAGTCAGGTTTTCTCCCACGTGGGTAAAACCAGCCCACTCATGCTTTTGGGCCAAGATTTCTTCCCACCAGCCCGCGTGACTTCTAGGTTGCTCTTCTCAGGCCCGTGATTCTAGCTCCAGACCTTCCAAGCCCGCGAGAGTTTCGGGCCGTGTTCTCAGCCAAGCCCGCGCATGATGCCAGCTCCAGCTCAGGCCATCCATCTCTTCCAGCTGGTTTACCGCGAGTCTCCACTCGATTTACCAGCTTGACAGCATGATTTTTAGGTCGAAAATCTCTCATTAGATACTGGACATTGAGGCTAATAAAAGCAAGGTTTTGCAGTAAGCATGGAACGTTTTTTAATCAATTTTTGGCTGAGTTTGGAGTGTAATTTTCTTCTCCTTGCATTTTCATCTCATGTTTTCTTATTAGAATTTTGTGAGATGAGTTGCAAGCTAGGCTAGAGTTCTTTGGTGAGGCTAGAGATATCCTATATGTGTATTGAATTTGTTTGTGTTTTGATTCTCCAATGGTTTGTAAGGTTTATACATTTGAGTAAATAATTTTCTTTTATCTTATTTCTTTCTCATATCAATATATTTTGTTATCAACTTTTATGTAAATCTAATCAAGCTCTTTTTATGTGGTTGTTACACGATATGATATATTGATAGCATTATTTTATAAGTAGCTTTTTACTGCAATATTGCTTATGGTATATTGTCACTTTTGGATTTCTTATAAGATAATTTTTGTAAATTTTTCACGTGAGAATTTTATTTACTCAAATACATTTTAATTCACAAGTTCTTCAAATCTTTATTTTCTGATTGATTGTTTAGGATGTGAAACTTTCAATTGAGTTATTTTATGAATCAAAATCCAAATAGGTAAATGAAACATATAGGAAATTCTCGATGTCTTACCACTTTTAATTATTGAATTTTCTCCATTTTTAAATTGTGTTGCCTTTAAATTTGTTTCAAAATCACAAAAATACTTCTTATTCTTTCTTTGATTACTTATTTTTTTATCGCTTTTGTTCCGCTAATCTCTTCTTGTTTGTTTTTGTCACCTTCTCATGGGATCGACCATCCTAATTGTGTTACAATTGACCGCTTGTTTTTGTGCACGTTTGGGCATAAACAGTCTTGTTAATTGGAAAGAGTGCACAAGAAAATCTTCTTTATTGTGTAACAAAAAATCAAAAATAATAATTTGACTGTTTGGTTTTAGTAATGCATCTTTATCATATTGATTTTTTTCAGCTCAATAATTGTAATAAAAAAAGGGGGGGTTGAGAAGATAAAACTTTATAAAAAAAAAAATTGAATACTATTCCTAATAGAGGTGCTTCTTGGTTATTTATATTTGATACATTAACTTGGCCAACTATATCAGTTATTTACCTTCAAAAGAGAACACAAGTTTGTTGGATTAATGAGGGGGAGTTTGGCATAATCATCCAACTCCATCCAACTCAAACTTTTTTTTGTCTTTTTCCTAAAAAGTTTTTGTCTTTTTCCTAAAAAAATTTTTGTCTTTTCTGAAAATTTTAAAAAATTTACTATTAAAACTTAAAAATCCCAATTCAAATTACTCCACCAAACAAACCCTGAGAAAATACCTTGTCTTTTAGAGGTGTTAAAGTTTCATACCCAAGTTATTTTCACATTTTTGCTTTATACCATAATTTTGTACTAAAAGCAAAATCTTCTCCTTGTTTTATCATCATTTGAACTTGAACCTCTTGAAATACGTGTTCAGGAATGACATACTAATATCTTATAATTTTCATATTTCTGTCTTAAAATTCAAAAAAATTCAAAAAAAAAAAAAAAAAAAAACCCTAATTAACCTGACATAAATCCGCAATACAAATTAAATTGCGAGCTCCACTTGAAAGAACGAGCCGAGCTACTACTGTTCATCCATTTTTCAGCGTCAAATCAAAGCCTGCTTGACTTGACTGATTAAAACTCAAACAATGGATCAAATTAAGCTTGGGGCCTCTCTCTTTTCTACCAAATTTGGGTAAGGCTAGGGATTTTAACATGAATTTAAAGACATAAAAATTAAAGATATGGTATGCTACCATTTTTTTTTTCTTTCCAAAAACAGAAATTTAAAAAATTGGATTAGACCAGAGCAAAATCTAGAATTGAGCTCTTTAATCTTTATAGCTCCTTTCTTATGAAAAAACCCAAAAATATTGGGGCTGCCACTGATCACAACTGACAACAAATATTGGGCTTAGTTGGAAAAGGACAGGCCTTCGTAATTCTAGATAATGGGCATTTTTGATAAATACCACAATATCAAGGCTTGAATTGATTTTTGTCACGTAAAAAAACTCTAACAAGAAACGTCATTAATGATATCATAAATATTTATTAATCTAGTCATTTTTAATATAAAATATAATTATTAGTTGGTATTCATATGAGTTATCAAATAATAACCACTTGATTACCAACCACCGATAAATTTCCGATAGATAACCACTGTCATTAACTGGTAACCAACTGATTACCAAATAATAACCAGTTGGTTACCGACTACCGACGGGTTTCTAATCGGTAACCGGAGACCAAATGGTAACCAGTTTATTACCAACTGTCAACGGTGTTTATGTTCGGTGACCACCGCCGTTGGTTGGTAACCAGTACCAACCACCAAAGGGGTTTCCAATCAGTAACTAGATGTAATCATTTGGTAATCAGTTGGTTACCAATCACCGATGATGTTTCCGTTCAGTGACCACCACTCTCGGTGGGTAACCAGTTGGTTACCCACCTTCGATGGGTTTTCAATTGGTAACCACCGTCTTTTGCGGATAACCAGTTGATTACCAAATGGTTATTAGTTGGTGACCAAGTAGTTATCAACGAAAAACTTAGTAACCAACTAGATACCAAGTAGTAACCGACCGAAAACTTACAATTTCATTAGATTTTTCGTGCAACCACGGATTGTTGGTAAAGAACACTACGAAACTGCACAAAGAGTTAAAACAAAATTCAGAGCAGGATCAATGGACATCGGAGATGAAATTGCTGTTGGCTGGTTAGGACACCCAATTTTTAAAGATAAAGAAGGGGGTGAACTTTATGTACGTTTATGTCACCGGAATATTTACGCAAACACCAAATACTAAAACCAAAATCCACCAAATTCAAAAAATTAAACCAAAAATTTTCCCAAAAAAAAAATAAAAAAACAACAACAACAACAACAACAATACTAAAAGAGGTTGCCGGTTCCAAAGACGGCGACGGTGGCGGCGGCGGTCCCAGACTTTTTCCGGCTTGGTCGAGATCGTGGTGGGCCCGAGGCGACGGCGATATCACGCCATCCGGCGCTGCGACGATGGTTCCCTCCGTGGCTGAACAACGGCGACGGCTGACTGACGGTGGCGCGCGATCGGACCTACAGCAATGACTCCTTGCTGAGCCGTCGTCGTCATCATAGCAGCAACCGGAGAAGCTCGGATCGCACGTGCTGCAACTCCGATCGCCGCTGAGGGAGAGAGAAGTCGTTGCGGATAGATTTGGCGGACACGGTGCAGTCTCGACGGAATCGTGAAGAAACCGGCCAGCGGAGGAGACCGGATAACTCAGTCTGACAGATCTGGCGCTGGCGGCGACGGTGCCGATCTGCGGATCTCCGGCGGAGACCGGATAGCTCAGGCGGACAGATCGGATAGAGCAGTTGCCGATCTACGGATCTCCGGTGACTCAGGCGGAGTGACGACAGATTGGGCGTCGGAGATCGGAGAGGGAGGAAAGAGAGGGAAGAGAGAGAGTAGAGGAGGAAGGAGAAAATGTTCCCAAAAAAAAAAAGATAATTAGTTTTTAATTTTAAAATTTTAATTATAATAATGATGTGATTATTATGACAATGGGTAAATATCAATCCGCACCTCATTTATTTGTCTAGCAAACCTTCTAATTATCAATTTCAAAAACAAAAAAAAATTATTATCCCTCAGATAATTGTAATGTTTGGGCTTGCCAGTCAATAAGGATGAAGGAGAAGGTTGGGTTGAGTGGGTTGCCGTCAAGAAGACACTTTTGTACATGATCTTTTTGTTTACATTTGTTTTATTTTGGGATTTTTTTTTTATAGTTTTGATAAATATTTTTTTTAATTCTTTATACACTTAATAGTTTAAATAATATTTAATATAGACTAGTAAGGATAATTTTGATATTTTTACAAATTTATTATGTTGAAAGGAACGACTATTTTCCTAACATAAAAATATCGACTATTTAGTTTGAACAAGTGTTTAAAAAAACTATATATTTATCTAATTTTTTTATATTATAAATACAAAGAATATTTAATAAATTTCGATTAAATGCAAAGGGATATATTTTGCCCTCACTTAAAAAAACAAAACTTAAAAAAAAAATTATTAGAAGGCACAGAACATTGTGAATGGAGCTCTTAAAAATGTGAACTGATAGAAAGTTGGGGGGTCAAGATTCTGATCTTGCGTTCACACTAGAATTAAAATTAGCACATGCAGATTCAGTGCCTTTTGAAGTGTGAAAACAATTTAAGGGGATTACCCCAAAAAAAAAAAAAAAAAAAAAAACAACAACAACAACAATTTAAGGGGAAAAGAAATCACAGAAAATTGCACTATATAGGATGTGTAATGTTATTATACTTTTTTTTTTTTAAACTTAAAATGAGGATTAAACTTTGCATCTTATTATAGAATTATATATAAAATTATTGTTTTTTTAAAATTTAAAAGGATTAAATTATGCAATCTAGGATTTATAGTGAAGTCGTATATAAAATTACGCTAATATATATTTACAACCACCCTCGTTTATATATACTATCTAATTTACTTTTGCCCCTTAGTTATGTCCTTTATTTCATTTGGATTAAATTTCAAAACGTTACGTATTGTACCAACTAATTTATGAAAAAAAAAAAAAAGGCTTTTGCCTATTTCATTTGTTATAAATTTCTTTAAAAACTCAATAAATCAGCCTCGTAACTCTTACATGTGTGAATAGAAGGTGTCTTACACAGATTATTTTTATAAAATAAATTTGACACCCATGACATGCCACGTTATCCAATGAGCTTGTTAAAAAAGCATTAATTTTTCTTTTTAAAATTTCAAAATATTTATGTTCTATTTGTTGAAATTAACGTGGAATTTGAAATCATAGGGTTGATTCCCTCAAGTTTTTAATAGTTTTATGGAGGTAGAATTACAAGTCTGATTATTAACGATAATTTATATATGATTTTATAAATGAAAAAAAATAGAATCCTTCATTTTAATTTAGAAAAGGATTTATACGTCAAATAAGGAACACAGCTAGATAATATTCTACAGCTCGGATTGAATGGGGAGAATGAGCATGCTTTAGGGTTAAAAAATAAAATTAGTCTTTTTCTTTAAAAGAAAAAGAATAAAATTAAATTAAACGTAAAAAACTCAATTTTTCCTTTAATGAAAAAGATAAGGGAGCCCGTCAACCAAAAAAAAAATAGAAAAGAAAAGGGATTTTTTTTTAAAGGAAATTTCTTTTTACAAGAAACAAAATATATAAGACATAAATGACCCCAAATATAAAAGAATTCGAGCTTGAATCAAAGACTAGATCCACCAGAAAAGACCAAAATAGCACATTGGTGAATACAAGTACTGAGACTCAAACCGGGGAAGACTCGCTCGGCACATAAACTTCGAGTATGACCATTGCTCGTTAAACAACACCAAAACAGTTGATGGACTAGCTCAGTCAACCGAAACCAATCCCCACGTAACGGGGGCACCACACCACGGCATCCAATAACAAACAAATGTGAGACACAAACAGAGGACATCGCTCCATTATTACCAAAGAAAAAATGTCAGAGTAAATAAAAAAAATACACCAAAAGGGCGAAAACATCAACGTCCTTATTACAACAAAACAAAAGAAAGATCTACCGGTAGCAAGCCATCGGTCATTAAATGGAAACCAAATCTGAGTGGAGCCACCTCAGAAGGACAATTCATCTCCAAAAAAGGTTAGATTCGCCCCAACGGATGTGCAGCTCCACACACAACCACTATCATGAGAAAGCCGATGTCGAGATGAGTTCGTAGACTGAACTTTAGAATCGGAAGCCCAACGATGTGCCTAGAGATAGCGCCAAACCTCCAGCCAAACACTTAGTAACTTTTTTTTGGTATTCAAATAGAGAAAGAGAAGAAGAGGAGCCTTATTGTTTTATATTTTATGTTAGAAAAGAAAAAAGGTCTTTTGCTTAATAAATTAACAATAAAGTTACTAACTGATTTATGTACTCAACCATTTTTATAAAAGATTTTTTTATAAAAAAATTAACAATAAAGTTGAATAAAAGTGTGGAGTGTGGACTACCTAGTCAAACGATTTTTCCATATAAAACAGAGGCGTTGACTTTTTTAGCCAACAGCGTTTAAGGACCTGTTTGGCAACAGTTTCGGTTTAAATTTTTTTTTATCTTTTTTTTTTTAAATTTTTGTCTTTTTTTCAAAAATTTTTTTGTCTTTTTTAAAAAATCAACAAAATTTACTATTTAAACTTATAAATCTTAACTCAAACTTACATACCAAATAAGCCCTAAGTTTCTCCATTTCGGCGGATATGGAGAGCGAAATTGCTGCTCTTGCCTCAAAATTCTCTCTTTATATCCAAATTAAAATAATAATACTACTTCAGATTTTTTTACTTTTCACCAATTTCATGGTTCTTCCGAATCAAACAAGGGACCTGTATAAGATTCAAGAGAACCCAAAAGCTAGAGACTCCTATTCTTATTAAATTTATATTTAAAAAAAAAAAAAAAGGAGCACCAGAGACTCCCATCTCCATCTGATTGCTGGTGAGTTTCCTCGTACCTTTTCTTTTTTGTTAAATGCTAAATTTGGCTCATTTGTTCATTGTAATACTCTGTTTTACATTTCTGGTCATTTGTTTATATATTCCTATACGTTAATAATACTCTGTTTCTGTCTTCCTCTGTTGATTAAAGATGCTATTGCTTATCATGTTTCTTAATTATGTGAAAATAACTAAATCAGTACAGTGAAATCAAAGCAAAATATTCAAACCGTTTATGGTAAACAAAGATCCAAAAAACAGTGTTGAATGATTTTCACGTGGCTCTAATGAAAGTTCTCCTTAAACCAAATTAGGAAGCTGTAGTAATTTGGCGTTGTTTAATTGCTGTAACCTGGTATTTGAAGAAAGCAGACATGGCTCACTTTGACGACAATGGGCCTCAGGCCAGGCTTCAGGTTTTTGATTCATCTTTTGCCTAAAAAAATATTAATTGTTTTTTTTTTTTTTTAAAAGGTCTAGCATTTCTTGTTGAAATTTCTAATAATACATATGCGTGTGTGTGTATAATTTTTTTTTTTTTCCTGTGATTGAAGGGAAAGTTTGCTGCAATGGTAGTGTGTTGGCTTCTGGGAAATGGGTGTCTCTTTTCATGGAACAGTATGCTAACTATTGAAGATTACTACGGTTACTTGTTCCCGGTGAAGTTCCATTTGACTATCTCTAGAGATTTTGGTTTTCCTTCTATGAAATTCTGAGCATACTGAGAATTCATGCATAATAGGAACTGATTTGTCTGGTTGATTTAATTCTATTTTAGTTTTCCTAGGCTCTGATGTTTCGTTCAGGGAGAATTCTCTGATAGGGTACAAACAAATACCCTACGGTATTGCGTAATTTTGAGTTTTCAGATCTTTATCAAGTTCTGTTGAAATTTACATTTTAGTTTAGATTATCTGATGCTCTAAAACTACACAGTATCGGTACGGTATTTTTTTGAACTTATAACCGTATTCTCATTTCTTTTAAGTGCCGGTGGGCATGATTTTTTCTCCATTCATGTTTAGATATTCTCCAATATCTGGTTTCTCGATCATAATCCATTTGTAAAATGTTTTGGACTTTGTAAAAATTAAGAATGGCTGAGAGAGTTGTTGAGAAAGTAAAATTTGGAATGATGCAGCACTATCATCCCTCAAGGGTCCTTACTCTGGTGTACCAGCCATTTGCACTTGGAACACTTTCTATACTGGCCTACAACGAGGCAAAAATCAATACTCGACAGCGCAACTTGTTTGGATACTTCCTGTTTTTCATTAGTTCGCTTGTGGTTTTAATTGTAAGTTCTTCTAAATCCACTTGCGGTTATGAAACAGTTTGTTTAAGTGCACTTTACTTTGTTAGTCCTTTAATACAGTTGATTCCTATTCTCCATATCGTTCTACCGTAGTTGGATTTAGCAACATCCGGGAAAGGAGGGCTCGGAACTTTTATTGGAATTTGCACGCTTAGTGGAGTGTTTGGAATTGCAGATGCTCATGTTCAGGGTGGAATGGTTGGAGACCTTTCCTTCATGCAACCTGAACTTATTCAAGTTAGTATAGATGTTCTTTGCATTGTCACATACTAATTTTTCGTGCGTTTTAGTTTCTTCTTGGTTATAGTTTCATCTTCTAAATTTTGATCCTCTTCACTTAAAAATTGTCCAGTCTTTCCTTGCTGGTTTGGCTGCATCAGGAGCTCTAACTTCTGCTTTGAGATTAATTACAAAGGCAGCTTTTGAGAATTCCAAGGATGGTCTTCGGAAAGGAGCCAGTACGTTCAATTCCCCCAATTGTTGTCGCTTGTAACACTTTTTATTGTTTATTAAGACATTATAATTCGCTAAGAAGATCAAATGATATTTCATATGTCATGTTCGTCGATAGAGATACCCGAGAGGTAAAAAGGTGTGAATTAAACTGAATGACATGCTTTCTTTGACCTATCTTTGCCTACTCTAGTACCTTTATTCTTTGTTCTTATGCTTGATAGAATAATTATTATACTTGACAGTAAAGCTTCATCTTTAGCTTTCCACTGCTTGTTCACTGAATACTCGTTGCCATTCACTGTCCTATTACAGTTTTATTCCTCACCATCTCGACGATTTTTGAGCTTCTCTGTGTTATTCTCTACGCATTTGCCTTTCCAAAACTTCCAATCATCAAATATTACCGCTCCAAGGCAGCTTCAGAAGGATCGAAAACTGTTGCTGCCGACCTTGCTGCCGGTGGCATCCAGGCATTACCCAAAGAAGTACGTTCACTTCTTCATTATTTGCTGTACAGAACTAAATACAGGCTCTAACATTTCCATAACAAAACATTTTGCAGTTGTTGCAGGCTGAGGAAGATCCGAAAAAACATGAGCGACTTGGAAATAAAGAATTGTTGCTTCAGAACATCGACTACGCACTTGACATGTTTCTTATCTATGCACTGACACTCTCGATTTTTCCTGGATTTTTATCGGAGGACACTGGATCACATAGTCTCGGCACTTGGTTTGTATCGTTTTAACTCTACTTTAGAATTCCTCTTCCGTAATTCCCAGAGCATGTATGCATGCTTGTGATGAAAATTTGGTATCCGGTGAAAATATCAGGTATGCGCTCGTTTTAATTGCAATGTACAATGTGTGGGATCTGATTGGAAGATACATTCCACTCTTGAAGTTCCTGAAGTTGGAGTCTAGAAAAAGACTTATGATCGCAATTCTTTCTCGTTTCTTGCTCGTCCCGGCATTCTATTTCACTGCCAAGTATGGTGACCAGGGCTGGATGATAATGCTCACATCCTTCTTAGGTCTATCAAATGGTTACCTCACCGTCTGTGTCCTCACTTCTGCGCCCAAAGGTTACAAGGTCGGTTCAATTCTACAACATACTTCCAAAGTTTAATTTTTTGGACCATTTTATGTACTATTTTTTTTTTTTTTTTTTTGGGTTGAAGACAATTTTAGGTACTTAAGCAAGTGTTACTGGTTTTGGATTCTTGTAGGGGCCAGAGCAAAATGCGTTGGGAAATCTGCTGGTCTTGTTTTTGCTTGGAGGTATATTTGCAGGGGTAACGCTTGACTGGCTGTGGCTAATAGGCAAGGGCTGGTGAGCACTTTTTTTTTTTTTTAATCCTATTTGTTGTAATATTCAGTGTTGATTTGTGAATGGTGGCAAAAGGAAATGTAAGTTGTCTAATAAGATATATGTTGGAAACTTGGACCAAGTTTGGTCCTCTACTCTGTGTGACTGAATTTGCGTACGGTTCTTTTGTTTGAGAAACTTACGCTCTGTTTGAGAGAATCATTTTCCAACATTTCAAATGGGCGTTTGGGATGCAACGTTTGAGATGGTATGAAATATTACAAAATGTTGTAAAATATTATCATTTGCAACTTTTAGGCAAAATTCTAAGGCTTTGTTTGGATCACCAATCCAAACTTAAATTTTTCAACTCAATTTTTGTCTTTTTCCCGAAAAGTTTTTTGTCTTTTCTGAAAAAGTCAACTAAAATTACTATTGAAACTTAAAAATCTCAACTCAAACCGGTGAACCAAACGAACCCTAAATGTAAAAGGAACAGCATTTCAGCTATTTGGATGTTTTATACAACGTTAAATGTTTTCATTCAAATGTTTACATCCTAGTATTTCATCTCATTTGATCAATGTTGTGAAACGATTGGAATCATTCATTAGTGAGCTAAAATGATGATCTCAAAACTAATGGAAAAAGAAAATGCTAATCTCAATGTTTTTAGTATTTCGGTGGTGTCTGGTTCCTTATTGTCGTATAATGGGCCATCATCTCCTACTGAATTTGAGAGGGAATCCATTTGAGAATGCAATTCAGATGAAGACAAGCATTTAACAGCTCGTGAAGGATTAGACTCCAAGAATCTTACAGTATAATAAAATTTAATTTTCATTACCAATACAATATTAATGGGTCCACAAGGGTTAAGGGAACTACGTACGATACGACAAACATTCAACCGCGATTCTCCCCTTTGAACATGTGAAATATAATTATATCACGCTAAACAATGCATGAACTAATTGATTTTCTGCTCTATTTACAAAAAAAAAAAAAAAAAAAAAAAAAAAGAAATACCATAAAAAAACAAAAACAAAAACAAATTTTTTTTTTTTTTTTTGGTTCTAAATGTCATGTTGAGGGACTATTGAAATATGAATATCGTTAGAGTCACTTTAATATCAACTTTTGAATATCAATTTATTGATATATAAATTTTTTTTTTGACAAATCACACCCCTCCGAACTTTAAGTCTTGTCACAAAATGCCACTTGAACTTCAATTTATAATATTTTTTCCCTCTGAACTTTAAAAAGTTTGCGAATTTCCCCCTCAATTAATTTTTTATCTAAAAAATGTACAAGACACTTGTTAAAAGCTTGAGTTGCGGATATTAAATGAAAAAAAAATTGAGTTAAAAGAGTAAATATTATGGACTAATTGTCTTTTTTTTCATAATTTTCTTTTATAGATAACTCTATTATTTCACACTTAATAAGGATAACGAATGCCTAAAGTGCTGGTTATGTATGCCATTTTATAATTAAAATGGAAAATATTGATATTTGCGGGAATTTCAATACTTAAGTTTTACAAAAATATCTATATCGGTGGAAATTGACGTAAACTATTGAAATTCATTTTAAAAAATGAAATTTTTAAATAAAACTTTATTAAACTCTTATAGGTACTATATTCATTGTTTCATATATGGTAAAAAACATTAATATTAAAAGAGCTTTTAAGATGTTTGAAAGTATTTATAATATCTTATTAGTGTAAACAACATTGATACCCATATATGACATTCAACTTTTAAGAATTTTTTCATATAATTTTTGACATGCCATGTATATGACTCTTAATCTCTACTAACTATCTATGCACATATCAAAAATTGTGCGTGAATTAAAAAAATCATGAATTTTGATATTTTACAGGTATTTTATCGATTTTTCCATAGAAAATTTCCATAATATTTTATCATTTACTACTATACTTTTTATGGAAATTGATATTAAAAAAATCGATATTTCTGAAAATTTCCATTGAAATTTCTCAGATATTATGCGGAAAATATACGACAGCCCTATTTCCATATCGGTGCTTCCAAAATACATAAATTTCCGCAGAAATATCGGTGAAAATCTCAAATTTTCAATCCTTGTTTATAATTTTATACTCAATACCCCCACCCAATGTATCCAATTATTATTATGTGCATTTTTTGGTCAAAAATTTAATTAAGGTGGAACATTCGTAAACTTTTTCAAAATTCAGGGAGAAAGAATGTAACAAATTAAAGTTCATAGAACATTTAATGATACGGTCTAAAATTTAGAAGGATGTTATTTTTTTAAGGACAAACCTCAAAAATCATCACATCTTTCAAAAATAAAAAATAAAAAAAATTGTTCTATCAATAAAAATATGATAAGTAATCACCTTATCTCATGCGTTTGGTGCTAAGGTTTGGATTATAGATTTGAGTTTGAATTGATTATACGTTTATCGAGGTATTTGAATTGCTATAGTTAAAAAGTGAAAAACTTGAAATGTGTTTAAAAAAAATAAAATATGAAACTTGTTTCGTTTATCTAAAAACTTTATGCAATTTTAATAAAAAATCATCTTATTTTAATTTGTCTATGCAAAATTATAGACTTAGGGTTCGTTTGGTAAATGAGTTGAGTTTGAAAATTTTAAGTTTGAATTGAAAATTTTTGTTGAATTTTCAGAAAAGTCAATTTTTTTTAGAAAAAGATAAAAATTAATATGAAAAAATTTATTTTAATGGGAGATGAGATGGAACACCAAACAAGGCCTTAAAATTTGAGTTACGATACTGTGTGGATAATAAAATTCAGAGAAAAAGATAAATTAATTTATAATTTTAATATTTGGATTGTTAAACACTCAAAATTCAAAAACTACAGGAATTGGTTTCTAAAATAACCGTGCCTTGGTTTTGTTCCCAACTTTTCAAGTGACGATGCGACCAACATACTCAGTCCTCGGGAGTTGCTAGTTCTGTTACTTTAACCAATGAAATTGGTCCACTTGTGATTCGGCAGTGCAAGGTATTGGCTTCGTAGCCATAGTCAACTATACAAATGTGCGTCTTCTTTTTGTTTTGGCAAGCGAAACAAATGTACGTTAAAGATACATTAGAAAGAAAAAAAAAGCTGAACTTGTCTTTGTTTTTTTTTTTTGTGGCAACAGTTTAATTTGTGCAAAATATTAGAGGAAACTGATTTTTTTTGGATCTCAAAAGAATTATGGACTAGTATTCCAGTTTTCATCCTACAATACGAAGCTGAAAGAAACGAGCCTGAAATTTACAAAAGGGCAAAAAATGGACCAAAAACAATCCCCCCACAAATAGCCCGCTTTTTGTCTAGTAGCATCACGTGACCCCCTCCGACAGAGATGACCAAAAAATACTGATGATCAGGACCCACCATCATACGGCCTCAACCGAAGAGAGGCACCAGAAAATGATTAGGGGCAGAATCGGGAACCAAAAACTGGACGGTGATGATGAAGCTTGAGCCTTCTCGAACTGCAGCGAATCAACGGCGAGAGGCATGTTCTCCTGGTCGGGGCTGCACCTGGACTCGTGTGGTGGGTGCCCACTGTACATAATGGCGCGCAATACAGCCGATACCGTCGGTATGTACGCCGTCTTGTTCCGGGCCAGAAGCCACGTCAGCCCCATTAGCTGGCAGTCCCTGTTGAACATCTTGCTTGCTCTCTCACTTGGACTATTCTCCGTTCCGTTCTTGAACCCACCCTTTACCTGTCATTTTTATTTCCAATTAGCCCCCAAAAAAATATTACAAAAAAAATTATGGCCCAGCCCCAAAATTTCTCAGCGTGGAAAATGAAAATCTTTGACATAATGGTAGAATTATGCGCCTTGATTTAATACGTTGGGTCGTTTTCTTAACATGGTTTTAGTTTGTTTCCATAAACTGGAAAATTAAAAAAAAATACATTTTTTTCCTGACCCATAAATGCCATTGTGTGGTTCCACTATCACAAGGTTACATCTAAAGACCCAAACCCAATCATAGTGGAAAAGATTAAATTTTTTAAAATGAAAAAAAAATATTATGAAATGATTAGTAGACATTGTAACAATGCATATGTCTGCATGAGAACCGGGAATATAGAAGATCGCCAAAAGAAAGAGAAGATTTTTCATTGAAAAATGGAATAATTTGACTAACCTTTTGGAGGGCACCCAAACATTTAGTACACCCAGAGTAGGAAGAATTCCGGCAGTTCCTCTCCAAGTTCCTAACGGCAGCAGTGGGAGTGGCGTTATGAAAACCGGAGACGTTAAACGCCGCCGGACAGCTGAGAGAGGTGATCTGGTGGAGCCGAATCCCGCAGAAGCAGAGAATGGCGTCGCAGCTCGCATTCGGCTGCGGAATCCGGATGTTCCGGCTCAGCAGCGAGCTCTGCAGCGAGTTCACGCACTTCTGCGAGTCGTCCGGCATCATCGGAAGCTCTCCTCCTCCTCCTTCAGCCTCCGACGGAGACGGAGCTGCCGCCGCCGGAGAGACCTCGAGAGCGGAGCGCGCGTGGGCGGCGAAGAGCCAGGCGGCGAGTACGGGGCAGCAGCGGCTCCGGTCGAGGTCTCGGCCGCAGGCCTCCTCGACGCCGCCGAAGAGCTCGTCGGAGAGGTCGAGGCGGCAGATTTGGGCCTGGGTCTGGACCGGGAAGGCCGGGACGGTGTTGGGGCTCGCGTACTCGCCGGGTTTTAATGGCTGGTCGTGGCCCGTGACCGGCTCGGCGAGGAGGTTGGCGAGGGAGTTGGAGGAGAGGAGACTGATGAGGAAGGTGATTAAAAGGGATGTAACTGAGAACATGGTGCGTGATTTTTGGAGTAGGCCAATTTACTAGCAACTTGGGCTTAGAGAGAGAGAGAGAGAGAGAGAGAGAAGAGGTTAAAGTTGAGAACTTTGTTTCACCAGGAATGATGAAAGTGAAAAGGGTGGACCAAGGAGATACCAAGATATGCAAAAGAGCACTTGATTCTCGAGATATGAATAATGACCAAAAATGTGAACTTTGAAGAACAACAAGTTTAGTAATAATGGAAGAAGGAAGAGAGAGAAAGATTTCTATTTTGGCTTGAACTCTGGGATTGTAGAGAAGTTTCACTCTCTCTCTAGAAAAGGTGATGTATATGGGCAAGAAGAGTGGACTTTTTTAGAGAGCTCTCTTAGAAATTTGCGGACCGCAAATGAAACGCTCCAAATTCACAAAGCTAAGTGAGGACTAATCAATTTTAGGTTATAATTGCTTCTTTTCTGCGTTTTTTTTTATTGTTTTATTTTTTAAAAAATATTTACACAAAAATGACTAATTTTGATTATTCTTTTAAAATGAGAAAATGTACGGGAAAATCTTTATTTTTATACTTTATCGATATAGTGTAATTTTAAACCGTTAAGATATAATCGAATGGTTGAGATGTTATTTGTATATCATAATTATTATATACCTAACATCATATTAGTATAGATTAATAAATAAAAATTAAAAAAAAAAACCCACCCCTTCCCCGACATCGGCGACTAACCAGATCTACCCCCCCAGGGGAAGCCGACAAGCCCGGGCACCCCCCCCCCCCCCCACCCCACCCCCGATGTCGGGCTCAGGCCCCCCCACCCCTAACGCGACCCAGGCCCCTCCAGATTTGGGCTCCTTGCCCCCTGAAACCCCAACGACGGCCACCCCTCTGGCGAGCTTCCGCTATTCAGGGACGGCGAAATCGCCTCCCCTCAGTGACCTTCCACCTACCAACGAGAGAAGAGAGAGAGGGGGGGAGAGAGAAAGTTTTTTTTTTTTTTTTTTTTTTAAGGAATATGGTGTATTAAATTCATATTTGCACAAAATTACAGCCGTAGATTATAAGCAATTCAATAATAGCCTTTGAATGAGTAACTATTGGTAGTGTTTCTTAAATGAGCTCTATTGCATATTCTCTCTTTTAAAATATTAACACTATAAAAAATATTTACAAATTTGAATAAAATTTATAATCCATTCTTTTTTTCTTCCATGTTTACCCTTCAATAGTTGTTGAATTTTATTTAAAAAAAAAAAAATTCATGCACGAGTGCTTTTTATGGGAAGAAACAAATTATCCTTATTTCATGCTATCAATGTTTTTTTTTTTTTTTTAAATTGAATCAAATTTTCCTTGTAAGATTTCATTTTTAGATGTATCACAAATGTTTTACCTACTTTTAAGAGAGGAAGCTTTTTCCTTTCAAACTTCTTTAATTATCTGTAAACAAGTTTTTTTTTTAATTATTTTTTAAGGAAAGGAAACACGTATATTAAAAAAGGAAAGTTTTTTTTATTTTAATTTTAATTTTTTAATTTTCATTTGAATACTAAACATGTTCTTTTGCTTTAAAAAGGGGGAAAAATGTTTTTCCTTCCTTAGATTTGTATTTTGTTTTCTATTGAACCTCTGCCAACGATTATGTTTACCATTAAATATTTTTTTTTTCTAATTATGACAATGACTAAATTATTTTTGTAAGGATCAATGTTTTAATCACTTTAATTATTATAATCATATAAGGATCTTATCATTATATTATATAATCTTGATCAGTAACATCTAATCATATGGTCTATATTATAATGACTATACTACTTAATGAAAGAATTTCGCATACTATTTTTTTTCTTTTTTAAGGATCAATATCATATTGATCGTGTCATTAAACCAAAAAATAATAATAATAACCAAATATAATTTTATACCATATTGATCTCATCCATATGATATTGACAAAAAAATACAAAAAAAAAAAAAAAAAAATCAACAACGTATTTATAAAGACATTAATAATTATAAAAATGAAATGTTTTTAGGGATTGTGAATTTCTAATTTTCTTGGCTATTTTTACGATAAAATATGTCTTTTTTTCCCTAATTTAGATTTAAGGGTATTTTTATAAATACATTACGATTAGTTTTAATTTTTGTTCAATTTTATAAATAAATTACCTTGTAGACATGTTTTAAAAGCATATCTCTAATTTAAATATACACGTAAATAGTCGTTTTTTTTTTCTTTTGTGAAAAAAAAAAAGGAGGGTGATAGCTAGGATCAGTGTAGGGGGTCCAATGGGGAACAGAAGAGATTCGTTTGGTGTAGAGAGAGAAACAAGAGAGAGAGAGACAGAGAGAGAGTGGAGTGTGGAGTGGGTTTACAAATGCATGATAAGAAATATGAAAGGAGCTGTCTGTCTAGGGATTTTGGCAGCTTCTGCCGTCCTTTTCCGTTTCATTCTCCGTTTTTTCCCTCACAAGTGCTGATTTGGAAAAGTGCCTTCTTTTCGAGTATTTCCTCTCTCTCTCTTTACTTGCCTTTTTTTTTTTTTTATAATATAAATCCTCTCTAATTTCCTCTCTACTTGCTTTTGCTTCCTCATTCCGATACTCGCTTTTCCTCATACCAAATACCAAGCAGTTTTCCCCTTTTGTTTCAAAGGAAAAAAAAAAAAAAAAAAAAAATTTCAACAAGCTATTGTATGGGTCAAGCATTTTTCACAGAGGAAAAAAGAAAAACTAGTGGGTCATGCATTTTGAAAAAAAAATTAAAACGACTAACATCGCCAATAATTTAATGACCTGTATAAGGAGTCAAAATCTTGTGCTCTCGGTCAGGTTAGGTACGTACAGCTTGGGATTTCACGAGTATGTATCTTTTCTTTGAATTATTAGTATTGCTAGTCCTTTAATAATAAGCAATCTGTCATTTGGATCTCTTAATTTTAAATTTTAATAAATTATTCTTGAACTCCATTATTTTTGAAATTTAATGCAACATGTGTCAATTGCATGATAACATGAAACTGTACATAAGTTATTTCAAAATGTCTTCTTCATTACTGTTAAAAACCCTTGAAAACTGATTAAGTAAAAAAAAAAAAAAAAAAAAACCTATAAAACTACAACATTTTTGCACTTAATGTAAAAATCTCTTCAAAAACTTCAGGTATTATGCCATAGAAATGTGATTATATGCATTAAATTTGAAAAAGAAAAAGAAAAAGAAATCATCAACTTTAGTAGTAAGTAAACATGGTAATCTATCAGGATTAAAAGTTTAAAAATTGAAGTGACGGAATATTTGTAACTCAAGAGTAACCATGCTAATTACCTTTTTTAAAAACAAAACTCGTGATTAATATATGTGTGAAAGTATTTTTACCAAAGCTATTCTAATTATACCTAATCAATTCTTTGTTTTTTTTTTCTTTTTTGTTTTCTTTTGTTTTGTTTTTTGTTTTTTTTTTTTTTTTTTTTCTAAATAAGGGTGCGCATTTGTAATGTAGTACGTCTTTTTTATGTTGGATTTACTTTGTGAATGAGTTACAAATCTCATATGTTGAAGGCAATTAGACAGAAATTTTCCTGTATTTGAATTTGATTATCTTCTTTTAAATTTACAATTAGAGAACAATTCATAACAAGAACTCTTAGTATATTTCAATTAGGTTGTTGGCATTTTCTAGAATACTCCACTCCTATGTCAAGACCTCCACTCTAAATTCTGTCTAAAAGAAATATAAAGTTTTTGCAACAAACTCAAAGATCAAAGAAAAACCACCTTAAATGGAGGTCAACAAAAACAAAATCCAAAAACCAAAATAAGACGCTAGAAAAGAAACGACTGAAAAACTCAAGATCTATACTTAATGGCAAAGCCAAAAAAGAATGTCTTCTTAATAAACCTTGTTTAAAAATGTTGATGTCGTAATCCGTCCCGACCACAAAATTCTATTCCCAAGAGTAACCTGGTCATATGGAGGCGAAAATATCCAACCGCCTGAACCGGATCTTATTGACCCGACTTGATCCGACCAGAAGATTCTTCCCTGACAACCACGATACCCGACCAGGGTCTACCACCTCACTGAGGTCTGCCGTGTACCCGGGTTAGATGTGTGCCCAGGGACGACGTGGCTGCTCCGAACAGTCATCTTCCGTCTAATGCCTGACTTGAAGTCTATCACAACATTCCATCCACCACCTAACGCCTTATGTGAAGCTTGTCACTGCACACATCAACAATCGACTTCCCCCACCTGCTACTGCACACGTCACATCGCCAACTCCCGCTACCTGTCCCGACTGGGGCTACACCTATTGGTAACGGCGGCAGCTCACCCTAGTGTCCTCTGTAACGAGTTAGGGACACATGGCACCAGTCCATTGGACCTATAGCTCTTGTGTGTCTAAAGTCTATTTGCCTGCTGGGAACACTAGAGAGCCGACCCAACCGGGTCATCTGAACACCCGGACCCGAGGGAAGCGCCTATAAATAGAGAATCAGCCCTCCATTTCAGGCATGAATATTTTTTTCTTGCCAAAACTCTGCCTCTCCTCTTGCTCATCAGCTCTCTTACTGACTTAAGTATCGGAGTACCCGTGGCAGATACCTCACTGGTGTCCCAATCACTTTGAGGTGCTTCTCCTTTTGCAGGTGAACAGCAGCAGAGTAGTCGTGCAAGTACATCCTAGTCCGATCAATCACATTGGGTGTTGTGCCGGAGATTTTTGGTATAAAAAAAAAAAAAAAAAAAAACCGCCTATCTTTGCAGCATGCTCAAGATTAAACGAATTGGCATAGAGAAAAGCCCTTCAATCACAAGCAAAAAATTAGGAATATTGAACTAATAGCTCGCCAAGAATATGGAGAATTACAACAAATTTATTTATTTATTATTTATTATTTATTTTTTTCTATCCCTTGCTAAAAGACAACCTTAAAAAGAAATCGGACTAAAAAACAAACATATCTCTTTCGTGAAGTTAGTGTTGGTTATGAAAACCAGTTTTTAAAAATTTTTGCGGAAGCGTGGTATGGATCAAATCGCACATATAAAAATTTTCTCAAAATTTTTCCGGCGACAATACTTATATTAATTTAACAAAATAAATTAAGAAGAAAGTTTAGAGATTGACCGTTGTCCGATTAAGTCGAAATTCTTGAATTCCTTCAAGAACCTTCTTGATTACTCCAAATCCTTCGGAAACTCCAATCTTCTTGAGAACTCCAAATCCTTCGAAACACCAACGGTTCTTTCTCAGCGTTCTCCAGATCACGGTTAACAGGAAACGAGTGGGCGTTTCTGAATTTGGGTTTGATCACACACTTGAATTTTGATTCACTTTGCGTTCTCAACTCATGAGACAAAGTGAAGGAGAAAAGGAGAAGAAACTCTCTGAGGAAAAAGTTACGTATATCTTTTTTTCTCTCTGTCAAAAGGAATTAAATATATCTTCCATATATCTAGATACATCGAATGTACCCTCCTTTTTGGTATTACAGAGAAATAACTAACACTCCTCTTTTTTTTTTTTTTAATTTTAAATTAATTAATTAATTAATTAATTAATTAACTCATGCTTTTGTGGAACAACAACATGCACGCCCACTATGGGAGTGGGCGTGTATGAGGGGATATGGGAGAGAGAAAATCTCTTTCCCATCATATAATCAGTTACCCCTTTTTTTTTTTTTTTTTTTTTTTTAATTTATTTATTTATTTTGAACTATTCAAAATATGATAACTGATATTTTCTCTTCCACATGTTTCAAAATTCAAAATTCAATATTCCACATACACTCTGTGGATATAACGTGAACCACCCTGTGATACACAACTACGGTGTGGTCATTACCACACTGTATAATATTTAATTTAAAACTATTTTAAATTAATTTTAAATAATCATATTATTTAAAATACAAATTAATCAAATTAATTTGTTGTGTGAATATTAATATAGAATTCTCAATTCTAAATTAAAAATTAACCCAACATAAAATAATGTTCACATGATTTAATGGAGCCGTTGAGAGGAACGATGGACTTTATAATTTTAAGCTCCAATAATTTTGACAATTAATTAACACCTTAATTAAAATATCAAAATTATTAATTCCAAATTATTCCACTAAAAATTTGGAATTGCACTCTTAAAATTATAAAACTAATTATATTCAAAGATTTGAATTGTCCATTGATATAGTCACTACATATAAATCAATCCTCCATAAACGGTTCATAATTAAAGCTAGGTATATTCCGTTGACCTCTTTAATTATATCTTTCTCCTTAAGTACCATTGATTCTCTAATGAATAATATATTTATGATCTAATCATAAATTGAGCGCTCTTATTATTCAAGTCCCGAATCAACACTTAAGGGAACCGTCCATCTAACTTCTTTACGAAGGAATGGATTTCATCTTGTAAATTAATATTCCCGGCTACTTATTATATTATATTTCCAATATACCAAGAATTTGACACTACTCATTTGTGTCATTACTCGATATGTCAAAAAACATAATACAATAAATAGGAGTCTATTAATTACTCAGAATTAAGATCGATTCATATATGACCATCATTGATTAATTTTGAATGCTCTATATGACAACGGAAATTATTAAAGATTCATAATTAATCGTGTTCCAGTCCTATATAATCAAATTATATAAAGCGCTTTCATTCTAATAATCTCATTATTAACAATCCGGATAAGATCATTTCATTCAGAATGTAATGAACCGCGCTAGTAATTTTAAATTAAAGATCCCAACTTTAATTTTTAATTACGGACATATTTAGATTATTTTACTTTAAATATTATCCTCCTGTATATAACACTTATATACAATATTTAAAGTCACATTTAAATAATCTAGGGTTTTCGATATTTATAAAGCATCTAAACATGCATGCAAAAATAATATTGAAAAAATTCCTCAAATTAAATCAGCAAAATAATACATCTCATTTGTTTATAGGCACACATCCCAACAATCTCCCACTTGCCCTAAAGCAAATGTGACATGTCTTTAAGTCCCATCCCTTCAAGATGTTGCTCAAAACTCCGAGCTGGTAATGTCTTGGTAAAGGGATCAGCTATGTTATTCGCGGATGCGATCTTCTCAACTGAAACGTCTCCTCTACTGACAATCTCTCTCACCAAGTGAAATTTCCTCTCTATATGCTTTCCTTTTCGGTGATTTCTGGGTTCTTTGGCATTGGCCACTGCTCCACTGTTATCACAATAGAGTCTAATTGGCTCATGCATATCTGGAACAACTTCCAGATCTCTCAAGAATTTTCGAAGCCAGACTGCCTCTTTAGCTGCTTCACAAGCTGCTACATATTCAGCCTCCATGGTTGAATCAGCAATACAAGTTTGCTTGATACTCCTCCATATAATGGCTCCACTTCCCAAAGTGAACACCGCCCCTGAGGTAGACTTCCGAGAGTCTCTATCTGATTGAAAATCAGAATCTGTATATCCAATAGGAATCAAATCCCTACTAGAATATACGAGCATATAGTTTCTCGTCCTTCTCAGATATTTGAGAATATGCTTGACTGCCACCCAGTGATCTAATCCTGGGTTTGACTGGTATCGACTAACCACTCCCACTGCAAAGCATATGTCAGGTCTGGTACACAACATTGCATACATTAGACTACCAACTGCCGATGCATATGGAATTCGTCTCATATTCTCCTCTTCTTGCGGTGTTTTAGGACACTGCTCTTTAGAGAGATGAACTCCATGTCGAGAAGGCAAGTTCCCTTTCTTGGAGTTCTGCATCGCAAATCTGATAAGCACCTTATCAATGTACGAAGCTTGAGACAATGCCAGAAGCCTATTCTTGCGATCCCGTATAATCTGGATACCAAGAATATAGCTTGCTTCTCCCAAATCCTTCATTTGGAATTGGCTGGCTAGCCAGTTCTTTACCTTTGATAGAGATTCTACATCATTCCCAATGAGTAGAATGTCATCTACATAAAGAACTAAGAAGACCACTTTATTCCCTTCTATCTGCTTATAGACACAAGGTTCATCCATATTTTGTTCAAAACCATAAGACTTTATGGCTTCATTAAATCTGATGTTCCAAGATCTAGAAGCCTGCTTAAGTCCATAAATGGACCTTTGCAGTTTGCAGACTTTCTGCTCTTGGCCCTGGACCACGAAACCCTCTGGTTGGACCATATGAATGGTCTCTTCAAGATGACCGTTCAAAAATGCCGTCTTGACATCCATTTGCCATATCTCATAATCATAATGAGCAGCAATAGACAAGAGAATCCTGATGGATTTTAGCATGGCTACTGGAGAAAAAGTATCCTCATAGTCTACTCCTTCTTTTTGGGTAAAACCCTTTGCCACTAGCCTAGCTTTGAAAGTCTCTACTTTCCCATCGGCTCCTCTCTTTCTCTTATAGATCCATTTGCAACCAATAGGCTTAATGCCTTCTGGTAGATCTACAAGCTCCCAGACTGAATTGGAGTACATAGACTCCATTTCGAGTTTCATGGCTTCCTGCCATTTCTCTCGATCAACATCATCCATTGCCATCTTGTATGTCAATGGATCATCATCACTGCCATCGGTGACTGCAACTTGTGCTTCTCCATCTTCACGATAGCGGATGGGCAATCTTATTTCCCTCCCACTACGCCGTGGTGGCTGTGATGTTTGATCTCGAGTAGTGATCTCTACTCTTTGTCGTTCAACAACTGTTGTTGGTGTGGGGCTGATCTTATCAGCCAGCAACTCTTCCAAAACCACTTTACTTTTGGGTTTGAAATCTGTCATATAGTTGTGCTCAAGAAATGTAGCATTTGTCGACACAAATACTTTGTTATCTTGAGTGCTATAAAACAGACCTCCTCTCGTTCCTTTAGGGTAGCCTACAAACATGCATACCTCCGAGCGAGGTTCCAACTTCCCAGTCTTTCCCTTTAGCACGTGCGCTGGGCACCCCCATATGCGGATGTGTCTCAAACTAGGTTTGCGACCGTTCCACAACTCTAGAGGAGTCTTAGAGATTGACTTAGATGGAACTAAATTCAGAATATATACAGCTGTTTGTAGTGCATATCCCCAAAATGAGGTAGGCAGAGAAGAATAACTCAACATTGATCTAATCATGTTAAGCAAAGTACGATTTCTTCTTTCAGCTACACCATTTTGTTGTGGTGTTCCAGGTGCCGTGAGCTGCGATAATATTCCGTTCTCAATCAAGTGGTCCTTGAATTCATAATCTAAGTACTCTCCTCCTCGATCCGATCGAAGAGTTTTGATTGATTTGCTAAGTTGCTTTTCAACTTCAGCACGGAATACTTTGAACTTTTCAAAGGTCTCGGATTTTCTTTGCATCAGGTATGCATAACCGTATCTTGAATAATCGTCAATAAATGTGACAAAATATTCATAACCCCCTCTAGCTTTGACATTCAAAGGGCCACATACATCAGTATGTATGATTTCTAGAGGTGTTTTTGCTCTTTCACCTTTAGCCGAAAAAGGCCTTTTGGTCATTTTACCTTCTAGGCAGGATTCACAGACTGGTAGAGTGCCAACTTTTAGCTCTCTCAAAGGACCATCCTTTGCTAGTCTTTCTATCCTGTCTACGTTAATGTGACCAAGCCTTAAATGCCACAAATATGTGTCATCTTTATCATTAGAAATCTTTCTTCTTTTAGGGGTTGGTTCAGCGACTTTAAACATTTCGGTTTGAAGTAAGTTATTGGAAATTGGTTTAACAAAATATAGACCATTATCCACATAACCAGAACAAATATTCACTCCATTCTTATAAATTAAAACAGAGTCAACTTCAAAAGAAACTGAAATAAATTGTTCAACCAACTTTGAAACCGAAATCAAATTCCGTTTGAAATCCGGAATGAAATAAACATTGTCTAAAAACAAATATTTATTGTTATTAAATGACAGTCGCACTGTCCCCACTGCTGTCGCTGATAGTCTTTCCCCACTGCCAACTCTCATCGTGAAAACTCCATCTTCAAGATCCCTAAATGACTCAAGCATCTGCAAAGAAACACAAACATGGTTAGATGCCCCTGAATCAATTATCCAGCTTGAGAAATCATTCTCAACTAAGCATGTTTCCATGACTAGTAAATCTGATTTACCTTGTTTCTTCTTCTTTTTCAGCTCATCAAGGTACTTCTTACAGTTCCTTTTCCAATGGCCGTCTTGATCGCAATGGAAACATTTTCCTTTAGGTTTAGGCTCAGCAACCTTCCCTTTCTTCTTTTGGATCTTCTTCTTGCCCTTTTGTTTTCCCACATTTTTCTTCTTTTGATTCTTTGAAGAAGAACCCTTCCCTTCAGCTGCATTGGCTTCAGCAACATTTGCCTTGCCACCCTTATCATTAATAAGGGCCTCATAGGTCTGCAGTTCATTCAGAAGTTCTGTCAAATTACACATCTTATGGTTCATGACATAGTTCGTTCTGAACTGGAGAAAAGCGGGAGATAGTGTCTCCAAAATCATGCCAACTTGCGTCTTTTCATCAATGTTCGCACCATTGATTTCAGCCTCGTTAAAATGATGAATCATTTTGAGAACATGCTCACGAACTGAAGAACCATTCTTCATTCTGCCGTTCATAACGGCTTTCACGGCTTCGTGACGGGCTGGATCGGAAGGGCGTCCAAACATGTTTTGCAGAGATTCCATAATCTCTCTAGCAGTCTCAAGGGCCTCGTGCCTAGTTCTAAGCACTTCATTCATTGCCGCTAACAGGTAGCAGCGGGCCTTGTTGTTTGCGACAACCCAACGGTCGTACTTGTCAAAGACAGTTTTAGAGGCATTGACCGGAGGCACTGGAGGACGATCCTCCTTAAGGACAAAATGGTAGTTTTCATTTATGAGGAGAATATTCATGTTGCTTTTCCATTTGACAAAGTTTTCACCAGTTAAAACTTGAGAAGCGAGAAGTGAGAAAATCGGGTTTGACATATTTGCTGAAAATAATTAAGAAATAATTTTCAATAAATAATTGCATAAAAATCGTAACAAAATTAAAGGCAAAGTAAATATGATGCATGAATGCACATGTTAAAATACACAAAAACATGTTTACTTTAAAAGCCTAAGGAATTTTAATCACCACAACTAAGTGCCGCCGTAGGGTAGGTCAAATAATTGCTAATTAAAATGAGACATTCTCAATTAATAAATATTACCCGAAATATCTCATATTTCTAATATTTATTAATTTCCTTTAATTTTGGTCAAGAAAATAATTAACTAATTTAATTATCTCTTTATGAGTGTAACCCACCGTATCAGATTTTTTAGACTTAACTTAGAAATTGCCGCCGTAGGGTAGGTCAATTCTAAAATACATCTTAAAATCCTATCTCATGGAAGACAACCTTGGTATTGTATTTAAAAGACACCTTCCGTAGGGAGGACGAAATCAAAGCGTCTCTAGGCACTATTAAAAACTCACGGTGTTATACTAACGGTGGAGACCTTGGGCTTATATTGTCATATTACCCACTCCCACTCATTATTTTGCAAAAGTGTATTTTATTTATAAAACAACTCTTGTTTCATAAACCTTAGTAAATTTAAACATTTTAAATTTCTAAGCCTTTATAATTTTAAACAATTTAAAATTATAAATTAAATCAATTGTGATATTTTAAAAATTTAACATTTAAATTTTATAAATTTCACATTTGACCCACTAATTTTTGCAAATCCTATTGCTAAATTAATTTCAAATTTAATCTCATTAAATTTGTGACTACACGCATTATATTAATTGCTAAAACAATTTTAGGAAACAAAATGCGCTAAATGCATGACATACAAAATTGGGAGGCACTTTTCTATCTTAGATGACATGTGATATGCATGGCAATGTAATTATCATCAACATAATAAAAACATTCAAACACTAGCGAAATGGAAAAACTTGGCCGGGTTCCATGGAAACCTAAAATTACAACCCAAAATAAAAAAATATATATATAAAAAAAATTGGGTCTTCTTGTAATTCTCCAACTTCGGGTCTTCTTGTAATTCTCCAACTTCTCTTTATGAGTGGTGGTGGTGCTCCTTGAATTTCTCAAATTCAAAAAAAAAAAAATTAGATTTCATAAATCTAAAAAAAAAAAACTTTTTTTTTTTTTTTCGGATGGGTTGCATGGCTGGGCACAGGCCCAGCCCGCTGCCCTCTACACCTGCTCAGCAAGGGAGCAGGCCCAGCCCGGTGAGCAGAGGCAGGCCCGGCCTGCTTCTGCTGTGCTGCTGCCCAGCCAAATCAGGCAGGCCCAGCCCGTGGCTGGGTGGCCCAACAAATTGGGCCAGCTAGGGTTCCCAGAACCCTAGCTTTGTGCAGTTGGCTGCGTGCTTGGCTGAGTGCAGCCAGCCGACCATGGCCGACGATCGGCCATGGCTGCGGTGCAGCCTGCCGGCGGCGTCCGTACGGTCGCCGGTGTACCGTCCGTACGGTCGCCGTCTCCAACCTTTTTTTTTTTTTTTTTTTTTTTTTTTTTTTAAATAAAAAAATAAGAACTTTTCTTAAAAAAAATATGAAGAACAATTCTTCATTAATGGAAGAATTACAACATAGATCCTATTTACAATTGATCTAATCAAAAGAAAATTACATCATGATTCCTATTTACAATTGATCTAATCAAAAGGAAAAATATAAAAACTAATTTCCATGAAACCGGAACAATTTACGACCAATCCATTCGCATAAACATTCATCATCATAATCATAAATAGAAAAATACATCAATATGCACAAGTGCCTACCCAAAATCATACAAAGATTATCGTATAATCGCTTATTAAATTAATATAAGCTATTGCCGGCTCTGATACCAATTGTTGGTTATGAAAACCAGTTTTTAAAAATTTTTGCGGAAGCGTGGTATGGATCAAATCGCACATATAAAAATTTTCTCAAAATTTTTCCGGCGACAATACTTATATTAATTTAACAAAATAAATTAAGAAGAAAGTTTAGAGATTGACCGTTGTCCGATTAAGTCGAAATTCTTGAATTCCTTCAAGAACCTTCTTGATTACTCCAAATCCTTCGGAAACTCCAATCTTCTTGAGAACTCCAAATCCTTCGAAACACCAACGGTTCTTTCTCAGCGTTCTCCAGATCACGGTTAACAGGAAACGAGTGGGCGTTTCTGAATTTGGGTTTGATCACACACTTGAATTTTGATTCACTTTGCGTTCTCAACTCATGAGACAAAGTGAAGGAGAAAAGGAGAAGAAACTCTCTGAGGAAAAAGTTACGTATATCTTTTTTTCTCTCTGTCAAAAGGAATTAAATATATCTTCCATATATCTAGATACATCGAATGTACCCTCCTTTTTGGTATTACAGAGAAATAACTAACACTCCTCTTTTTTTTTTTTTTAATTTTAAATTAATTAATTAATTAATTAATTAATTAACTCATGCTTTTGTGGAACAACAACATGCACGCCCACTATGGGAGTGGGCGTGTATGAGGGGATATGGGAGAGAGAAAATCTCTTTCCCATCATATAATCAGTTACCCCTTTTTTTTTTTTTTTTTTTTTTTTTTAATTTATTTATTTATTTTGAACTATTCAAAATATGATAACTGATATTTTCTCTTCCACATGTTTCAAAATTCAAAATTCAATATTCCACATACACTCTGTGGATATAACGTGAACCACCCTGTGATACACAACTACGGTGTGGTCATTACCACACTGTATAATATTTAATTTAAAACTATTTTAAATTAATTTTAAATAATCATATTATTTAAAATACAAATTAATCAAATTAATTTGTTGTGTGAATATTAATATAGAATTCTCAATTCTAAATTAAAAAATTAACCCAACATAAAATAATGTTCACATGATTTAATGGAGCCGTTGAGAGGAACGATGGACTTTATAATTTTAAGCTCCAATAATTTTGACAATTAATTAACACCTTAATTAAAATATCAAAATTATTAATTCCAAATTATTCCACTAAAAATTTGGAATTGCACTCTTAAAATTATAAAACTAATTATATTCAAAGATTTGAATTGTCCATTGATATAGTCACTACATATAAATCAATCCTCCATAAACGGTTCATAATTAAAGCTAGGTATATTCCGTTGACCTCTTTAATTATATCTTTCTCCTTAAGTACCATTGATTCTCTAATGAATAATATATTTATGATCTAATCATAAATTGAGCGCTCTTATTATTCAAGTCCCGAATCAACACTTAAGGGAACCGTCCATCTAACTTCTTTACGAAGGAATGGATTTCATCTTGTAAATTAATATTCCCGGCTACTTATTATATTATATTTCCAATATACCAAGAATTTGACACTACTCATTTGTGTCATTACTCGATATGTCAAAAAAACATAATACAATAAATAGGAGTCTATTAATTACTCAGAATTAAGATCGATTCATATATGACCATCATTGATTAATTTTGAATGCTCTATATGACAACGGAAATTATTAAAGATTCATAATTAATCGTGTTCCAGTCCTATATAATCAAATTATATAAAGCGCTTTCATTCTAATAATCTCATTATTAACAATCCGGATAAGATCATTTCATTCAGAATGTAATGAACCGCGCTAGTAATTTTAAATTAAAGATCCCAACTTTAATTTTTAATTACGGACATATTTAGATTATTTTACTTTAAATATTATCCTCCTGTATATAACACTTATATACAATATTTAAAGTCACATTTAAATAATCTAGGGTTTTCAATATTTATAAAGCATCTAAACATGCATGCAAAAATAATATTGAAAAAATTCCTCAAATTAAATCAGCAAAATAATACATCTCATTTGTTTATAGGCACACATCCCAACAGTTAGCTCACATAGGACTAATGTATCAATAGCATATTACTCTCGTGATAATGTTTTGTCAATAATTAGAAGAATTTTCATGGAATCCAAACATAAATCTCTCTTTCTAATCTAATTCAGAAAAAGAGAAAGCTTGAAAATAAACTTTTTGTCAGAACTTAATTTCCCTTTTGGATTTATCGTCCCCATTAAAATTTGTCATCTGTCCATCAATTAACGAATTTACATAAAGGAAATTAGATTGGGACCCTCGCGGATCATGTGTCTTAGATATAGAGTGTCATATACATATACATATATATATATATATATATAATATTGATACATGGTCGAACTGAATCAGCAGGGCCACTTTTCTGGTCACTTTGGTACGTCGAAAAACAAATGATCAACAGTTGTCGTCGTTTCTTGATTTCCCAGATTAACCCTAGCAATTTTTCTTAGTCACACGACAGGCTAAACCCACAAGGAAAGTTTGGAAACAGGAACGGAAAGAAAAACAAAAAAGCAAAAGGATTAAAAAAAAAAGACAAAAATTATTAGAAAATGGCCATGGGGAAAAAGGAAAGTTACTGCATTGGAATGGGGATCCTAGGGATTTTGACAGTTTCTCTGTAGGACTCTTTCCAGCAAAATTATCTCTGTGACTTTAAGCTTGTGGATATATATTTATATAATTGTACTGGGGTTGGGTTGGGTTTGGTTGGGTTGGGTTAGGTTCTTTTGCTTTTGCCTTGGGGTCAGACAAGAGCTTTTATGCATGTTTTTTTTTTTTTTTTTTAACCTCTGTTGACAGGGCAACTCAGTCCACTTTCCATGGATTGTTTTCAGACGTTCATATAAAGTAATATAACTGCTCAGAGAAACACAGAAAGAGACAGTGAGAGAGAAACAAGGATAGTTTTGAATCTGCTCACATGCAACGGCTGCAAACCTAGCTACATGCTGGTTTTGCCGTTTTTGCGAGATGGATCATGGATTGTATATATTTATAACATATATTTATATATACATATTTATATATGTTTGAGAAATCTACACAAAGTAATAAAAATTAAAATTAGTTATCAACAGGGTTCAATTTTAATTACAAGATCAGTATCAGATTTTATTACTTAGCTTGGACAATTTTTTTACTATGTTTTGATCAAATTTAACATTAAAAAATATACACTTTTGAATTAAAAAGACAAATCAAATATGGGTAACCTATAAAGTAGAAACACATATTATTTTTCTATTCTACCAAAAAAAAAAAAAAAAACGCATATTATTTTTCTAATATGGCTAAAGTAAAATGGTTTATCTCTAGCAAGTGTTAAAGCAAACCAAACATCCTCCAGACTTGAGAATCCAATTGATCCATTTATTTGGATATATTGTGTATTCTGTTTTATTTTTATTTGTTTATTTTTTTTTAAGTGAAAGGAGACAAATCAGCACACGATAAGGAGGTTCCACCACACTACTATATGCCACATAAACAGAGAAAGAGAGAGAGAGAGAGAGAGTGTGGACATTATAGAAGGGAAAAGAATAGTCACTAACTCACAAAGTGGGAAAGGTCCGTGAGTTTATAAGACAAACATAAAGCGCCAATCAAGCAAACATTATTCCAGCTAAAAGTAACACTTTCCCCGTATATATTAATTTATTTCTATCTTCTGATCTTATCATAAAATAAAATATATGTGTATATATATATTTTAATAAACCTATCATGTAAATAATAATATTGTTCATTGTTGTCTCTTTTGATTTCTTCTTTTTGGGTTTTGGGATTGGAACACTTTACATATTTGAATAAAGAAGAGGACTTTAGCCTTTTAGCCTTTATCCTTTTTCCTTAACTCTTATGTTTCGTTGCCAATGGGAGACTATTTGTATATTTGGAAGGTTAGGTTCAAAAGAGAAAGGTCGTTGGTAATGGAGCTTGACAAAGTATAAAGTAAAGTAAATAAAAAGGTAAAATCATGGTGTTACCAATTATAGTTGACCCGCCCCTAAATATTTGAATCCTACAATTGTCTTTGACTCAAATTTAAACTTGAGTATATGTTGAAGTTTGTTTTAAATCTCAGTTAATATGGCTTGAAAACTGGAAAAATACTTGAGCGTCTAAACGGTATTGGACATGTTTGACAGAGCTTTTAAAAAGCTGCATTTAGCTTCTCAGGTCCAAAAGTAACTTCTTGAAGTGTTTGAATCCTCTGTCAGAAGAGCTTATAGTCTCTAGAAGTATTTTCTGTCAAAATCAAAAAATTTGACTTTTGACAAAAGCTCTTATTAGTAAACTTTAAAACTTATAATAAAATTAAATTAGACATTATAAACTTCATTTTAACATTTTTATACTTATTAGAAAACATTAAAGATCATTTTGACCTCAGAAGCTCTTTGGTTCCAAACACTTGTTGAGAAACCACAGCTTTTACTTCTCTTCTTTTACTGATTAAAAGCAAAAGTAAAAACTCTGTCAAATGGGCCCCTTAGTTAGTCTCATTACGATTTTTCAACACATTTTAAAGTTTGAGTTTAGATATATATTGTCCCATATATATTCTTGTCCCTTTAGTTGTTTCTCTAATAAATTTTGATAATTAAGTGAGTTGCTTAATTATTGTTTGGTACTTAGCTTTCATATATGTGATTAAATTGTTAGATTTAGATTTTAGATCGAAATATATAAAAGAAAACATATCTGAATTCATACTCTAAATTATAAAAATCAGATTTAGCTAGCTCGTAATGTGATATTGATTATCTTTGTATTTGATAATAGTAACATAATTGATGCAATGTCATCTTTCACTTTCATAAATTTAGACAATATATATCTGGCTTTAAAAGTTATCTTTTTTTTAGTGGTTGATGAGGCATGCCTTTAATTGAAGAGAATCAAAAAATGTCCACTATAGAGAGAGCCTTTAATTGCAAAGTTTAGATGATTATGCCATTATAATCAAACCCGTTTTTCTTTTCTTTCCCTTTTGTTTTTAAAAATCAATTTCATCGATTAACAATATTTCTTAAAGGTAAAATGGAATCTGTGTCATTCTAACACTCTTCGAGTACTTGCCCACATTTTTTGTTGCACACGTGTATACATATTGCCACAAGAAAACAAAAGAGCTCTCTCTTTTAGTCTTTCGTTACTTCAATTTCCCAGCACACATACTCATGTATATATTATATCAGAAAAACCCCACCATGATTAAAATGATAATTTGCAAAGTTGGGGTCTAAGAAGGCAAAGATGATCCTTGCAAGGAAGATCAAGGCATATTCATAATAGGACTTTTGCTAGTCATTTCTTTCTTTTGTGCATCCTAGTAGAGGAGGACTTTTTAGCTCGCTTCTAATCTAATCAAATAATTAATCGAAGAAAAGTGGAAATATAGTTGGAAATGACATCACTAGTATATATATATATATATACATTATTGGTGAAGATGATCGATGCTCTCTTGCCACGCATCATTGCTACCTTTCTATCCAACCTTTTCACCTTTTCTTTTTACAGCTCTCAGTACCTAATTTCCCTAAAATATTGTACGCTTTTTTTTTTTTCCCCCCCTTCTTTTTTTGTTGGTCCTTCAATCTTTTTCCCCAGCTCACGAGATGGCATGACAGAGGCAGTCTTTAACCCCAATCTTCTTTTTTAGCCTAAAAAGACCCTATCTTCTTCCAAATCAACCATCACATAGTTTTTGATCGAAAAAAAGAGATCAGTTATACCCCGAATCCAATGCTAAAGGGGTAAGCGGGAGACGTTGAAACCACGTACCGGTAGAATGATAAGGATCTTCATCTTGTGTAATCAGCTAACAAGCAAGGTCATTTAGAATATAATCTACGTTAGAGGACATATTTTTTTTTTATGTATTATGAATCAAACCTTTAACCTAATAGAAATAAAGGTTTCATATAAGATTTTATTATCACCATATCATCATCACCACCGGTAATAAATAATTACTATCACGTAAAAGGGTAATTACACGGTTAGTGCTTGGACTTGTACTCTTGAGGACACATTGAATTTAGCCTCTATCTAATGAGTTAAAATTATTTCCGCCTTCATATCTATAATCCTACTCCAAATCTTAACTAGTCTTCAGGTCCATGACAAGCTCGTCTTTAGGTCACAACCCAAATCCAAGCTTTGATTTGCTTTCAACAACAAACCTACTTAATATATATATATATATATACACACACACACACACATATACATATATACATATACGATTCAAATTATTGTCGTTTCCGATGTCCTCGTGAAATTGAATGTCATTTTAGCCGAATCATTTTCCACAATAAAGAACTTGTCGTTTTAATGTGTGTGGTGTTTTTTTTTTTTTTTCCTTGTGTCTTAAAGGACAAGTCATTCCGTTGAATGTTACTTTTTTCATCGGGTTTTTGAATTATTGAACCCTGAATTTGTCTGTAATTAGCAACTTTGAGTTTATTATTTCGATATAAGTAGGATCATAATTGATGGAATACCCATAAAATACACGTTAAAGTTTTGTTAGTTGGCAAAATTGAACTTTTTTTTTTTTTTTTATTGGTTTGCACTTGAGACCCTTAATTTTCAAAATAATTTTTTTATTTTTTTTTTTTATCATCCTCTATTATAGAGTAGACTACATTATCAGCGATAGTCAAACCTAAAGACCTGAATGTCAAAATTAAAATTTTAGAGTCCACATTGTAAATGACATAAATTCTAAAGTATATATGTGTAAATTATTCTAAATTGCTAGTAACGAACGCTTATATTACACTATCATTTATTATGCAATAATCAGCATGTTTGTTTAACGAGTTATTGAACAATATGTATTTCATATTAATTGTGATTTCTTAAACGACATTTTGGTTCTCTACAAAACATGCATATTTTTCCAGATATCCAATGTTAGAAGAAAATGACATGTCGGTTTACTTTTTTTTTTTTTTTTTTTTTTTTTTTTTTTTTTTTTTGAGGTAATTTATACTCTCTCTCTCTCCATCTCTCTGTTTTTTTTTTTTTTTTTTTTTCCAGAATGGCGACATGTCGTTTATACTTGTTTACATGGCTTTAACCTTAACTTTTAATTCAAGTGTGATTTTTCAACAAAAAAGTCTTCTTACGCGTGCCAAAAAAAATACATGATGAATTGCGTATGATCGTGGACCATTTCTTATTAAAACAGTTGGAATCGATCACCACATAAAGATTAACACGCATTACTTAATATGGCATTGTCATTAGATCGATTATTGGTTGTTTTTTCCACTAACCTACAAAATAGAGGTCATTTGATTGGTGGCCTTATGTGTATCATTTATTTGTATCGGAAGAAATTTTTTGTAGCATGTGTGAGAAATTAAGACGAAAAGTGTCTATCATCAAGCCGCAATAATGACGCCCTTTTTTTTTTTTTTTTTGAATTATCCTCACATGCATTCTAAATTTTAAGATCATTCCTATTTTTTCTCTTAAATTTTAAAAACTCCTAATTTTAAATTAATTTCACTTAATCTCTTTTATTAGAGTTTTTGTTCAAAACAAATAAAAACATTAAAAGGTCTGTTGAAAATCTTTTAGAAGATTACAGTTGCAGGATATTTAGGAGTTGTTTATGTTTGATTTTTGAATTTTAAATTCAAGTAAGATTAGATATGCAGTTATATTAGATTTTTTCAGGATACTCTTTATCCTATAAATATGTAAATCCAACTATTAATCAAAACAGAAGAAAGAAATATTTTTCCTCTTCAAAATCTTTCATGGTATCAGAGCCATAGGGATTCATTAACCCTAATGGAGAAATCCAATGTACCAAAGCCGGTGGTGCCTGGCGATGGCAGTTCCCCTTCAGTTCCTGATGTTGTCTTTGGGAGCTTTACTGGGCTCGGCAATACCTCTTCTACTACTGGCAGTGTTGATTCTTTGTCTTCCGGATCTGCTCTTCAAATTACCATGCATAAATTGAATGGTAAAAATTATCTGGAATGGTCCCAATCGGTCAAACTAGCCATTGATGGCCATGGCAAATTAAGCTATTTGACGGGTGAGGTCGTGAAGCCCTTAGCAACGAATCCAAGCTTCAAACATTGGCGATCTGAGAACTCCCTGGTGATGGCCTGGCTTCTTAACTCCATGGATGCCTCCATTGCCAAGCCAAACCTATTTCTACCAATGACAAAAGATGTCTAGGATTCGGTTCGCGAAACCTATTCAGATTTGGAGAACTCTTCTCAAATCTTTGAATTGAAGTCTAAACTTTGGCAGTCTAAGCAAGGTGATCGTGAGGCTACTGTCTATTACAATGAGATGGTAACCTTGTGGCAGGAATTAGACCAGTGCTATGAGGATGTGTGGGAGAATCCGAATGATTGTGCTAGGTTCATGAAATTTGAGGAGAATGATCGGGTGTATATGTTTCTTGTCGGTGTTAACTACAGTTTGGATGACATGAAGGGAAGAATACTTGGACGAAAACCTCTACCATCTATTCGTGAGGTTTTTTCCGAAGTCCGCCAAGAAGAATGTCGAAAGAGAATTATGTTGACCAAGTCTACACCTCACACCCAGTTGGAGACCGATAGCTCAGCCCTTGTTTCTCGCGGATTGGAGGTTGACGGTGACAGGAAGAAGAAGCCGTGGTGTGATCATTGCAAGAAACCATGGCACACAAGGCAGACTTGTTGGAAGATTCATGGAAAGCCGGCCCATTTGAAGAAGAAATCTGAGGACGAGCTCCTCAAACAGTGCCTGTGGATTCTCAAGAGCAATCAGCCACCTCTGAAATGTCTCATTTTACGAATGAGCAATTAGAGCACCTACACAAACTTTTGAAATCTCCACATTTTTCTGTTTCCCCTTCCTGTTCTCTTGTCCATCAAGGTAAACCTAGTGTCAAAACTGAACCCCACAATTTTTGGATTCTTGATTCAGAAGCAACTGATCATATGACAAGTTGTTCACATTTGTTTTCTTCTTATAGTCCATGTGCAGGCAATAAAAAAATCAAAGTTGCGGATGGATCTCTTTCGGCCATAGCCGGAATGGGTTCAATCCGAATCTCTCCCTCCTTGATTCTCCATAATGTGCTTCATGTTCCAACTTGTCGTGTAGTTTGTTATCTATTAGCAAATTAACACTTGATCAAAATTGTCGAGTAAATTTTTTTCCTTCCTATTGTGAGTTTCAGGACATAGCCTCGGGGAGGACGATTGGCAATGCTAGGGAACACGAGGGACTCTATTTCTTTGAAGATGGACCACATCCGAGTACACAAGTTCACAGTTCCAATTTTCAGTCTATTTCTCTTTCTAATATTCCTGAAATCATGTTGTGGCATTATAGGCTTGGCCACCCTAGTTTTCAGCATTTAAAACACTTGTTTCCAAAATTGTTTTTTTAATAAAATTCCATCCTTGTTTGAGTGTGAGATTTGTACTTTAGCTAAACAACATCGTGTTTCTTATCCTCCACAGCCCTATAAGCCAACAAAGCCGTTTTCTTGATACATAGTGATGTGTGGGGCCCCTCTAGAACACCTACACTTTCTGGAAAAAAAATGGTCTGTCACCTTTATTGACGACCATACTAGGGTTAGTTGGGTTTATTTACTCAAATAAAAATCTGAAGTGGAAGGAGTTTTTAAAAATTTTTACACCATAGTACAAACTCAATTTTCGGAAAACATTCAAATTTTCCGAAGTGACAATGACAAAGAATTCTTTAATAAGGTTTTGGGGCGTTTTTTCTTGGAAAAAGGTATTATTCAACAAAGTTCTTGTACTGACACCCCTCAACAAAATGGGATCGCTGAAAGAAAAAATAAACATCTTTTAGAAGTGGCTTGAGCACTACTTTTTACAAATCATGTGCCAAAATATCTATAGGGAGAAGCTATTCTTACCGCAACTTATTTAATTAATCGAATGCCTTCGAAAATTCTCCATTTTCAAACACCAATGAATGTCTTTTATAAAAATTTTCCTACCTCACGGCTTTCAGCTGACCTCCCCATCAAAATATTTGGATGTGTTGTGTTGTTCATAACCATGACAAAAATCGTGAAAAATTCGATCCTAGGGCACGAAAATGTGTTTTTCTTGGTTATGCTCCAGCCCAAAAGGCTATAAATGTTTTGATCCTACTTCAAAAAATTATTTGTTACCATGGATGTTTCTTTCTTTGAAACCACTTCGTTTTTGGGTCTCATCTTTAGGGGAGAAAAAACAAGAAGATTCGGATTTTTCAGATTTTTTAGATTGGTAGTTCAAAATTCAAATCAACAAGATTTGGTAGTTCAAAATTCAGATTTAGGAGTCCAAAATTTGAACCTGTTTAAAAAAACTAATTCTATTTTTCAAAATTCAAAGAAAAAAACAGATTCTATCACTCAAAATTCAATTGAAAAATCAGTTTTTGGTAAATTCGAGTCTCCTTCATTTCAAAATCTGAATTTTGAAAAATCAAATCTTCATCAATCACAAGAAAAACGTTTTTCTCCACATGATATTAACTCACAGTTATTTCATGATGACTTTATTCACATAGGACAAAGCTTGGAATCTGTTGCAAAACCAAATGTTTTGAATACTGAAAATCCTTTAGAGCCATCTATAATGTCGTCACAAAGTAGTGATCCTACCGGGAAAAGAGAAGGAGCAGACATGAAAAAGATCTTTGGACTGACTTACTCGAAAAGGCCACAAATTCGAGAAATTGGGTCTAAGAGTTCTCTACAAAACCATGACTCCAATCCACAGCAAAATGTGACTCACCAGGTATGTCTCAGTCGTATCCAACCTCTCAAAATTCGTGTCCAACCTCTCAATATCAGCTAGAGATCTTAATATCCCTATTGCTATTCGTAAGGGTGTTAGGTCGTGTACAAACCATCCATTGTCAAAGTTTGTGTCCTATAAAAATCTGTCATCATCCTTTTTTGCCTTTACTTCTCAATTGTCTCTTGTGGAGATTCCAAAAAATGTGCAGGATGCTTTACAGGTTCCTGAGTGGAAGGGAGCAATTCTTGAGGAGATGAGTGCGCTTGAGAAGAATAGGACTGGGAAATGGTGGACTTTGCCGAAGGGAAAAAACAACAGTTGGATGCAAATGGGTATTTGCTTGTGAAATTCAATTCAGATGGTACGCTTGAGAGATACAAGGCACGGTTGTTGGCCAAAGGTTTCACTCGAACCTATGGCATTGACTATACAGAAACATTTGCACCGGTGGCAAAACTAAACACTGTGAGAGTTCTACTTTCTATTGCAGCAAATCTTGATTGGCCTCTGCAACAACTGGATGTCAAAAATGCCTTCCTTAACGGAGACTTAGAAGAGGAAGTCTATATGGACCCACCTCCTGGCTTTGAAGGGAGATTTGGTTCGAGGGTTTGTTGTTTGAGGAAGTCATTATATGGTCTTAAAGAATCACCAAGAGCTTGGTTTGAAAAATTCACCCGGTTCGTGAAGAACCAAGGCTACAAACAAGCTCAAACTAACCATACAATGTCATAAAACATTCGGAGACCAGAAGAATAACGATTCTAATAGTATATGTGGATGATATTATTTTGACAGGTGATGACTTGGAAGAAATCAACCGGCTAAAGGGAAGTTTGGCCACATAATTTGAAATTAAAGATTTGGGAGCACTCAAGTACTTTCTTGGAATGGAAGTTGCAAGATCAAAAAGGGGAATTACTATGACTCAAGGGAAGTACATCCTAGATCTTCTCAATGAAACCGGAATGAGTGGATGCAGACCCGTGGACACACCAATAGACCCAAATGTTAAGTTCAAAGAAGACAAGAAGGGAGAACATGTAGACACTACACGGTACCAAAAGCTAGTGGGAAAATTGATTTATTTATCCCACACTCGGCCTGACATAGCATTTGTGGTTAGCTTGGTAAGCCAATTTATGCACATCGCCAAAAGGGGAACACACCAGACGCTACCTACCGAATCTTAAGGTACTTGAAGAGTTGTCCGGGAAAGGGCCTGTTTTTCCAAAAGGTCCGAACAAAAGATTGAAGCTTATGCTGACGCTGATTGGGCTGGGTCGGCTACAGATAGGAGGTCCACAACCGGATACTGTACTTATGTGTGGGGCAACCTTGTAACTTGGAGAAGTAAGAAGCAACCTGTGGTAGCTCGAAGTAGTGCAGAGGCGGAAGTATAGGGCTATGGCTAATGGTGTGTGTGAGTTATTGTGGCTACAACGAATCTTAGTGGAGTTACGAATGCCCATGAAGACATCAAAGAAGCTCTATTGTGATAACAAGGCGGGCAATAAGTATAGCTCATATTCCAGACAACATGATAGAACCAAGCACGTGGAGATTGATCGACACTTCATAAAGGAGAAGCTCGAAGAAGGAACCATTTGCATGCTTTTTGTTCCAACCGTCCAGCCAACAGCAGACATTCTTACAAAGGGGGCTGTTCAAGCCGACTTTTTGAGTCTCTAGTTAGCAAGTTAGGTTTGATTAATATCTACTCACCAACTTGAGGGGGAGTGTTGAAAATCTTTTAGAAGATTACGGTTGCAGGATATTTAGGAGTTGTTTATGTTTGATTTTGAATTTTAAATTCAAGTAAGATTAGATATGCAGCTAAGATTAGATATGCAGTTAGATTAGATTTTTTCAGGATAACTCTTTATCCTATAAATATGTAAATCCAGCTATTAATCAAAACAGAAGAAAGAAATATTTTTCCTCTATAAAAATCTTTCAAGGTCCTTTAGAAATGATAATAAAAAAAAAAAAATGTATTAAGAATGATCTATTGTCTTTTCCATTTGTTTGTAATAAAAATTCCAACAGAAAAATTATTTTCTAATGAAAATTCTAACATATGAGATTAAATGAGACTAACTCAAAATTTAAAATTTAAAAAATTAAATGAGAGTTTTTAAAATTAAATAGACGAATGAGAATATCTATAAATTTAGAAGTAAAAATGTCCTTTTCTTTTTTAAAATATATACATTACTTTTTTTTTTCCTTCTACAATCACATCCGGATTTCATTGTTGATTATGGAAGATGTTGAAAGGAATTGATGTACATACTCTCGAATCTTCTCCTTGATTGGAAGAATTTTAAATGTACATGACTTCCTCTCTCGAAGCCTCCACTCTAAGTCGAAAGGAAAGCCCCTTCGTTTGAAATCATCTCAATGATAACGAGGGTGTCAACATAAATTGGAATACTTTGCTCTAATGATAAAAAAAAATATATATATATAGCTTATAACATATATCTATCATGTATATGTACTGTTCAACAAGCTAAGGGGGAAAAATAAAACTTTGTTTAAGATACTAACTAAATTGAAAATTATTAGCTAGTAAAAAAGGTTGTTCTTTTTCTAAAAGAAGGAGATGTGTAAAGTCTCCTTTTCCAACAAAGGAAGAGAGAAAGAGAAGAATTTCCAGCTGCAACATCCTGCTATTTGAATTACTCGAGTCTTTTTATTTAAAATTTATTTTATTTCCTAAAATAACAAGCGAAAAGAATACAGTCCTTCAACTTATTGTGCACTTATCACTGTTTGAATTTGTTGATAATATGATGAAAAAAAGGCGTTATGAAACGCTTTTTATATTTTATTCCCCCCCCCCCCCCCCCCCCCCCCCCCCCCCAACCCCACACCACAGAAGGCCCTTTGATATTTAAATTCAAAGTTAATTAAAACTTTTGTAGAATATTTAGGGTTGATGAACAACTAAGCGTTGTTGCGTAATTTCTTCATTCGTTTGGCGGTTGAGACTTTAGAGACTGAAAAAAGAAAAGTAAGGCAAAGAAAGAATAAATAGACAAAAATATATTATATGGTGCTGACCATGATGTCACAAAATTACAAATTAAACAAACGGCACGGCAGAACCATAATTAACTGATGAAAAGGTGAAGTACTAATGGCATAAGAGACTAAATCAAATAATATTGTACTTTTTTATTTTTACTTTATTTTTCTAGAATCATGCTATGTGTCTCTCATTACCTTTGCAAAATAACAAACACAAATGAATAAATAAATTTCAACAAAGTTCAATATTTTTTTAAGTTACGATTATAATATTTGTTTTTTATTAACTGATAATACCGTTTTTATTCGGGGGGGGGGGGGGGGGGGGGGGGGGGGGGGGGAGTTCAACAGATAACTCTTGAAGCTTTGCCACAAGATCTAATTAATAGTTTTTTCACATTTTAACGTTCTCATTTTTTTTAATTGTTGCTTTGGATGCTAAGATGAGCATTTAGAATTCCGGCCATGACCAGCTACTTTCTCAAGGTTTCATTATTAATTGGTACACACACAACACCTCTTTGTATATATCAATGCTTTTGTTCAACTTTTTGCTAGATTTATTCGAATCTAGCTGTCATTGATGTATTATAGTTGTTGTTCTGAAATTATTATTTTTTCTTGCTGCTGGGTGAGAAATGGAAGAAAAATTAACAGTTATTCTTTACCCTCACATTTTGTGAATGTATATGATATATACGAGTCATATTCTTCTATCGTTTAGTTAGGAGCTTTACTTTGGAGTTCAAAACAAATCTTACAATGATTTATGTGTATATGGATTTCAGTACGGTACCAAAATATACATAATGAAACTCATATGAAACATATCAAAGGAAAAAAGAAGGGGAAAAAAATAACTATATCAACTTTAGCTACATGTACTGGTAAAAACTTGCAAAAGAGAATAATATCAACAAAACTCAATGAAGAAAACTAGGTAGAATACATGAACATTCTTCCTACATGTATATGCGTATAATATTTATTAGCGTACGTATGATAACTAGGTTTACAAGAAATCGCTGATGTCCAAGCTCTCAGGGATTTCAAACTTCAACAAGTTGCTGCAGAAGCTTTCTCTCTCATCCTCAGCGCCGCTGTTGACGTTCGTTGTCGACGATGAATTCAACGGAGTAGGGCTTGATGACGGCGTCGACATAACAGAATCAAAGCTGAAATCCTTGTTACTATAATCCAATAAGTTCTGGAAATACGAACTTTCAGGTTGATAATCAGCAACAAGATTTTCAGCTAAGGTACTACAAGGATTAATAGTACTACTAGTCCCAACATTATTGTCTTGGGTGGCAAGGTTAGTAATTGGCATGTTGTTGGATGATAACCCTTGATGATGATCAACATTGATCGGAGCTTGTGTCGTCATCTGAGCCGTCAAAAAGCCTGATTCTTGGATGGGATTTTGGACCTGATCATGATTATCCTGAATATTTGTTGAAAAGATGGGACTAATTGATTTTGTAATTGTTGTATATGAATTAGGAGCTGGTGTTCTTGGAGATTCTTATTGTATTGGGAAAGGAATTCCGGGTTTTCTTGTTTAAGGGACAAGATGGTAGATGCAAGCCTTAAGAGTTCCGGATTGAAAAGAGCTTGTGTGGTAGAACTCAACAAGCTTGAGAGATTGAGAAGTGCTGGGTTACATAAAGAGGAGCCAAGAATCGAAGAGAGATCATGAAGATCAAGGCGAGGAGTGTGAGTCACCGGATCGATCCCCATTCGCAGCATTCTTTTTCTTATTGTGTGTTCCAATAATTCTTGATTTCATTGTCAGTCCTTCCTGGCAACAGCGAGCCGCAATAGCTGACCACCTAACACCGAGAAATTAAATTAAAAAAAAAAAAAAAAAAAACCTTAGTTTATAGATGTTTATATCAGACAATAAAATTTGAAATAAACCAATTTAAAGTAATCAAGATTACATATATAGTAAGGACCATACTTGTTTCCCAAGACACTGTGAAGTTGAATAATTGTCTCTTCTTCTTCAAATGAGAATCTTCCTCTCTTACATCAGGCCTCAAGTAGTTACTACTCCATCGGAGACTGCAACTTTTCCCACATCTTTGGGAGCCCTATAACGAAAATAGTAATGGTAAATCAAGGCATATATAATTAGAAGATCAAATAATCAAAAATACTTGGAAAATAATATTTGTACATATATGTGTATGTACATATATATATGTGTGTATATATAATATATATATATATATGTTACCTGCATTCTTTGGAAGGTTGCGCCAGTTTCCTGGTCCATGCTTTTCTATACAGTTGGTAAGTTTGAGATCTTCTTCGGGGGTCCATGGACCTTTCTTGAGTCCATTTTTGTGTCGCAGCAAGGTGCTCTTCCCATTTTCTTTAATGTAATGAAACTAATTTCTTAGGCGCTGATGGGTTTTTCAAGACTTGGTTAAATTTTCTATGGATAGTAGAGAAACTAATAATAAAGGTTGTGCTTACGACCTTCTAAACATAGAAAGTGCCAAATTGCTGCTTCCGAAACGAAGAAATGACCATCATATTTATACTTGAGGATGAACCAACCTTGACATTGTTGTTGAGGTCAAAGAGATTTGGCGCCGGCCTCTTGCCATGTGTACTCAGCTATATATGCACTTTTTTTTTTTATTTTTTTATTTTATAAATATAAATTTGGTGTGTATGTTACACATTTCACTTCTATTGGCCTTTTTGTTTTAGGACCATTTGTCGCGTGGAAAATTATGGCCGACAAATATCATTCATTTTCTGAGTCTCTCTCTATTCTCTCTCTCTCCTACGTTGAGTCATTGACTACGCAAATTTTGCTATCTGTCCCAATGCATGGTATTCAAAAGTAAAAGAGAAATTATGTTAGCCAAATATTTCTTTAGTTTGGGTGGATAATGCAATCGCCATAGTGTTTAATATTGTTTAAAAAGGTTCATATTGGATAATGTTGTCGTACTATTAATGGCTTGTAGACAACCTTACATTTGTTTATCTTTTACGTGCTTATATTTAATTGTGTCCTTTAAAAAGAAAAGCTTTTTTCATGTTCAAAAGTTAATCTACTTTCCTGAGCAAAAAAAGTTAATCTACTTCCTTTAAAATAATGTATACTTGGATTTGCTTCTATTCTTAAAAAAAAAAAAAAAAAACGTTCATATGAATACGCTGGCCTTATTTTTGTATAGGTGTTACTACTCTGTGCAAGTACTTTTTTTTTTTTTTTTTAATTCTGTGAAGTACTTAACATAAATGAGCATTATATATTTCTATATTGGGTAGTTTATATATATATATATATATATATGAATATATAATTCGGGGAGTAGAGCGAAACTAATAAGATCGATTTAATTTATTTTCTCATAAAGTTCAGTTTAAAATTGGACTCAGTCATCACAATCATATATCTTATAAAGAACGTCATTTTAAATCTAGATAGCAAAGTGAGAAAATGAAATTCGAAACTCTACCACTTATGAGAATAACTTAAAAAAGATACATTTGTTGATCGCAAATGCAACACCACAAGTGGTACATAATGGGTAGTTAAACCATCCAAAGTTATGCCTTTTACCATTATGATCTCGACAAGCGTGTTATTTTTTACATTAAGGTTTACGTTTTTTTTTTTTCCCCTTTAATAAGACATTAATGTTTTTGCTGTTGACTTGTTGTCTATGTGATCTTCTTACATAATCAAATCTACTGTACATATATACGTGTCAGATACGTCGAAGAAATATGAGTAGCCTAAGAAATAAGAGTAAAAGGATCATGTACTTGGTTCGTTGGGATAAGAACGATAATTGAGTAACAAATCTTTTAATTAAAAAAAAAAAAAAAAGAAGCAAAAGAGCTGCTATCTGACTTTTAACTTGAGGGTGGACATTTTAATTGTTCTTTCTCTTTGTTAATTGACATATATACCTGCAGAGGTGAGGAAGGATTGGGTTGGTACGTACGGTAGTTACGCCTACTATCAACAATTTAGGGAAATTTTTCTACAGTCCTCCATTAATTCTTTGTTCAGGATTGATCACTTTCGACGACAATTTCTTAAATACTTGTAACATGTGACTAGATTTATTTGTTTTTTTTTATTTCAGTATCACTTTTTCCGTTTCTTTTTTTTTTTTTTTTTTTGGAAGTTAACATCTCCTAACATATATACATAAAATATATGGGAATATATAAAAGTATTTTGTTATCATTATATATTACTAATTAAGTCATTAGAACATTGACTATAATCTCATCAATTTTGTCATTCATTATCTAAAGCTCGATTCTGCGTTCAGAATGCTCCACATCTTTTGATCAATGAACAGAAACATAAGCTTTTGGTTGTTATAAATTATTTCTCTTAGATTTGGAATATCCGAAATAATATAGAACTATTCCAATTTATCAATAAACTAAAAAGTAATAAAGGTTTCTGTATTGGCACTTCAGTGGGTTGATAATGATGAGTTTATTTTGCATGATGCAATGATTTGAGAGGGCCCCCTATGTTTTTGAAAATTAAAATTCAACACTTGATTACCTGCACAACTGCGTTTTCCTTGGTTTCTTCCATGTTCCAAATTATAAGTACTATAGCGGGTACTAAAAATGATTAGCCGAGTACAGCGATGTACTCTAAATATATAGTATGATTAATATCGCGCATTAATTTTAGAGATAGAGCAAAAACTAACGATTACAACACCATGGATTTATTGAAAAGTGAGTTTACATGTGGGTCTCGTTCTATATTAATTGTAGTGTTTAAAATTATTGGTGTTTTAAATTATTTTTCGGTGTTTATCGAATCTATAAATCCGCCGAACTGAATTGAGAGATGGTAACGAATGAGATCTTCGAATCCGAAGGTTAAGGATGAGATTATAGATTAAGGATTTCCTAGTACATAAATCTGTGAATCCAAACTAACATATGTAAAAATTATATATTGATATTTGAGTATGTGTTTGCTCAATTTCCAATCTTATTGTCCGGTTTGATAATATGATTATTTTAATTTTTAGAGTCTACAAATTGAAACTAGAAATACATTTCACATAATCCAATATTTGAGGGTTTGATTGGATTGAATATTAGATTGAACTGAAAATATTACGAATTGAGATTTTTTCAATCCGAAAATCATGAATTGAATTATGGATTGAGTCTTTAATATTTTAGTTTCGCTCTGTGAACCTCCTAATATGCCGTATGTACAGGAACAAAATTCTAAAAATAGATAACAACATAAACAACGACCCCTCAACAATGTGTTCATCCCATGAACCATATGCTGCCATGGTTTTAACCTATGAGGCGCCAATAATCCAAGCTGGAATATATTTTAAATAACAACCACAAGAACGTGCCACATAGCAAACCGTGACAGGTGTCCCTTCCTACTTCCAACAGTAAAGTCAACCATCCCCTACCATCTCAACTAAAGCTATCTCAGATTGACAAATGTCCATTAAACTTAAAAAAAAAAAAAAAAAAAAAGGCCTTTGTAAACTTTTATATGATAGCCTGCAAGGCTAGAACTCCTTCTGGGAAACCAAAATTCAAAGCCCTTGAAAATCAGGTGCTGCCATTCATCAACTCTCCATCTAACAAAAGAGAAATTGGGTCAAATACTTGTTTAATTATATTCTTATTAATTAAGCACTGAGATTGGCTTCCAAAGGTCACCTACTTCTGATACCTTGCTTGCCTTGCTTTACATTTTCACACCTTTTCATTTCTTTTGTTTCCTTCCCAAGTTCGCCCAAAAAACATTCTAGAAACACATCCGCATCTCCTTAATTAATTTTTCCTCTCTTAAATTATTCATTTAAGAATCATTAATTACTTCCTAATACATGTTATCAAAGTCACGTGTTCTATGTATACATACATATCTTATATATACATAAATAACTTAATTAAGTCAGCAATGCTTAGCAAATATAAACAATATGTGTACATGTGTTGTCAAATAATTCTAATTTATCTTGTTTTTGGTTCGTAAGATGAAATTTTTAAGTTGGAGTTGATTGACTTTTCAAACACTAATTATAAATTTTATTTACTTTTCAGAAAAAAGATAAAACTAAGATGAAAAAGTATAATTTAATTAGAGTTAAACATGAATGCAAAGAAAGCCTTAATGAAGATTAATTATAAGAAATAACTAAGCCATCTGTTATATGGTTTAAACAACTTTGGATCTGTCTCCCCTGTTGGTGTCCAGACAGACATTATTATTATTTTTTTTTAATTTCTTTCTTCGTTAACATTAGATACTGTGACGTTGGTGACGTGTGCTTATGTAATCTTCCTATATAATGTTATAGATATAACACTTTCTTTTCTTTCTTTCTTTTTTTTTTTCCTCCTTTTGCGTTTTTGTGGCTTCATTTCCTGGAGACCATGGTCGTGGAAAGTTTATGTAATAGTTTGTTACCAATAAACGAATTATTTAAGGATTTTGTTAAAAAAACTGTATCTATGCTTACATAAAATACCAATTGGATCAATTACTTGTCACGATTATAGAGTTTTGCTTTACCATTGAGCTTAGATAATTAGTTTAATTATCTGTACAGTCATCGAAATCTTTCAGTTTCACCTATATAGAGATATATAGGTGGTTTAGGGTCGATGTGAGGGCCTCCAAAAATCCAACAAACTTTGAATATAATCTTACTGGTTTTGTATATTCACATTTCCATGCATACATATATATATATATGTGTGTGTGTGTGTGGTGTGTGTTCTTTAGAATAAATTGTTAATTAATTCAAGAGCTCACCATATACTCTAAGGTTTTATATAGATCAGACGTGATATGTAAGTTTCTGTGGATGGAATGAAATCACAAATATTATATACAATCCATGCACATGTTTAATTATAACACGTAAATAGTGCTCTTATATATATATATATATATATTTGTAATTTTCGTAGTTATACGTACTAACTATAATATTACGAGTAATATGATTAAGTTGCATGGAACATATATAATTCCCTGGCCTCAAACTAGTCAGTTGTTGAATTACATATTCATGAACACGTGGTTTGATATTGTGGTTGCTGATGTATGTGAAACTGCATAACACAATTACACGTAGATACAGGAAATTGATTTGATGGTCGATCGATCTCTAGACGTATGTGCAGGGTGTTGATCAACAACTGAATTTTCTTGGTTTCAGCGCGCGCACACACACAAACCTGATTTTCTTGGTCGTTACAGTACTGCTGTGCTTGGTCGCAATAGGTATTGACGACCAAAAGTAGATTTGGTTGCCAAACAATCAGCGACCAAATATGTAATTTCCACTACCAATAGTTGGTACTAGAATGTGGCAGGGACACTATATTCAGATACCAATTTTTGGTCGAGGAAGATTTTTGACCGCCAAAAGCCGTCATTGTCAGAAGTTTGTGTGACCACGATAAAGTCTTTTGCTACCAAATATTTAGTCCCTGATTATGTTTGGTAGCAAAAAATCTAGTTTTCTGCTACTAAAATTTGATCCTGAATTATGTTTGATAGCAAAATAATCTTGTTTTCTGTTACCAAAATTTGGTGTGAAAAAACATAATTTGATAGTGAAATGAATCAACAACCTAAACTTATTTTGTAGGAAAAGATATTTGCAAAAGTTTTAGGTACCAATTATTTGGTCGCGGATTTTGTTTGGTAACAAAAGATCTTAATTGATGCTACCAAAATTTGGTAGCGGAACCATTCCGCGACCAAATGTTGATAGCAAAACGTATTCACAAAGCTATTATTTGGTAGCAAAAATTTCAGGGAACGATTTTTTAATAGCCTTAATAGAATCATCACACATTTTTCATTTTATAAATAAATAGCCATAAAAATAATATTTAATGCAAGAAAATTATTATATTGATTAAAATGACTATAAATCTCGAACCACATTAAACAATTCATAGTACACGTTTAACTAGCATAGGGATTGAACAACTATAAAAAATATAATCAAAACAAAAGCTTAGGACACGGGCTGACGGTGGCAGTGTCGGTGTCGACGGTTCATCTTTTCTTTGGGAGAAAAGTCTTGGATACTATGAAGGAGGATTAAGTTGTTGAAGAAAAGCCCTACCTTTTGATCTTGCCTTGAAATTGGAATTGAATGATAAATGCTTTCTACATAGAAGATGCACCTGTTATGGTATCTTGAAATCTTAAAAACAAAAAAAAGCATACATAGAAGATAACATTCAGTTAGAGAAAGCAAAAAATATATACATATACATACATATTACAATAAACAATCATAATTTCGTTTCTTCTTTTTTGGGCCCAAAAACAAACACACTTTCCTCAAGATTAATTAAAAGATAGTGAAGAAAATGATGCATTTATAACATACAAAAATCAGAGCCAGTTTAGATAAGAATAAATTAACTAAAGCAAGCAATCTCTGTCTGATGAATTAGGAATTTCAAATAATAAACAGATGAATTTCACAACTTTCCACTTTCGTACGTTGAAACACAAGTATTTGGGTCAACTAGAAATGGAAACCTGGATTAAAAACAAATATTTGCGAGGCAAAATTGATCAGGACACAAAGAAGCAACACAGGAACCCAATTACACAAAGTAAAATAACATTTTTCTTACAGAATTTGGTTTGTTGATGGCCAATATTACTATTTGCGAATCAAGTATCTTAGCTTCGACTTTTACTTGTAAAATTTTGATCAGATATTAGGTAAAAGAATGCCTTAACATAAGATTATAGAAAGAAAAGTACATACTACTCTTTGCCACCAAGTCTTTTCACCATTTCTCTTTGTCTTACAGAACCTTTGGACAAGGATAGACCTGAACATGCAAACAATGAATTGACAAATAAACAACACAATTAACAGTTAGTAAGGTTGAATAAATCATGTCAGATATTAATGCAGAACCTTATTTAATGGTATGCAAAACTCTTTTGAAACTTCACCACAAAAAAGAACTAGAGTAGTGCCTAGATTGAACGAAAAATAGCTTATTCGAAACCAAGACCAGCTTGTGATACAATATACACACACACACACACATATATATACCTATATATTTGTAAGATGTAGAGTTTCTTATTTCTACTCACCTCTACAAAAAGATCTAGCTTGGTTATGGCCTCCCGATCCCTCCTGCAAAAAGTACATGCTTCTGTTGACCAAAATTAATCTGCAACAGTCATCACGGTAAAGTTCCAATGTCTGTGTATATATCAACTTAGCTGAGAGATGAAGATCGAAATTGAAAGTTCATTAAGTTGAGAAAAGAATGTACTCAGATCCATTGTGTAACTCAGATGATGTGATTTTCTACTTGATCAATGAACAATATTCATCACACTCCCTTGTGACTCTGCAAAAGCATCAATCAAATAACTAAGGCCAAAAAAAAAAAATTAACTTTATATCAGGGATTGAGTAAAACGACAGATTTTTTTTTAATCCTTTCTTTTCATCTTAAATTAGGAAAATGAAAATCAATTCCACAAACTGATATAAGTAGTAAATTAATGGAGTTATGCACTTCAATTCCCAAAACCATGGCTAGTCTTATAATTACCACGTTAAACAACAATAAAAAGACTTTAATGGTCGAAGACTAGTATTACCAGATTTTTCATCCACCGTATTCACATAATCTCTTGATCCCAACATCAACTTTATCCGTATAATCCCTCTACAACAAGCACTTGTACATCAAGGCTCCTATTAAAACCAATTATATCACAAAAAATTTATAGTATATTTGATATTATTATAGATCTAAGATAATAAAATGAACTTGATAAGAACAAAATGTAAGAATATTTTCCCTTTTTAATCATTACAGAGCCTAAACCAAATTCTATGCAAGAAGTTTGTATAATATATAACAACAAAATAAGAGCACAGATTAGAAAGTCAAATCCAACGATGAATAGATAAAAACGGCATTCAAGCTTCTTTTTTTTTTTTTTTTTTGAATACTTAGTGTGCAATTTTGCACTAAATTACCTCTCTTTTTCCAATATCTGTAAAGACCAGATATAATCATGAATTAGTCTCTTTAAAATCTTAGAAAAGTAAAGAAGCATTTTTTAGAGGAATTAAAAAAACCCAAATCCGTAACCCACAAATTCGTAACCCACTGAAAACCTTAATCACAGTCAAAGAAAAAAGAAAAAAGATTTGAAGCTTACAATCTCGAAAAAATCGGGTCTGAAATTGAAAGAAAGTCTCCTTCTCTCTTCTCTTTAGGGAGCGCGCGCGGTGAGCTTCAGACAGGGGCGACCGCGGAGGCTGCGGCGGCTTCAGGCTGGGGGCGACTGGCAGGGGCTTGGGAGGGGCGAAGGAAAGTAGGTCTGTGTGAGAAATGAAGAGAAAGAGGGAGCGAAAGAGTGTGTGTGTGAGAGAGAGGGTAAGGGTCTGGGTCTGGGTCTAGGTCTGGGTCTGGGTCTGGGTCGGGGTGTAGGGAAGCGACGGGCTGGGTGGGGGCAGAGGGGGCGACGAGGTGGTGTCAAATGGTGAAAGTGAGAGTGTGCGATGATGGTGAGAGATGGGTGAGGGACTACTGACCAGGGAGGATGAAAATACTTGTGAACTTTTGATTTAAAATGCATTTTTGCTCCCAATGAAAATTCTGATACCTAAAAGTCTGGTACAAAATTAGAGGCGCGGTAATTTTGGCGCCTAAATAAAATTTTGAATTTCTCTTTCGTCACCAAAGTTTGGTAGCCAATAATGTTACTAAGGGCCTGTTTGGTTCACAAGTTTGAGTTAAGATTTTTAAGTTGAGTTTGAGTTAAGTTAAGTTGAGTTTAAGTGTTAAGTGTTTGGTAAAAAGTTTGAGTTGAAAACATTGAAGTTGAGTTGAGTGTTTGGTGAAAAGTTTAAGTTGAGTTGAAATTAAAAAACAAGGGCCTTGTTTGGATGATAAGAAAATGCGGGGAATAATTTTTTTAATTTTTTTAACATTCTAACATATATTTTAGTAAATAAAATTGGAAAAAATGATAATATGTCAAATTATAAAAACCAATCAACTTGAGACAACAAAAATGTCGTAAATTCCTTTTATTGTAATATTATACCCCAACAAAATGTACATTGTTTGTAATGTAAGAATCATCAAAATAAAGTAACTATTACATTCCGACTCTGACCCAAACGGATAATATTTGTTTTCGTTCACGTGATTCTATACCATGGATATGATTGGTATCGTTCCCACATTGCATCCGCAATTCTTTCTCTCATCTGATTCATCGCACTCGTATTTGAGCCATGTTGCTATGTTCCTGTACTGGGCCCAATATCATCTACCCCGTCGTCCAACACGTAATCCGCATTAACGTCGTCGTTCCCACGTATAGGCACGCAATCAGCTACATACTCTTCTAGAAATGGGTCCCCAAGCTGCACCATCCTTATGAAATTATGCAGAACCGCACACACCACGGGAATCATGACTTGTTTGTCCATCGGATAGCTGTTCATGCCTTTAAGTATTTTAAATCTCGCCTTCCAGACACCAAACGTCCGTTCAATGCAATTTCGCAGCGAAGAATGCGTGTAGTTAAATACCTCTCTTCGGTTGCCTAGCCCGGCACGACGTCTTCGATACTCTGATAAATGATACGTCTCCCGTCTAAATGGGCTCAGGAAACCATCCTTATTGGCGTAGCCGGAATCTGCTAAATAAAATTTTCCTGTCATATAAACACACGGCATTAGGAGAAGTCCAATATTTTTAACCTAAGTTCGTATATCTAAATTATGCAATAATGGGACAGTTAAAATTACCAGGTGGGGGCAGTGGGAAACCATGGAATGATATTGCCTCGTCCAACATTCTGGCATCAAGGCATGATCCCTCATATCCGGCCAACATGTATGTAAATTTCATATCAAATGAACAGGCCGCTAAAATATTCTGCGAGTGAAACCCTTTACGATTAATCCAACCGTCAGCATTCTCGCGCCTTGGGACACATGGGACGTGTGTCCCATCAATAGCACCAATACAACCCTGCATGACGCATTAGAATATTCAGTAAGCGTAACATCATGAACAGTAAGGGGAGTTTATTAATCGAAAACCGTTCGATATGAAATTAGAAAACATCGTTAACATACATCAAACCATGACCAATATTTTTCCACGTGGTCATTTATCAAATGTTGCACCTCTTGTAGTCAGGTGGTCGGATGAATTCGTCCTTCAACGCACAAATAACCTTCAACACTTTAAAGAACCAACGTGATGTTGTTTCTTTAGAATGCTGAAATAAATACGAAACGTGTCGGTTTGTAGCGCCTTGTGAACAAATGGTTAAAAAAATGAATAACCGCTCGTTCACATTCATGTTATTAGTTGGCGTCAACAATTTCCGACTACCCAATAAGCCACTTAGTACTCTGAAGGTTGATGATTTCATACTAATCATTCCTTGAATTACGTCGTCATGGCCATTTAGTATCTCCTCCACACGCATGCTGCCAATTAGGATTGAATTATGCATTGGATGTGTTACTCGTCATCTGTTACGCCGACTATTTGCCACAGATACCACTGCCTTTACAAGCAAATCGTCATCGTCGCATTGTTTGTTTGTTGTGGCTTGGGCGTCCTCCTCATTATCAGGTGCGGATCCGAACCAGTTTATTCCTGTAATTTGTTGTCGTTGAAAATGCACTATTTTACCTGTTGTAGATCAATTATCTGAATACAATTTTAAATTAGTCACCATGGCACACATGTATTGACTATATTTTCCGATTGTGTCCACCTATTAATATAATTGTTTGACGAATTACAAACCCGTAGTTAACAGGCACGCAATTATGCATAATGAAAATTAATGTAATCATGAAACATAAATTGGCTTAGCAAACAATCTGGGCAAATTATCAGTCAAATAAGGTTAATACATATAAAACGTAAACAAGGCACCAATAAACGAAAAGAAAAAAGTTTAACTCTCATGTTTTGTCTAACTGAAATGAAACGGGAAAATAATGCTCCTATAACATAAAAATCAATTCGGCGGTGGCATCTGGGTGGACACAACTGAGGCAATAATGCCCCTCCGGTCGCCGTCGTCAAGCAGACAGAATGGACGCTGAAACTGCGGATGAGCATCGAAGTAGTACCATATTATCGTTCTCTGATATTGTGGAATACCCATCTCCTTCATGATATTCATGCAGTCCAAGATGTGATCTTTCTGGCTGGTTTGGTCGCTACTGGTTCTCGATTGGGAGCGACCACGGAAATGATTCGGGATTTCCTGCATCGCCTCGAAAGTCATCTCATCCGTCGCGTCCCTTTGTTTCCGCTTCCCAGCACTCCCTCGTGATCGGGATGGACCACCTTCGTCATTCACAACTCTCGTGTTAGCCTGCCTCCACGCACCAATGCTCGAACTAATTTCCTCCTCTAAACCCGACTGTGTTTTGGACTAGTCCATGGAGAAATCAAAATCGAACGATGGCGTACTTCCACCTCCCATCGTAACAGATCTGAAACCCGAGGCACCCTGCTGCATGGTTTTTTTTTGAAAATGTTGTAATACAATTCCTTATTGTGAAGTCCCTCGTAGCGGAGATGAGTATACTCCTTGTTATCCTAAAAAAATCAAACGATTAACATTTGCGTGTACTGGTCGCTTTGGTATTCTACATAATATTATAGAAGGCAATTAGGAAGTTGGATTACTTTTAAACATTACACGACGGTGCATTTTAAAACCGTCGTATAATATCCACTAAGTCGATGGGATTACACGACGGGCCCTAGGGCTCGTCGTGTAACACCCCGAAACCAGGGCGATTACACGACGGACCCTATGGCCCGTCGTGTAATCTTGTATTACACGACGGGCCCTAGGGCCCGTCGTGTAACCCACTTGGTTCGGTGGGTTACACGACGGGCCCTAGGGCCTGTCGTGTAACATCTAATTACACGACGGGCCCTAGGGCCCGTCGTGTAATCTACCCCGAATAGGGGGGATTACACGACGGTCCATGGTGGACCGTCGTGTAATCTTGAAAAAAATTTGAAAATTTTTAACTTGCGTTTTCGAAATCCGCACGCAAACCCATTACTTAAATACAACTTACTTACCTTTTCTCTCCACATACCTTCTCATTTCTATTCACACTCTCTAAATTTCTCAAGTACCCACTTACTCCTCTAAGCCGCCACCGCCGCCGTCGCCGTCGTTGCCGCCGCCGTTGCCAATTCATTGATATTGGAGTGTCTATTCATCTTCAAAGAAAATTAAGGTAACTTCATATACAACTTAAAATAAATTTGGGATTTTGTCTTGTTGTTTGTCACTAAAGATCCATTTTTTTGCATGGGTGTTTAAGTTCATAATGATGCTCTTTGTAGATTAATGGTTTGTGAATGGTTTTTAAACTTACATATACATGAATTTTTCCCGCCCACAATATGCTCGATGAAATGTCAACTTGAATTTTTGGAGGAATAATATAGAAGCAATCACATATATATATGTATAAAAGCATAAACATGAATTTTTCGAGTGTTATTTTTGTCCTATGGCAGCGTTATGCACTTATGCTTTTATTTCGAGTGTTTTTTTTTTTGTCCTAATTCGTGTGGGGCGCCAGGCGCCCGTGTTGGGCGCCAGGTGCCCTTGGGCGCCTGCCGCCCGTGTGGAAATATAACTTTTGTTATATTTTCCACTATATATTATTTGTGCCAACATAATAACAATTAAATTTAAAAAAAGGAAGAAAAAAGTTCGAATACCCATTAACCTAATTTTTTTTTATTTGCCAATAAATGTAGGTGAACGACAACAATGGAACATTCCAAAAAGGGACGAGCACGAAGGAGAAACCCGATGGATCCCACTATCGAGGGCAAGCGAAGGGCAACAATAATGAAATGCGTCCATATGGCAAGGAAAAGAGGTAAACGAATTCAAGTTACGTTTGACGAGAAAGGACAACCGGAAGGGAAGCACGGTGACGAATTGATGAGCTGGATTGGCGTGCTTGCTAGAGAGCACGTTCCAATATGGATTCAAGATTGGAGATCTCGTGATTTAGACGGATTGAAAGAAATTATTTGGAAAGAAATTGTTACTTCTTTCACCGTGGAAGAAAGCTTCCGGAACACTTGTTTAAAATCATGTGGTGAGGCTGCAAGGAATTTTCGGTACGATCTGTACAAGATATTTGTCGAGGAATTTATAAATAAAGAAAGTGTGTGGACACGGCCGAAAAAAGTTATTGACAACTACCCCAATATTGAAGAAGATGATTGGATGAAATTCGTTCAGTATAGAACGTCCTCGCAATTCCAACAACTATCTGATCGTGGAAGCGAAATAAGGACAAACAACGAATACTCATCAAGAGGAGGCTGAGACGGATATAGGAAGCTCGACCAGGAAATGGTATGTCAATAAATTTTTTTATACTAATATCGCATCCCAGTTATACTAACGATGTTAATTACAGTTTAAGAAGACTGGGAAATGGGAGAGAAGAGATGGTTTGTGGTTTGAGCAACAGATGGGACAGGATGGAGAGTTGAAAAATCCAGCATGCAAAAAAGCTAGCGAGTTGATAGTAAGTTTACTAACTAACAATGATTTCTTCATCACAACTATACGTACTTACAACCCTTTTGCTTAAATGATTTCTGTTAATAATCTTGTAGGTGGAGTACAACACACAGGAGAGCCAAGGCACTTTCGAGTCAGTTGGCACTAATGATGTATTGTCGCAGGCATTATCTAGACCTGAACACAAAGGCCGTGTCCGTGGCCAATCAAAGTTCGTAAAGTCGTCTCAGTACTTTAACCTAAGTCGCAGTTCGAACAAAGACAATGAAGTACAATCAATGAGACGTGAAATAGAAGAATTAAAGGCGTTGGTGCGTGGTCTATGTGCGAACAGAGATGTGGAGCCGTCGGTTGATCCCAAGAATGTGCCAACCGTAGACCAACACAACAGCTTTAAGGCTAGTTGCTCTGCCCAAGAAAAACAAGATGGAGTTGCTGAGCCGCCAACCATGCCGGTCGACAGTCAGGAGTGTACGCTTTATATCTTCGATGAAGTTCAGGGTGGACAGTTACTTGTTGCGTTTGGAAGAGTATGGCTCGAGAGCCTCCCCACCGATACGGTGCATGGGATTCCACTGGGGGAAGGGAACGTGCGAGTGTCAATCAACGTGCCGAAATTAAAAAAATCACCATTACCTATACCGACGTACGACGCAACCACTGTGGAGGATGCTGTTAATGGGTTTGTTGCTTGGCCTAAAAGTTTAGTTGAGCTCGACATGAGTATGAACAAGACGAGTTGAGGGCCTAGTCACGTTCCCGACCCAACAGCTGGCAACAAAAAACGCCAAAAAAAGGCTGGAAATAAAACGATCGACTCTCGAACTGAGGTACAACAAGGTGCGCAAGAACAAAAACTCGTGTTCGACTTTAATAACATTAACAGGGCAATGAGGCCTTTGGCTTATTATGCACATAGTTCCATGTGTCAAGGTAATCAGATTGAGGTCCAAATACCATACACGATTATGTGTTTTGATATGCCTGTCTTTATGAGCTTTGAAGATATTTATGAGTTCATTAATTTACAAGAAATCAGTGTGAATTGTATATTAGTCTACATGAGGTACGACATTCTTTATCTTAAATTTTCTTTTTATCTGGAAAATCTTCTATATTTCATGTAGAGTAACATTTTTGATACGGTTATGCAGATATTTGGAGGAACTATGTAGAATTAACGGGCAAGCTGAGAAGTTTGTGTTTGTGTCTCCAAGCTTGATCTCACCGGTGAGAACAGATACTGAAATTGCTGGAAGGAGAGAGCGAGCCGACAATCTTCTCAGCTTTTTGCATGACGCACCTAAAGAACGGCTTTATCTTGTGCCACGTAACAGAGGGAGACATTGGGTTTTGGGTGTCATTGACCCATGGGAGGACCTCGTCCTTTATTTTGATCCTCTTCGGGAGAAGAAGCGCGACGATTTTACTGAGCTAATGAACATGTAAGTTAATTTGAATATGTTATTTTTTTTAATCTTAATTATATGCATCTTAATTAGTTTGAATTTTACCAATTTGCTAGGGCCCTCACGGATTGGAAGATTACGACCGGAGAAGGGATTAGAAGGAGACGAGACTGTAAAACCAAAATCTCGAACCGTCCCTGTCCTCTTCAAGAGGGAAGTGTTGAATGTGGTTATTTTATTTTAGGTTTTATGAGGGATATAGTGTTGAATGGAATTGACGCACTTGAAAGTAAACAATTTTATACTTCTGAGGATTTGGATCTGATTAGGGGAGAATGGTCTGGACATGTAATGGAATTCATTAATTATGATGTATAAACTTGTAATGTAATAAATGGAGTGTATTTTTAGTTTGATTAATGAAGTTAATATATCTTGAATCGTGTATTGAATAACATACAGATTAGGCCACCTGTGTGGAAAAAAAAAAACCCCAAATTTTTTTTTAAATAATAAATTACACGACGGTTCCGGCCCGGAACCATCGTGTAATCTATTTCAAGGAGATTACACGACGGTTCCTTCCGGAACCGTCGTGTAATGTTTGTTTTTTTTGTTTTTACCACATATCTTTTTACCGGGATTACACGACGGTTTTGAAACCGTCGTGTAAAACTTAGATACGACGACGATATTAAAACCGTCGTGTTATCTTCCACAACGCTGGATTACACGACGGTTGAGGAACCGTCGTGAAAACTTTACACGACGGGTAAAACCCGTCGTGTAATCCCTCTTTTCTAGTAGTGTTTGTTGTTTTTGTGTGTTTGTTTTCAGTCTTTAATAATAACGATGGTCTTTCCATCGTTCGGGCTCGTGGTTTGTCTACAAGATTTAGATATTAGCGATTGGTTATGCAAGGTGTTTAGTAATCTCTGCGATCTGAGGTCATGGCTCTCAATTAATTGGTAGTTTCCGTCGTTGGTTGGGGCTTTGTTAAGTAGAGCTTGATACATGCTCGTTTCTGGCGTGTCGAGGTACTTTTCCGTTTTAGAATTGCACCGTTCCCACTGTGCATCAGTTGTTCGTATAGATGGTTGAGCGTTATGACCGCATAATTGCGGGATCTTTGCATTGTATTATTCAGTTTGTAACTCTTTATTAATGTTAATGCATTTTTCCCTTAAAAAAAACACAAAAAAACACTTTGATCTAGGCGTTGATCAAATATACAATGATATATTTTTGCATAAAACATAAACTTTCAAGAGATGTGAGAATCTTTAAAATTTACCATAGATAACAACTATTATCATTTTCTTATTGTTTTTTTTTTTTCTTTTCGATAAAACTAGATTTTAATATTTGTGTTTTGTCATAGAGCTAGCTAGTACCATAAATAGTGTCTTAAATTTCAAATTTTCTTTTGAATAAGCTCAAGATATCGATTTTTAAAGTTTAGACTTATGTGATGGATTTGTTTATTTAAAGACAAAATATCAGAAAGTTCGAAACAAAATATTCAACAATTTCAATACAACAATTTCGATAGAGTTTAACCTATTAATTTTTTATGGGCGCAAGCATATTGGTTCTAATTTTTTGATTTGCCATTGTGTCAAAGCATTATAGTGTTCTAGGTGTGATTGCACGAACATTATAACTTGAAGTAGGCCACTAGTTCTCATACAGAGAACATTCAAAAAGAAAGCTTTTTATCTTTCATTGATGTGTGGGACCTTTTTTTCTTTTTTTTTTTTTTTTTTTTTTGATATCCAACTTGTTTCAATAGAAACTGTCATCTTATAAAAAGGAAAACAAGAATAAAAGCCAACACGATGTTTTGGCTTGATCATTAGTAACTCAAATTTCATTTTCTCTAAACTGTTGAAACTTTAAAAAATAGAATAATGCAGATTTTTTGTAGATGAAATGGGAAGATTAACGTGATCATTTGTATATGTGGTGGCATTTATCTATTTAAGACAAAGCACAGAGAATCAATCGAGAATTTATATATATATATATATATATGTAAGAACAAGCTAAATGAAATTATTGTAAATTCTGGTATCAGAACACAATCATTCTCAAGCTCTCTTCTAAAATGGCATTAAAATGATTCATTTTGGACCTATTTAGTGCCAAACTAATATCGACTCCATATTTATCATCTCTATTGTCGGAAAGAGATATAGCACCTGAAACATCAGTATGAACCACCTCCGACTTTTTAGGCCTTCCCCACCCGAAATCCGTCTCATAAATGCCCAATTTTGGTGATCCAGCCACTGTCGCAAACCGATACTTTTCTAGTACGTTCTTCCAATCCTGCATCCATTTCTCTGCTCCTTCCAAGACTCCACGCTCCAATGCCTTGACCTTTTTCCCTATGGCTTTCGCTGCAGCTGCAATTCCATTTGCACCCAATAGCTCCTTCCTCGTGACTGACACCATGCAAAACGCTAGGCAATTTCCAAAATAGGTTTTTGGTACCGGATTTTGAAGGCGGTCTCGGCAATCTGCTGCGAAAACGAAGAAGTATGGGTTATGATCATCATCTAATTTATCTGATTCTGATATGTTAATGTTCCCATCTTCCATCTCTTCTGATCTGACCAAACACACCCAAGATAAAGCACATGTGACAGCAAACGTTGAGATGTGTACTAGTTCTAAACCATTGTCACCTAATCGATTTGTTACCCAGCTTTTGAGTCTCTTGATTTGGTCATGGCTTAGAACAAATGTAGCCCTAACCTTGCCAGTTATAAGTTGATAGTTACTGGGACCCACATACTCTTTCGTTGTAGAAGCCCAGGACCAGAAGTCCATCAAGAGACCTTGCTCAAGTCCAGTTGGGATCTTGATTGAATCCCTGCCGTGAAACGGGGACTCCTGATCCAAAAACATCCTCCCTTGATCTGATGAACCTGACGATGATGATGACGATCCTTTTGCCTTGTAACAAACGGACGCCCACGATTTCATGAAGTGGTGGAACGCCCTTCCATCAGCTGCCACGTGGCAAAACGTCACGCCGACGGAGAAACCGGAGTTGGGAAAGGCGGTGACCTGCAAGGCCATGAGAGGGACGACACGCGCGCCGCCCTCCTCCACGCGTGCGGGAGGCAGCTCAGCCACGAGCCGGTGAAGTTCTCGGACATCCTGCGGGTGGTTGACCGTGAGACTTTGAAAGTCTCCGGCGGACTCGGCGACGGTTAGAGGGACGGAGTCGCCGTCGGAGAAGAGGATGTGGGGCTTGGCCGGAGAGGGTGGGCAGACGAGGCTTCCGGCGAAGGGGAAAAAGTGTTGGAGAGTGAGGGAGAGAGAGTGTTTGAGAGCGGGAAGGAGGGTTTCGAAGAAGTAGTGGGGAGTCAAGAGAGGGAATTGGTAGAAGTAGAGACGTTCCATGGGACAACAAAGGTGCCATAGCAGGTCGAAGAAAGTGAGAGGAAGAGAGGTTGTCGGGACGGAACCTGGCGGCGGAGCGACTTTGATGCGGTCGAGGATTTTGACGGTCTGTGGGGAAGGCGACAGAGCCATTTGATTTTTGATAAGGGAGATCAGACAGAAGGATATGATTAGAATTAGAGCATAGGAGAAGCTGGTAGTCTTCTTCTCTCTCTCTCTCTCGTTTTTATCCTGAAATGGAGAAAGCTACTAGTTTTTCGTTTTAGTTGGATATAAAAAATATAGTACATGTCCAGTTGGTAATAATAATTTAAAAAATATTAAGAAATATCAGTGATTTTCATGAACATCAGACCCATAAAAAAAGAAATCTCATTAATGAACTCTATTTTATAAGATTTGTCATTTATTAACGTGCTATATTAATTAATGCTTCGTATTCTCTAACATTGTTCTAATAATTTAGAATAAAGCCAAGTGTCATTAGCGATGACGCTCGGCACCCTATTATTTGGCATACATACGTGACAATGAGTTGGATATTTGTGGGACCCAATGAAAGAAAAAAAAACTTTTATTCCAATTTCCTATCATTATTTCTCTCACCCATCCTGTCGTTCCCTTCAACTCCATCTCTCTTTTTACCAGTGCTCCAGTCCTCTATCCATTTCAGAATCTCTCTCTCTATCTCTCTCTCTCTCTCTTTCCACTTGCTGCTGAATGGAAAATTGGAAAGGACCAAGGCCAACTTAAGGTTAAAAAAAAAAAAAAAAAAAAAAAAAAAAAGTGAGCAGAGGATCCAAAACAAAGCCCAACATCATGCAACATAATCTCATTTCCACCGGAAAATATAGGGGAAGCAATGGTGTAACTTTCATGTCAAACAATATATTTATCTCTAACCCATTACATCACTTTTAACACCGAAAAGAATATATGATGTGTATTTCTTTTTATTTCTCTTTTTATATTCCTTTTTATTTTGTGCTCTTTTTAGAAAAAGGGGGAAAAAAAATTTAAAAACACACACCAAATTTGGCATAGTGTGAACAGTGGAAACCCAAATATGCGTTTCCACTGTTCACTGCAGGCCAAATGACACCAAAATGGTGTGCTATTTGACGGTTGGTTGGATGACCACCACCCGCGCCATTTCCACTTTTTCTCTCCAAAATGGCGTGGGTTGAAGATGGCCTTAAACGTGACCATGTTCAATAAAGCTCCAGATCTAAATAGTTCCTCCTTTCTTGAGGTTTACTTTTTCCAAAATTTTGTGTGGGTTTGAGAAGATACTTTGTCACTGTCTCTTTAAAATCTGAAATGTTTTCTCCTATTCTGAAATCTAATAAGTGGATCTGAGAAGATAATTTTCACCAAATTCCCAATGATTTTTTTTTTTTTGTAACAATAAAATAGATTTTAATTTCTTCTATTTTGAACTTTTTTTTTTTCTCCCAAAACCAAAGTCATGATCCGACAAATTTTTCAATGGAAACTTTGGGAAAATTGTTCTCCTTCTCATATCTCCTCAAGAAAAAGAAAAAAAAATCAGATTTGAAAAGAAGAATGCTATCTCGCCGGAGTTGAAAAAAGGGTAATAGAGCTGGTGCATCGGTTGCAAAAAAATAAAGGAGCAGAGAATCTTCATTTATTGATCTAGAAATAAGATCAACTACAAAAGCTATTTATCAATACCCAAACCCAAACAAAACTATACAATACAGAAATAGATGAGGGAGGAGAGAGGAGAGATGAAGATGGGTTGGAGTTAGAAGAAAGATTGTTTGTGATGAAATAGTAGGTTGCCAGAGCCAGAGTTTTGAGAAATATCAGATCTGAGGTTTTTATTTTATTTTATTATTTTTTATTATTTTTTTATTTTAATGGCAGGTGCCTGAAAAAGAACGAAGGAGAATTTGAGAGGAAAAAAAAAATTTACAAATAAAATATTTTACATTTTCAGTATTCAACTCATGGTGCTGAGAGTCATCACTATGGCCCTTATCTTTACTGAATAATTCAACATGGTGCCAGCTTCCACGTGATTTATTTACAAAACAAAAGAGAACAAAAACGAAAAAGAACAAAAACTTCGGCGTGGTTTGTTTTTCAATATTTGTCCTTTGCCTTTTGTTTTAATGGTTTCATTTTTTAAAAAATAAAAATAATTGACCTAAATGATCTCTGAATTTTTTAAAAAGTGACACTTTGGTTTATATATATATATATATATTTTTTTTTTTTATCATGTTAATCCTAAACTCTCTAAAAAGGTGATGATTTGGTCATTTCCATCCATTTCCGTTAAATTTCTAACAAAATGAATCACGTACAATGCATGTGATATAATTTAAGAGGAAAATTTTAGCAATCTAACAATAATTAATTTTAAAAAATAAAAAAATTTCTTCTCACTTTTCTCTCTCTCTCTCTCTCTCTACCTACCTTTGTAGACAGGTCCCCCATAGCCTCCATCTCCGTCGCTCCCCCGCCCCCTTAAGTTCCGATTTGATCCCCCCACCCCCCCCCCCCCCCCCCCCCCCAAGTTCCGATTTGGTCCCCCTACCCACACAGTCGGGATATGACTTCTCGCCAAGTTCGTGAAATTTGGGTTCAACCCCCCTCTCCCGTGAGTTCGGATCTGGGCGCCCCTCACTAAGTCTCCTTCTGGGTGCCCCCCCTCACCAAAGTCGCGATTTGGTTCTTGCCCCCCCCCCCCCCCCCCCCCCCCAGCATTTTAGGCTTGCCATTTGATTTGGGCTTACCGGGTCTCCCGCTCGTTGTGGTTGAGGGCTCAGCGATGGAGAAGACGACCTGTGGGGGGGCGCTGCTAGAAAACCCGGATCTAGGTTGTGTGGGGGAGGGGGGCATTCGCACTCGTTGGCAAAGGCAGGGGCCTAGTGATGGAGAAGACAAGGGTGGTCTCCGGCGTCCGATGTCAGATCTGGTGCGGGGGGGAGGGGTTCGGCGTCTAATTTATTTGGGGGGGAAGGGAGGGAGGGGAGAGAAAGAGAGACGGCCTCTCGGTCTCTGGCGTCAGATCTAGGGGGAAGGGAGGGAGGGAGAGACATCCGGCTTCCGGCGCTGGCATCAGACCTGTGGGTGGGTGGGAGGGAGGGAGCGAGAGAGAGAGAGAGAGAGAGAGAGAGAGAGAGAGAGAGAGAGGAGAGAGAGAGAGAGAGAGAGAGAGAGAGAGAGAGAGAGAGAGAGAGAGAGAGAGAGAGAGGAGGCTGAGTTTGATTTTTAATTCATCTCTCAGAGAGAGAGAGGAGGCTGAGTTTGATTTTTAATTCATCTCTCTCTCTCTCTCTGAATAAGGATATTTTCATCTTTTAAGGGTATTTTTCCTTCAAAAAGCACAAAGCGTGCTTTTCATGTGACTATTTTGTGAGTTTTTTAACGGAACTAAAAGGAAAGAACCAAACTATCACCTTTTTAGAGAATTTAAGTATCATCACGACAAAAAAAAAATAAAAAAAATAAAAATTAAAATGTCACCTCTTAAAGAATACATAGACCATTTATGCAAATTACTCAAAAAATAATAATAATTGGACGGTTCGTGGTTAATAACTATGTATATTGCTGAATAAACATTGTATTCTTGTGTTTTATGGGGGAAAGACAAAACTAATGCTTTGTTTGGCATTTAAGTTTAACTTCAACTAAATTATATTTTTTTATCTCAATTTTTATTTTTTTATTTTTTTGAAAAGTTAATAAAATTTATAACTAGTTTTTGAAAAGTCAACAAACTCAAATTTTAAAATTTTCATCTCCAATCGGCAAACCAAACACATGGTAAGCAAACTAGTGTTCAGGTGATTCATGATAAGGATCTCTATAAACCAATCAGCCACATATAATATTACATATATATATATATATATATATATTTGGGCAGCTCTACTACGAGACAGATGCTTTTCTTCATAGATGATGATATTGTTTAAACCTTTAAATAAAAATTGAAGCGTGTAAAAAAGTCAGCTATATCGTTACAGTTATATCCCCTTCCACACAATTTTTTTTTTCCCATCTAAGTAAAACCTTTGTCTTCCCAGGCAAGTTTTATTTGTCTTAAAATTTGTATTGAACTTCCATTCTAATTAAAAGAATTATCTAGAACAATTCTCTACATCATTTAAGAGATTATAGATAAAGTTTTCAACGTTCTCACATTTACTTATATAAACTATAGATAAGTTGTTCCAATATATATCAGTTTCTACCATCTCTTCTTCTTCCTCAAAGTAGAGAGCCTCTTTGTCCTTATTTTGTAAAGCATAGGGTTGTCAGAGTCAAACTATCGATATAATACATTATTTCTCCTTCAATTAGAATATACCAATTTTCCTATTATTTAACAAGTCTTATTTCAAAAAGATATGATTACACCTAATGAATACAAAAATAACTTAGCGTAACATAATGGGAAAAGTTTGAGACATCAGAAAAGACTTTTTGAGGTCTTTAGAAACGTCCTTCAGCACTTTCAGCATTATGCCTGTGGTACACATTCTCCAACTTTAAAACAATTCAATCAATAAAAATTAATATTAAAGTTTCTTTCATGTATATTTCCAACAAGTTCACTTCACGATGGATTATCTGAAACAGTTGATAAATGAATAGTGGCGTATGTTGCTTTTTGTTTTGTTTTGTTTTATTTTTTGGTGGGAAAATGTCTTATTCGCATCCACTCAGCATTAAAATATAATACACAGACGGTAATGATGGAGGGAATATTATAATATTAACACAATCAAATCGAATCATTACTTTTTTTTTCTTTATTCGTCCGTGATAACCACTGTTACTATACGAATAATGAATTAAAGAGGTATTTGGGAAGTTGAGTTAAAATTTTTAAATTTAAATAATAATTTTTATTAATTTAAAAAAAATAAAAAAAATTTTATTAAAAAAAAAAAAATACAATTTAACTTAAATTAAACTCAAATATCAAACGTCCCTAATCCTAAAGAACCACGTCACCATTTGTTTTTGTTTGTTTGTTTGTTTGTTTTTTTTTCCCCCTCTCGTCACATATCATGATATTATTAAACATTGACATTGAAAACACCTACCTCAATTCAACACATCTTCATCAAGCTTTCTTCCAAGGTAGCACTGAACCGGCTCATTCCATCCTTGCTTAATGCCAAACCAACTTCGACACCACCTTTCTCGTCCCGACTCTCAGCAAGACAAATCGCAACCGAGTCGTCGACATGGACGGACTCGCTTTTTTTGGGCCGCCCCCACCCGAAATCCGCCTCATAAACACCCAACTTCGGCGACCCAGCGACAGTGAAATGTCGACAGTGCCTTTCCTCCAGTTCTTTCCACTTGATCATCCATTTCTCTGCCTCTCTCAAAGCTCCCTCGCTCTCCAATCCGGCAACTTCCTTCCCTATGGCCTCCACAGCCGCGACGATTCCGTTCTCTCCCAATAACTCCTTCCTCTTCACCGGCGTTGCATAACACACCGCCAAACAATTTCCGAAGTAGGTCGTCGGTAATGGAAATCGGACTCGATTTCGGCAATCCGCTACGAAGATGAAGTAGTATGGCTTGTCGTCGTCGTCGTCGTCATCATTAACAGTAGAATATTTTCCGTCTCTCATATCTTCTGATTTGACCAAGCAAACCCATATCAACGCGCAAGTGGCGACAAACGACGATATGTGAAACGGAGTGGAGTTCTTGTCGTTTGGGAAATGATTTCTGATCCAACGCTTGAGCTTCTGAATCTGGGCTTCGGACAGAACGAACGTGGCCCGCTGGTTTTCAGCCAGAGCATCCTGGGCAGGGCCTGCTTCGCCGTCGTTCCACGCCGACGCCAGACTCCACCACATGTTCAAGAAATTCTGCTCCAGACGGCCATCTGGGTCCTTCACCGCCGCCCTATCGTGAGACGGCAGCCCTAGCTCGCGTTCAATCGGAGTCAAATCTCCTCCGGTCCTGCAAATCAACGCCCAGGATTTCATGAAGTGGTGAAACGCCCTCCCGTCGGCCGCCACGTGGAGAAACCGAACACCGAGGCAGATGCCGGAGTTGGGAAAGACGGTGACTTGCAAGGCCAGGAGAGGGCCCACACGCGTGTCGCCATCCGCACGTGTCGGAGCCAGATCGGGGACGAAGGGGCGGAGTGCGCGGACGGGTCGGGGGTGATTGGCGGAGAGAAAGTCGAAGTCGGCGGAGGACTCGGCGACGGTTAGAGAAACGGAGTCGCCGTCGGTGAAGAGGAAGTGGGGCTTTGCCGGCGGCGGAGGGGAGACGAGGTGGGCGGCGAAGGGGAAGAAGTGGAGGAGGGTGAGGGAGAGAGAGTGTTTGAGAGTGGGGAGCTGGGTATGTAAGAAGTGGTGGGTCGGGTGAGGGAATTGGTAGAAGTAGAGGCGTTTCATGTGGGGGCAAAGAAGCCATGGGACGTCGAAGAAAGTGAGAGGAAGAGAGGTTGTGGGGACTGAGCCCGGCGGTGGAGAGACCTTGCTTTGCTCGATTACCTCTATCACTTGCTGATTCGGCAGAGCCATTAAAGTAGATTTTGTTGTGAGTATGTGATCAGAGAAGATGTCTGATGTTTGGTCAACAAAATGATGGAAAAATATTAGTTAGAGTAGTGAGCTCTGGTAGCCATGGAATTGTGAAGTGAAAACTCTGACTCTAGAGTCTAGCCCATCGAACCTCTTAAAAAAATAAATAATAGAAATTTTTTTTAGGTGACGATAAAAATCATGATAAATATTATATTTGTGAAATATTTTCGTTACAAAATTATCTTAAAAAAAATTCTTGAAAATTAAATATTTACAGGACATGTTTATGATAAAATTACATTAAAAAATTTTCATAAATAGATAATTTATCAAAAATATATTATTTATCTCAAATATTTTTAAAATATGTTATTTATTTTAAGTATTTATTTTTAAAAATGACTTATTTGTTATAATTTCCTTGTTCGTTATTGCATATGGATTGATTAATAATCGGTTTTTTCAAAATCAATTTGCAAACAATGTATTATCCAAGTTTAATCTGTTTAAGGTCGATTTAGATTAGATTAAATTGATTGGTTTGACATATCTCACTTATTTTTTAAATATTGAATTTTTAAGCAAGAGTAGTGCTAGGAAACTAACTCTAATAGTAACTTTTGATTTACAATTCATGTGATAAAGAGTTATCATTTTTTATTGATAGTTATAATCAATTGATGTGACATTTCTTTAAATACATACCAATAAAAAATCTTGATAATTTTAGTTTGTATTCAAAATTGAGATTAAAGTTGATATTTTTAGCATTTTTTTTTAAAACAAACAAACAAAAATTATAAATCGTGTTAAAGTATATCATATTAGAAATGAGATAAAAGCTAAAAGCGTTTTTCTTGTGTTAATATCATAATATGTAGGTTTTTAAAATTTTCTTTTATGTGTAAAGTTGTACAAAAAATATAGATATTAATTTTTGGACCAACTAAATAAAGTATAAATAATATTTATATTATATGTAAATATGACATATATAATGTAGGATTGGATTTGATGTGTTAAGGGTGAAAAGTGCAATATCTGATTTAATCTAGATCGGTTTTATAGAAATGACATCTAATATAATTTAATTAAAATTAGTTATCCGCAAAAGAATAAATTGAATTGGATTGAATCGAACCAGCTAGTTTAATCAATTATTTGGATTCGATAAATAGTTGTAGAATTGATCATAAAAAATTATAAGTGTGTAAGTATTAAATAATTACAAATAACAAGAACTTTTTTGTCATCTTTCAATCTAATAATTTCAATTAAACTCTATTTTCTATTCCTTCTGCACCGTCCACCAACACAATCCAAACACATTGTGACCGTCGATTAGAAAATCTTTTGACGTTACCTTAAGGGTTTTATGATGTAGATTGTAGACCGCTCAATCTAGAACATGATTTTTTCCCCCCCGAAGGAAATAGTTCTCGCTAGTATATAGCTACAAAACTTTTAAAAAGGAAACTCGATGACAGGTAAAATGCAAATTGGAGTCTTCCATCTGATGCAAATTCTTACTGCCAGCAGAAACTAATTTTCTTAGTACGTGGGCTGCTTTGTTCCCAATGACGAAATAATAAATTACTGTGATGAGAGAGACTATATGTAAATTTATACAACAATATATATACGCTAAAAATTAATTAAAAATAGAGAAAATTGAGTGGGGTTTCGGCCTTCATTGGCTTTGCCCGTGTTAGTTCCTATCCATAGGAAAGAAATGCCACCACCACAAGACGATAACAAATTCTAATCATAACCAAAACTTGGATCTTCTACACAAAACAAGCAATCAGTTTCAGTTTCAACACACTGAGGAACGTAATAAGCCACTCTCAGTATGAAAATTCTTAAGCAAAGCAGCAATAGGGAATCGTATCTAATAACATTTCCTATATATATATATATATATATATATATATGCCAATAAATAACCCTTCTAAGAATCAATGATAGAAGCATCAATGACTAGGAGAAGGCCAGTACACTGACCCTGCATGGTTCCATCTTCAGCTGTATAGTTTTTACAAGTCTTAATGAGAACACGTTGTGCAGATCTATCTGAACTTGTTAGAAAGTGAATAATATTGGCAGAGCAACGCAGAAAAATAGAAGGGTATGGGTTTAATTAGTCGAATGATCTACAATTAAACTTAGCAAAATACATATACATTTTTTAGGCGGAGTACTCTCTGACAATACGAAGGAAAACTCTCCAAAGAAAATCAAGTGCATCTCCCAATTACCCAATAAATGAAATTTACGCAAACGAATAATAATGGGTTCAATTCAAGGGAAACATATTAACGAAAAATCCACAATGTATTTTTTATTAGATAACTTGGCCATATGCAGTTATTACAATAATATATGAACTCTAAAGAACCACATATATATATCGCCTTTTTTCCTATTTTGACATAAATTATCAGTCACCGAATATAAAAGAAAAATAAATACAATTTTCGGGAACATTGCTCATGCCAACTACAACCATATACATGCACTGAAAAAGTAAAAGGAGCGCCTAACTGATAAATTCAAACGAACTTCAACAAGCTTTCTTCCAAGATGGTACTGAAACGACTCATTCGATCCTTGTTTAGTGCCAGACTAACTTCGATCCCACCTCTCTCATCCCTACTCTCGGCAAGAGAAAATGTAGTCGAATCCATGACATGGACCGACTCGCTCTTTTTAGGCCTTCCCCACCCGAAATCCGTCTCATAAACACCCAATTTCGGCGAGCCCGCGACGGAGACATATTGCCACCGCTCTGTTACTTCTTTGAACTTCATCACCGACTTCTCCGTCATCTCAGTCAAAGCTTCACTACTGATCTCCAATAATCTTGTAACTTCCTTCCCAATGGCCTTGGCAGCCGCCACCATTCCGCTTTCCCCCAACAGCTCCTTCTTCGTCGCAGGTGCGAACAACGCAGTTAAGCATTTCCCAAAGTAGGTCGTTGGCAATTGGAATTGGACTCGACTTCGACAATCCGCTGGGAAGATAAAGTAGTAAGTCTCATCATCAATATCTAATTTGTTAATCGCCGTGGGATTTCTCTCTGTCGTTTCTTCGGATTTGGCCAAGCAAACCCATACTAATGCGCAAGTAACCACAAACAAGGATATGTGAAACGGCGTGGAGTTGTTGTCGTTGTCGTTGGCGAAATGATTTTTGGCCCAACTCTTTAGCCTCTCAATCTGAGCTTGTCGCAGAACAAACGTAGCCCGGACGTTATCATCATCTTCGTTAACAACAACAACGTTAGACTGATCAGTTGGGACTCTGTCCTGATCACTTGAATTAGTCGATTCCAAACTCCGCCACGTGTACAACAAAACCCAATCCAAGCCATTTGGGTCCTTGACCGCGGTCCTGTCATGAGACGGCAGCCCTAGCTCACGCTCAAGCCGAGTCAAATATCCTCCGCTCCTACCAACTAACGCCCAGGATTTCATGAAGTGGTGAAACGCCCTCCCGTCGGCCGCCACGTGGTTGAACCGAACGCCTATGCAGATGCCGGAGTTGGGAAAGACGGTGACTTGCAAGGCCAGGAGAGGGCCCAGCACAAGTGTCTCGCCCTTCACATGTGTCGACGCCGACTTTGGGACGAAGGGGTGCAGTGCTCGGACGGGCCGCGGGTGGTTGGCGGAGAGAAAGTCGAAGTCGGCGGCGGACTCAGCGACGGTGAGAGAGACGAAGTCGCCGTCCGTGAAGTGGATGTGGGGCTTCTCCGGCGGCGGAGGGAAAACGAGGTTGGCGGCGTAGGGAAAGAAGTGGCGGAGAGTGAGACAGAGATAGTGTTTGAGAGTGGGAAGGAGTGTTTGTAAGAAGTGGTGGGTGGGGTGAGGGAATTCGTAGAAGTAGAGGCGTTCAATTTGGCAGCAAAGAAGCCATGGGACGTCGAAGAAAGTGAGAGGAAGAGAGGTTGTGGAGACTGAGCCTGGCGGTGGAGAGACCTTGCTTTGCTCAATCACTTTCACTTCTTCCGGATTTGGAATATGAGCCATTGATTAATTGTGTTGAGATGAGAAACAGAGACTGCGACTGAAAAATAGATAAATGGCTTCTTATCCTACACACACACACACACACACAACACACATACACACACACACACACACACATATATATATATATATATATATATATATAAGATCCTACGTATATTATATAAAAGAGTGAATAAAAATCTACTGCACAGTAAAAAACGTACCCTTATTTTTTTTGCTTTTACCGTTTTTTTTTCTTTTTGCTTTTTCATGAAAACCCGTTTATTTTTATTTTTTTCCTTTTTGCTTTTTCATGAAAACCGTTTATCCTTATTATTATTTTTTTTCCATTATGTGTTTTTTTTTTCTTTTTAAAATTTTTTTTGGTGCTTATGTTTTTTTTAGTTCACTTTTTTCCTTTCAAATTTTTTTTTCTTTCAACCTTCTTCTACTTTGTTTTATCATTATCATCTTTATCATCATCATCAGTATTATTATTATCATTATCATTATTATTATTATTATAATTGTTGTTGTTGTTATTAACTTTTTTTTAAATTTTTACTTATCTTTTCTTAAATTTTTGCATATACATTTTCAGTAGAACTTTTTTTTTCCTTTATTTTATTTATTGAAAGCTCAATATTTTATCACTTTCTCTCTTAAATATTATTTTTTAATCACTATCTCAACTTTTTCACTCGAAATTCTAATTTTCTTAACTATAATCAGACATAATTGTGATAAGTTTTATTTTCTTCATTACATGATTAAAATTGTGTTTTTTTTTTAAAGAGTTGTCACGATAGATTAAAGGAGGTTCTCAACTTTCTACTACTTATTACTTTGGATAATATTTATGTGATTATTTTACTTTTTTTGGCATGAAAATTAATTTCCATTTCATTATATTTCCTTAATATTTAATAGAATAATAAACTTGGTTATAAAATATGCATCTTATTAGTGCGTTTTTTTTTTTTTTTTTTTGGGAAAACTGTTTAAGTGTTGTTGTTGTTGTTATTTTTTATTTTTATTTTATTTTATTTTATGAAACTATTTGGTTTTTTATGTCATTTTTTCATATTTTGCTTTTCTGTCGTCAACTTTTTCTTATCCCCTTTATACTTTGTTTTACTTATATTTCATCATTTTTTTTAAATTTCTGGCTTGTCTTTTTTTTTTTTAAGTTTTTTTTTTAATACTTCTTCATGCAACTTTTTTATTTTCTTTATTTTTTTTTCTCCTTATTAGAAGCTCAACGTCCCAAATTTTCTCTCTTAAAGTCTGTATTATATCAGTTTTCTCATTGGTAACTCTAATATCCTTAATTGATTGTAGTTAGTCTTCAAAAACATATTATGAGATTACTGTTGTTTTAAATAATCATTTGTAACAGAATGATATAAAATTTTAATTTTAGATAACATAATGGATACTGTAAATATTATAAAAGAACAAAATAAACAATATTATTATGTGTTTTATATAATAAATATTAAGTCATCATGATTTTATGATGAAATGTAATTTTCAAATTTAGATAATTATTATTGTATTTTGTTTTTAAATTAATTTTTTATTTATTTATTTTTCATAAGTTTGTTTATATTACACATTATAAAAACTACAATTACAGTTTTATACATGCATTACATGTATTTGATAACGAGTAATGTGTAAATCATTACACGAACACGATAAATCAAAAAAATAAAAAATAAAAATAGAAAAAATAGAAAAAATAAATTGAAACGGTGGAATGCATTTATGACATGAAAATTAGCAGATGAGGCTGTGAATTATGATACAGAAATGTAAGGGGAAGATGGTTAAGCCTATCAAATAATACAGGGAAGAACAGAAGCAAGGTGAACCATACATCTGGAGACAAGACATTGGGGGTTCAAAGTTGGGAAGATTCCTTTTTATGATAAAAGTAGCTCATTCATTCTTCTGTCAATTTTTTGCTTTACTTTCTGATGTTGATTGTGTTGAGTCCGGCCCATGTATTGGGCTGGATTAATAAATTAGGCAAGACCCAGTATATTTTGAAGTAAAAAAAAAAAAAAAAAATTATTGGCTTGTTGGACAAGCCTTGCGTGGTCAGCAACAAAAGAAAAAAGGGGCAGCCGTGCGGGGGTGTGCGAAAAACAGAGACCGTGAGGGAGAAAGGAGGAGAGAAAGAAAAAGGTTGAGTTTTTGGATTTGTGCAAGACGATTGAAAAGTGAAACGGTATCCGTTGGTGCTTAAATCTGACGTGGTGAATCTTGTGACGAGCTCTTCTTATCTACCAGTTTAGATTTTCGAATTGGTGTCTCTTAGGTGCTTTTCCCAAATACCCACTTCAGACCTAGAATTGATTTCTTTTGATGTTATGTGTTGAAATCTACTTTGTTGATGATGAACCTTTTTGTTTAGCCAAGATTGTGATATATCTTGATGATTGTGAGCTTTTAGTTGTATCTAGAGAGAACTTTGTAATCTCATTATTGTTGATATAATGAAAGTTGATATCGGACTACGGTCCCGTAGTTTTTCCCTTCGTATTGTAGGGTTTTCCACATAAAAATCGGTGTCTCTTGTTTGGTTGATTATTTTGATTTTTCATTGCTTTGATTGATTTGTTAGCTTTGTTGAAACTTGCTTTTGGAGAACCTATTTTATCACACAAAGAGGGAAAAGTTTAATGGTTAGTTTTCCCAACAAAGTGATATCATAGCTTTTGATTGGCTAGAGAAAAATTCTTGTGTGTCGAGATGGATGAATAAAATTCATTTGGGATAACAAAATTAAACCTATCGAATTATTCCATTCGGAAGAGGAAAATGCAAGACATGCTTTATTGTAGAGATATGTTTATGCCTGTTTTAGACAAGGAAAAGCCAAAAAAAATGAGTGATGAGGACTGGGAGATTTGCATATGAATGCTGCTACTACAATAAGGTAGTGGGTTGATCACAATATATTCCATCACATTGCTGAAGAAACCAAAGCTAATGTTTTCTGGCAAAAGTTAGCGGCGATGTATGAGAAAATTACTTTTAGAAATAAAGCCATGCTCATTAGAAGGCTTGTGAATTTGAAGTACAAAGATGAGAAGAGTATGACTTAACATACAAGCGATTTTTAAGGCTTGGTGAACCAATTGACAACTATGAAGATGAAACTTGAAGATGAGCCACTAGCTTTGTTACTTCTCAGCTCATTGCCTAAAAGCTGGGAAACACTAGTGGTGTCACTAAGCACTTTAGCGCCAGAAGGAAAGCTATCAATGGAGATGGTTAAGGATAGTTTGCTTAACGAAGAAGCCAGAAGAAAGGAAAATGGTGAATCTTCTTCTGAGGTACTTGTTACTAAAAATCCTGAAATGCGTGGAAGAAGCAAAAGCAGGCATCCTTAAGATCATGGCAAAAAGATACATCTAGAGGAAAAATCCCAAAACAGAAAAAGTTTCAAGTGTTACCACTGCAACAAGCCCTGTTACATGAAGAAAGAGTGCAGGCTCTGGAAAAAGGGAGCAGGGTGAAGGAAAGAAAGATGAGAAAAAGTCTAATACAGTAGCCACCAAGGGTGATGTTGTCATTGTTTATGATGATAGTTATGTTAGCCTCGTATTCCAGGAGAGTGACTGGGTGATTGATTCTGGTGCTTTTATTTCATGGTGATTTATTTACTTCTTTCTCTGCCGGTGATTTTGGCAATGTCAAGATGGGAAACAGTGGTGCTTCTAAGATTGTGGGTATTGGTGATATTTGCTTGGAGACCAACCTTGGAAGCAAATTAATACTCAAGGATGTTAGACGTGTACCGGATATTCGCTTCAACTTGATCTTTACAAGCAGACTTGATGATTGGGGTTTCACTAATTCTTTTGGTGAAAGTAAATGGAAGCTCACCAAAGGTTCTTTAGTGATTGCAAGAGGAAATAAGATGAATGCGCTCTATGTCACACAAGCAAAGCTTCAGAAAGGAGAGATAAATGCTATTCAGAAGGATGTAAGTATTGATCTTTGACACAAGAGGTTTGGTCACATTAGCGAGAAAGAACTATAAATTCTTGATAGAAAGCAATTTCGCCCCAGTTTGCAAGGTATGCCTCTTAAAACTTGTGTTGATTGTTTAGCTAGAAAAACACATAGAGTTGCATTTCATTCACACCCTCCATCTAGAAGATCAAATATTCTTGACTTGATTCATACTAATGTCTGCTCTATACAAAATAAAACTCTTAGAGGTGCACTTTATTTTGTGATGTTTATTGATGATCACTTAAGGAAAGTTTGGGTTACTGCTTTGAAAACTAAAGACCAGGTGTTCGATGTCTTTAAAGAATTTCATGCCAAGATTGAAAGAGAGACATGAAAGTAGTTGAAGTCAGTTCGAGTTGATAATGGTGGTGAGTACAAAGCGCCATTTGAAAACTACTACAGAGCCCATGGAATCAAGCTTGAGAAAACTCCAGCAAAGACACCTCATCCAAATGGTATCGTAGAAAAAATGAACAGGATCATTGAAAAAAGGATAAGATGTATGCTTTCTCATGCTAAGCTTCCCAAGTCTTTTTCGGGGGAGGCTATGAGGACCACAGTCATCTTGATTAATTTTTGTGACCACAGTCAACTTGATTAATCTTTCCCCAACAGTTGCTTTGGATGGTGATGTTCCTAACAGAGTTTGGACTGGAAAATATGTCTCTTATGGTTATTTGAAAGTTTTTGGCTACAGGGCATTTGTTCATATTCCTAAAGATGAGAGATCCAAGCTTAATAATAAGGCAAAATCGTGTATTTACTTAGGATATGGTCATGAGGAGTTTGGGTACAGAATATGGGATCCAGTGAACAGGAAGATTGTCGAAGCATAGATGTTGCATTTCTTGAAGATTAACTTGATCATAATGCTGATAAAGTTGAAAATGGCCAGTTCCTCTATTGAGATTCCTGTCAGTTTGAATCCAGTTCCTTCACCTGTAGTGAATACTGATCACGAGGGAGACGTGCAAGAAGATGGTGGAGATATTGTTGAAGATGAGGCCCTTCCTGTTGATGATGTTGTCCTTCCAGTTGATGATGTTGAGCCAGTTGAACAAGTTGAGCAAGTACCGCCACCGCCACCAGTTGAGCCTCCATTGAGAAGATCTATCATAGAGAGCCAACCTCCTTCAAGATACAGTTTAGTGAGTATGCGATGCTTACAGAGGGATCAGAGCTTGAAATTTACCAAGAAGCCGTTTCTTATGAGCAAAAGAAAGAGCGGTCCAAAGCCATGCAAGAAAAGATGAAATCCTTGTGTAAGAACCACACCTATGACTTATTAAAGTTACCGAAAGGCAAGAGAGCGCTCAAGAACAAATGGGTTTACAAGTTGAAGATTGAAAACAATAGCTCACAACTAAGGTACAAAGCTCGGTTGGTTGTGAAAGGATTTGGTCAGAAGAAATGTGTTGAATTTGAAGAGATATTTTCTCCGGTAGTGAAAATGTCATCCATCAGAGTTGTTGATAACTCTATAAAATAGAGTTATTTTAGCATTCTTAAACTTATATTTTTGCTATAATCTTAATAATTTATCTTAAATTTTCCCTAAATTTATTATATTATTCCAAGTGCATAGGTTAAATTATGTTAAGAGGGTTAAAAGTAGCAATTTAGAGCTAAATTGTGATAAAAAGATTTAAAAATTGTAAAAGAAAATTCGGAAACAATTTTCCCCACTCGTGGAACTTCACATGTATGCCACGCAAGCTCCTGGCTGTTCGATCACTTCATCAGCCGCCCAGGATCGACAACGCTTCTCACCCGCATTTTCACGCGAGTCTCGGCACCAGTGTTAGCAAGTCCGGAGACGTGCTGGATCTGGTGTGGTGTATCTCACGGAATCTTGCATGCACCTGCTCTTTCACCCAGTCGTTAGCCACCACGCGTCCAAGCTCCAGTGCTCGCCAGTTGATGCTCGTCACCTGTCTCTTGGGCCTCTAGGGCTAACTTGCGTCAACCTTCGCTGCAGTCAAGAAAAAGAAAAGGAAAGGAAAAAAAAAAAGGAAAAAATAATTTAAAAAATGGGTGTTTTTGGAGGCGGCAGCTGGGAGCTTATAAATGGAAGCCTAGGGCTTCGTGCTCTTGGTCTGTAGCTGTTTGGAGCTGAAAACCATAGAAGAAAAAAAAAAATATTTCAAGTTTTAGGTTTAGTTTTCTACAAAATTAGAGAATGATTATCTTGAATTATCAAGAAGAGAGGGATAAGAATATTTAAGAGAAGATTTTGGAGACCTGTGATACCTTCAAACTGGGTTTTCTTGCTTTATTTTCTTAACTTTATATTTTTGTAATTTAAGAATGATTAAACCTTTATTTTATAGATTTTTATTTTTATTTATGAAGTAATTTTCTTTTCTAGGAATACGATCTATCTGGATTATGATTATGTGAGTTTTATTTTTATTTTTAATTTATTGATGTTCTATTCCAGTTCTATGTTGAGTATTTTAATATGTGCTTAATGCTTATGAATTTCTGACCAACTTTTTGCATGATTTGGTATTTGATTTGAGATTAAGAAGTGATAATTAAATAAACCTTGTTTAATCTACCATAAGATTATCATAAGTTAGAGATAGTTATAAAACTTGTACAGCATCATGAATTTCTGGTTCTTAATGATTTATGATAAATTATTTGAGACTGAGAGGTGGTAAGACTTATTATAATAAATTATTAATGCTTGAGAAATATTAATTAATTATTAGAAAGATTCGCTGGTAACATAGGGTATAGACGTTGATTTATTGAATTAGAGGATTTGAATATAATTAATCCGATGAAATCGAAAATCCTAGATTGTTTGTATTTTGAGTTTTTTATCTTTTTATTTATTTTGTTATTTTTATTTAAAAATCTCTTTTTGGTTATTCAAATAAAGTTAGAGTTAATATAATTTCGGTAATTGGTAATGATAGTCTTTGTGGGAATGATACTTTACTTATCACTTTATTACTTGTTTATAATATTGTGCACTTGCAATTTTCAACAACAAGTTTTTGACGCTGTTACCGAGGACTATTTTGTTTTACTAATATCGATACCAAAATAACTTTAATTTTAATTTTAATTGTTTTTACTTTTTATTTTCTTTATTTTAATTTTGTTTGTTTGTTTTTATCTTATTTGAGGACTTCAAGATGTCTTATCGACAGGTCCTAATGAGTTTTGTCCGATAAGACATGTAACTGATGTATAGTACTTGGTGGAGATATAGAAACTTGCTTAACTGTTTTCTAATCATGGTTTCTCTAAGGAATATGTTCTTCAAAATTTCATCAATAGCTTATGTGACATAACAAGAAGTTAGGTTGAAAGTGGACATGGTAATTTTCTTTTATTCCAAAGACCCATTGACAAAGCTTATAATATGTTAAAAGACATGGTCGACCATGATTATTGGGAAAAGAATATTTTTCGGAACGATCAAGCTCGTCAACATGAAGACTTGATAGCGTCCACTCCTACCATTGATGCACCAATTGAGACAATTGAAGATTGCCATCTTGAGGAGTCGAAGATTGCCATCATGAGGAGCTGACGCAAAGAGAGGAGCACTCGGGGTTTTTAACAACAACTCTTTAAGTGAGTAGGGATACAAGACTTAGCCATAGAAACAGAATCGCAAGAATAAGTCTTTAGTACCCAACCAATTGTGACCACATTAATCATCCAAGATCATATCTATGAAGATCCGATGTGGCCAATACCTCCTCCACTTGAGCACATACATCGAAGCCTAGTCTTGTTAAAGCCACGTGCTGAATTCTAGCATATCTTGCCAAGCTTGAGGGCATCAACAATCAAGACCCATATCTGATGTTATATGACACCAATTATGGGCGAAAGTCGCTCTTTGATGAGCTCTTCTCCATAGTCAAGTCGACGACTATAAATCTAGCGCTTCTTGAGAGGCAACCCAAGCTTTCTACATCTTTTATCTTGCTTTATTTCAGTTCCAGTAAATTTTAAATTCTTAGAATCTTTCTTCTCTAGGTACAAGCTTTGGACCAATGAGCCAACTCGTGGAGCCAAGCACCAACGAGGGAAGTTTCCAATAACCCTTCTTATTTTCATGATTGCTTACACATTGAGAACAATGTGCATTTTAAGTTTTAGGGTAGAAGCAAAGAGAGAGAAAAAAAAAAAAAGAAAAAAAGAAAAAACATTTTGAGTATTCATTATGTTTGATTGTCAAAGGCCAATGATAAAGAATAGATTGAACTAATTATAACTCTTGGAAAATGATAAATATTATATTGTTTGTGTGCTTGATTCTTATGTGAGTTTTTTCTTGCTTGCGATTCTTTTAACACTTTGTACACATATCCTTGATCATTAAACCATTTTGCTTACTTAAAAAAAGTTTATGGGAATTAAGTAACTCATTTGATCTCATCAAACTCTAGAACTTGTTTGATTATCACTTAAGGCGAAATCCTAGACTACGCTTTGCCAAGGACATGATTTAGCCCATCTTTAGATTGTTTGAGCCTTTCAAGCCAACTCTTATATATGCGTATCCTTAGTCACCCCTTTGAGCCTAATGTTTACCTTTTCGTTGTTACCCACACTTTTAGCCTAGCGGTTTATTAATTTGCAAACTTTCAATCCTCTACCTTAAGTATGTTGATCATTCTAGGAATAATCCTGAGCTATGCTAAAGTATGAGAGGATGAGTGGAATTATGAAAATTTTATTTATGTTTCTTCAAAAATACAAAAAAAAAAAAAAAAAAAAAAAAGTGCTACACCTTTTTTTAAAAATAAAATAAAAAAGATAAAAAAAAAAGTTTGAGGTGTAGTAATTCAAAAAAAAAAAAAAAAAAAAAAAAAAAAAAAAAGGAATAAAAAGTGGATGACAAAGTAAGTTGAAATCAAGTTTCGGAGTGTTATTCGGAGTGTTGCAATAGCTCTACAAGTGGACTAATGTCCTAGAATGGTTATATGTTTAGGGTGATTTGAGCCACATTAATATCTATATCCTGCCATTACCCTAACATAATATTATAAGTCTAAAAAGTCTTACTGATCCTTAGTAATGTGTTTGTCTACATTAGTGGAGAGTGATAAAAAAAACTAAGCCTATGGAGTTCGCAATATTCGTCATCTAGAGATCCATTATAATTCACTTGTTTGTATAAACTGATCAGAGTTGTGAGTGTATAAGTGTGAAAGGCTATTCTCACACACACACGAAAAGAATCCAAGGCAAGGCAAGACAAGCATTTGAATTGAAAGTCTAAACTTTCAAATGTTTAGAATTTTCTTTGATCTATGAAATAAATGAAATCTTTGAGGCATGCTTTGTAAATAAAACTGAATTTATACTCACTCTTTTTCAATCTTTTTCTCTTTCTTTTGCTAGAGGACTAGCAAAATGTTAAGTTCGGGGGTGTGATAACTCTATTTTATAGAGTTATTTTAGCATTCTTAACTTATATTTTTGCTATAATCTTAATAATTTATCTTAAATTTCTCCCAAATTTATTATGTTATTTCAAGTGTGTAGATTAAATTATGTTAAGAGAATTAAAAGTAACAATTTGGAGCTAAAATGTGATAAAAAGATTTAAAAATTGCAAAAGAAAATTTGGAGACAATTCTCCCCACTTGCGGAACTTCACGTGCACACCACGAGCGCTCCTGGCCGTCAGATCGTCTCATCAGTAGCCCAGGATCATGGATGCTTCTCACCTGCATTTCCGCACGCGTCTCGGCACCAGTGTTAGTAAGTCCAGAGACGTGCTAGATCTAGTGTGGTGCATCTCACGAAGTCTAGCATGCACATGCTCTTTCACCTAGTTGTTCACCGCCAAGGGTTCAAGCTCTAGCGCTTGCCAGTCGCTGCTCGCCACCTGTTCTGTGGGCCCTTAGGGCTGACTCGTGTCAGCCTTTGCTATAGCCAAGAAAAAGAAAAGAAAAGAAAAATAAAGAGAAAAATAATTAAAAAAAAAAGGTGTTTTGGAAGCGGCAGCTAGGAGCTTATAAAAGAAAGACTAGGGTTCTGTGCTCTTGGTCTTTGGTTGCTTGGAGGTCGAAAACCATAGAAGAAAAAGAAGAAAAAAAATATTTTAAGATTTAGGTTTAGTTTTTTATAAAATTAGAGAGATATTATCTTAAATTATCAAGAAGAGAGAAAGAAGAAATTTAGGAGAAGAAGAAAAAAAATATTTTAAGATTTAGGTTTAGTTTCTATAAAATTAGAGAGAGATTATCTTGAATTATCAAGAAGAGAGAAAGACGAAAATTTAGGAGAAGGCTTTAGAGACCAACTAGTATTATTTTCTTATCTTTTTTATTTTTGTAATTTGATAATGTTTAGACTTTTATTTTGTAGATTTCTATTTTGATTATGAAGTAATTTTCTTTTATAGAGATACGGTGTGTGACGACCCGACCTCTCAGGCCGTCTCTTAAAAACTTGCTTATTTGCATCTTATTTAAATCGTTACTAATTCATTTTTAGTTCCCTCAAAATTTCAGGGATTTTTTTTTTTTTTTTTTGAAAAACTTTGATTACGGAAGAAGTGATTCTTTAAAAATCATAATAATTAAAATTAGTTTTAAACAAAACATACTATCATAACATTTCAAACTTAGTCATACCGGTGTCTAATTAAGTCTTTCATACCTAAGTATTAAAATGTACTAACATCAAAATAATATTTAACAAATCCTCAAAAACATGTGCGGCATACAAGAATGTGGGTGGCATCCATAGAACCTATCACACTTTCACCCATCACGCATCCGCACCGCCAGTCCATCAATGTTTAATATGTTGGAAAAACGGATCCGACATCAGAGTTATGGCGCAGCGAAAGTTTTAAAATTTTTATGCCGATTCAGAAAAGAAGCTCATGATGTTTATAACAATAAATTAAATACATGATCAAATGTACCTTATTTCTTGGATTCCGGAATTGCTAGAGCGCGACTAACGTGTCTTCTATACTATTATCGAGTCCCCACGTCTCAGAGTGTGTGTGGGCACACGTGCTATGAATCCAAGCGACCGGTAATTCTTTCGAAGTCTAGATCCCACATTCTCAATCCCGATGTATCTCGTTGAGAATTCGATCCAAGTTCATTCTTCAAAACTACAAACCAGGAACCGGTTAACTTTTTATGAAAAATATCACTCGATTTAACCTTCCTCACATTTTTGATTCAATGAAAATTTTTCTCTTTTTCTCACCCAAGAAGGATGAATTTTCTCAAGCACAAAAAACCTAGTTTTTGGCATTTTCTCTCTCTCCCAAAAACATCCACCTTTTTGAGTGTATGATGATGGTTAGCTTTTTTCAAGAAGCCCTAGCATTTATATAATATTCCAATCATTTTTCAAAAATATCTCATTTTTCTGGATAATCTTTTGAACCAAAGGATCATACAAATTTCAGGCAAGGTTCTTTGAACCTAATAGACATTTTTTTGCAAAGAGAGGGACTCCAAAAATTTGTCCCCTCTTTTCTAGGAGATTTACATTCATCCTCCACATAATGTGGAGGTTGATCAGTGGTTCAAATTTAAATCAAGAATCTAGACTAGTCAAAAGTCATAATCCTAACTCCTATTGTTCCAGGACCACGGAGTTAGGTCTTATGACCGGGCACCGACCAGAATTGGACGTGCCCGACCAGGACCCAATACAAGATCTGCCTATGCAGACCCCAACTCCTATGGTTCCCGGACCATGGAGTTAGGTCTTATGACCGGGCACCGACTAGAATTGGACGTGCCCGACCAGGACCCAATACAAGATCTGCCTATGCAGATCCCAACTCCTATGGTTCCCGAACCACGGAGTTAGGTCTTATGACCGGGCACCGACTATAATCGAAAGTGCCCGACCAGGACCCAAGATCCTAAACCACCTGGACCCGACAATGGTTGGACTTGGTTCGACTTCAAGTCGCCCAGACCAACCAGGGGGAGGGGACACTAAGACTAACAAAACTCGGACACTAACAAACAAAAATTTCATTTAAAATTTGTTCAACGAGGTGGAGGGTACAAATTGGGCACCCCCAGACCAAAAAAAAAAAAAAAAGGTAAGATAACAGAAACATAAGCCGAACAGGCTTCAATCCAGCTAGTGCGGGAAGAGGTCGCTAATGGATACGTCGAGTGCGGGAGAGGTCGGCTGGTCGACAGCTGGCTGCTCGGTGGCAACGGGCTGCTCTGGGTCGTCGAGAACCACCACGTTCTCGGGGACAGGTGCAGCGCCTGACGCCTCGCCCTCTTCCAAGGCTCCCTCGGCGGCGGTTTCCTCGGACTCCTCGGGCACAAAAGACCAGTCCACCCCGACCAACGATGGGGTCGCGATAAACCCGGCCTTCATATCCCGCATACCGTCTTTGTATTCCGTGACAAGGCGAGCCCTAAAGTCCCTCGGACTGGAGGTACTGCTGTACCGCTTGTGCCCGGGCATCGTTGAGCGCGGCAGGGAGGGCGACCTCGAGGTACCGCTTTTGCTCGGCTCGAGCGGCTTCGAGCTCTTGCTCGACCTTCTTCAGTGCCACATCCAACTCCAACCGCAAAGTCTCGGCCTCCTCGGACTTTTGCTTGGCCTTTTTGGCCCACTCCTCGGCCCGTCGTAGCTTCTCCTCAACCGACCTTGCTGCCTCCTCGGCGGCCTTCGCCCTGTCCTCGACCTCCTTTTTGGCCTTTTCCGCGATGCCCCTGGCGGTCCTCGCATCGTTCTAGGACCTTCTCGCGCTCCTGGCGTCGGCCTCGGCAGACTTCACCTCGTCCGCCATCCGATTCGAATGAGCCCTCGCTGCCGCGCTCCCAGAGAAGAGGATGCACACCGTCTGGCGACAAGGAGGTTAGAACGACTATTTGCCCCGACGAAACCAAAAAAAAAAAAAAAAAAGGAAAAATACATATATATAGTAGTCGTACTTACCTCGATCAGCTGGGCCGTGGAGTCGCTTATGGCCGCTATGTGGTCGGAGCGCCTGGAGGACTCGGCCACCTCGGCACTTAGCTGGTCAGCAAACTTTGAAACCAGCACCCGGTGGATGAAGGACTCCGGACTAGACGGCCCGGATGGAAGAGGTGCAGCGTCGCGAGGCCTCGGCTCGCCCCGGCCGCTTCGTGACGCTGGTGGTGGAACCTCTGGCCGGTCTTCTCGGGAACGACCGGAGCGAGCTTCGTGGCGGCCAGCTGGCCGGCCATCCCTCGGCCTGTCCGGACGAGCCTCTGGACAGCTCGCTGGCCGGCTGGTCTGCGTAGCAGGGGGACGGTAGTCTTGGCCGGGGTGGGGGGGGGGCAGGGGGCACGCCCCCTTCACTCGAGGGTACCGTAGACGCTCCCTCCTTACCTTTTCCCTTGCCCATCCTCGCCATCTTGTGTAGCCTGGCGATCCTCTCCTCCGTGCTCGAACGCTTGATTCCACGGAGCTCGCGATCGGCCATCGGTTCTGAAAAAAAAAAATGTACAAAGCCCGTGAGTGCTCGGATAACAAAAAAGGAAGACATACCTAAAAAATAATAAAATGACCTTCGATCCGGAGGCCTTGGGCGGGGAAGAGTTCCCGGATCACCAAGTCCAAGTCCTCGTTAGCGACCCGAGGACCCCAGGTTCCAGGGGACGCGTCGCCAGACGAAGATCCATGGACCGTGGCCTCAGGCACCCCCCCGTGGAACTCTGGATTGGTCGTCCGTGGTCTCTACGACGGGGCGGCCTGTCCGAGAGCGATAGTGGACGGCGGGTTCCGGCATACGAGCAATCGTAACCCTCGACGGGGAGGCCCTAGGCTGGTCCTCGGGACGGTCGGAAGTCAAAGAGGAGCCGACCCAATGCTGCTTTAGGCTGCCCTCGGCTAGCAACCTATGTTGGCTCCGTTCGAGGTCGGACAGCTCCCGGAGCTCATCTATCTTCGCCAGAGTTCGCGCCGGGGTGTGTGGTGCCCGAGTCCACACGTAGCCTTTCCTGAACGCTACGGGGATCCTCTCCGATGGGGGGAGTTCGAAGTAGGAGTTCGTGCAGCCAACGACCACCTGCGTAAAACCACAGGTGCTTGAACTGCTTGTCCGAGTCCGAACACCCCGTGATGAATGTCCCTTTGAAACCCTGAAAGTAGTAAAACCCCTTGGACGAGGAGGTCGTCTTCATCCTATAAAGGTTCTGAAATGCAGCGAACGGGAGCTTCTCGGTGAACTTTGTTGCCCACAAAATATAGCAACTGACCAGGACGCGATAGGCGTTCGCGTTCAGCTGGGCGGGGGCGACATTCAAACTGGTCAGCGCACGCCTCAGAAAAGGGTGGAATGAGAGACGTAGCCCGGCTCAGAAGTACTCGGCTGAAAGGGCAATGTGGCCGGAAGGTGGACGGGAGGGGAGGTCGTTCGCTCCGGGCACCACGAGATCCACATCGTTGGGGATGCTGAATTCTCGACGAAGCGCGGCCAGGTACCTCAACTTAACGGCGGATGTGTAATAGTCCGCCGAGTACACCGGACGGTCACCTGCCAATCCAACCATCTCCGCGTCGGCCCTGCGATACACCTTCATGTCGTTCACGCGCGTTCCCCGGCTACGGGGCCGTTGGTGGGCATGGATATCCTCCCCAGACGGGTCGGAGCTGTCAGATGTCGTGTCGTCGCCCCGGCCGGATGTGCTGGCCTGGCTGGCAGTCCTCTCGGCAGCGTCCCCTCCTTCGGCCGTGAGGTCTACGACTGGGGCCAGTGGCGCCTGTGCAGCCCCGCCTAGTTCTTCTGTGAATCCACGTTCAGGGGCAGTGCTCGGACCCACTCGTAAAATCTCTTCCAATCGAGCGGCGCCTGTCTGTTCTCTGCTGATTGGGGTGACTGGATCACTCGGGGATGGAATATCCGAGATTCCCGACAAGTTGTCTGGCATCTGGCCGCTCGGGCCCGTTGCCTCTCCAGCCGACGACGATCTTGTGCTCGAGGTCGATGCTGTGCTCCCCGTGACGTCCGCGCTCTTGGACAAGTTGACGTTCTCGGAGTCTGACATATCACTCATATTGACAGTTGGGAGATCTTATTACCTTCTCGGAAGCTCTCGGTGCTGGTATGCGAAGTCCTTAGCTCGGTTGTCCTTGGCAGTCTTCGGCAGCACTCGGTAGAAATCCAAATTCTCGAAAGCGATAGAAAAAATAAGGATTGCCCCTCGGTATTTATAGGCGAGGGTTGAGCGGAAAATCCGGGCGCATTTCTCGAGGCGACGATTTGGATTCCCGCCGATTTTCCCCCCCTCGGTCTAAATTCGAAATTCAAAAATTTGAAGTGCCGCTCTGCCTTCCCACCTATCGTGGGACGACACGTGGCACTGACGGCACACGGTACCTGGACAAGTTTCTCCCCGAGCTATTTGTTGTCCGAGAAGCCGACCAAGTCCCGACTACGAGAATGACGGTCAAGCAGAGAACGACCGGACGGTTACACGTAGCATCCCCAGCCACGTCAGCCCAGAGATGCTGGGGGGCTTATGTTGATGTCATAATCTGCTCCGACCACAAAGTAACAATCCCGACCATGCTCGGCAACGTACAGTTCCCGTCCTCTCCGAGATTGGCCGAGTTGCCGGACCTCGACCGACCTGGAACATCGGCTGACCACGTCCCTCTCGGTAGAGTGGGTTACTCGGCGAGGCGGTGCTCCGAGTACCTGGATCCGAGTGATAGATCCCGGACTGGCATGGGCCCTCTGGGCCCGCATTCCGCCACCTCAGCTGACGTCAACCTCGTCTCTGTATCCATCAACTACAGGAGTCTCCCACCTACTTCTGCAGCGCGTCACGTCACCAACCGCCGCCACCTGCTCTTGCAGGACCCGCCCCTGCAGGCGCCAGAGGCAACCACCCTTCTGTCCCCTACGTCGAGTTAGGTCCCACGTGGCGTTAATCTATTGGGTGGCTAGCCCCTGCAGGCTTAGGCCATAACCGCCTATCTGGTGCCCTAGGTGGCTGACCCGACCGGGTCGCCCCGAGCACCCGGACTCGCGGGAAACGCCTATAAATGGAGGAAGAATTCACAAATTTAGGTATGGTCATTTTTGCCTTGCCAAAGCTCTGCCTCTCCTCTTGCATATCAGTATCCTTGCTGACTTAAGCATCGGAGTGCCCACGGCAGACACCACACCGGTGTCCCTATCATTCCGAGGTGCTTCCCTTTTGCAGGTGACCGACGGCGGAGCGACTGGCCAGTCCCGACCGGACTACCCGACCATATTGGGTGTTATTGCCGGAGTCGTCTTCGGCATCAACACTGGTATACATTAAAGTTTATACTCGAAACCTATCCGATGGTCAAGACAAATCATCCCTCCAAGGAAGTAGACAACCTTTACAATCTAATCATAAATAAGAACCCCAAATCTTATTCCATCGATTGTGGACTATTTATTTAGATTGTTATCAAATTACCACGTCTTCTATGTATACCCCGTATACATATGGTAATCTGATATATTACCAACAGCCTAAGAGTATTTTATGTTTGCTCAAAATAATCATATAATCAACACATGAAAGTAAATAGGACACAACTTATTAAACATGAATAACTTCTTTTTATTAATATCAAAATGTCATATTTACAGAAAATCCCTAGATTTGATTTTTTATCCTTATGGCACATATAGCTCCAAACAATCTCCCACTTGCTCTAAGTGAGAAAATGTGACATATTGCGCGTCCCCATGCCTACGACATGTTCCTCGAATCTTCTGGCCCTCAAAGTCTTCGTGAACGGGTCGTTAAGATTGTCCTCTGATGCGATTTTACAAACCGTCAAATATCCACTTTCAACAAAGCCTCTGATAATGTGATATTTTCTATCAATGTGCTTACTCCTCTTATGATGCCTAGGATCCTTGGTATTAGCTATTGCTGCACTGTTGTCACAGTAGAGCACCATAGTTTTATCCATACCAGGAATGACCTTAAGGTCACCAAGAAACCTGCGGAGCCATACCGCTTCCTTAGATGCCTCACTGGCAGCCACATACTTGGCTTCCATGGTCGAGTCAGCAATGCAAGATTGTTTAACACTCCCCTACACAAAGGCACCACCTTCAAGGGTAAAGACAGATCCTGAAGTCGATTTCCTCGAATCCTGATCTGATTGAAAATCAAAATCTGTGTACCCTATAGGAACAAAGTCCTGACCGGAATACACTAGCATATAATCCCTCGTTCTCCGTAGATACTTGAGTATATGCTTGACCGCAGCCCAATGGTTCGGTCCTGGATTCGACTGATATCGACTTACCATACCAATCGCAAAACAAATGTCAGGCTTAGTGCATAACATAGCATACATAAGACTACCTACCATAGATGCATAAGGTACATCTTTCATACGCTCCCTTTCCTCCAATGTCTTGGGACACTCATCTCTAGAAAGCTTGATTCTCATTCTAAAAGGTTGGACACCTTTCTTGGAATCTTTTATAGAAAATCTCTCAAGTACTTTATCAATGTATAAAGCTTGGGAGAGTGCTATCGTTTTGTTCTTTCTATCTCTAAAGAGTTGAATTCCAAGAACATAACTAGCTTCTCCTAAGTCCTTCATGTCAAACAGTTTGACTAACCAAACTTCGACAGATGACAGTGTTGCTACATCGATTCTAATAAGCAATATATCATTCACATAAAGTACAAGGAAAACCACCTTCTCGTTCTTGATACGTTTATAAACACATGGTTAATTAACATTTTGCTCGAATCCATATGTTTTGATCGCTTGATCAAACCTAATATTCCAAGAACGAGATGCTTGCTTTAATTTATAGATGGATTTGAGCAACTTGCATACCTTGTCTTCTTGGCCCTTTGCCTTGAACCCGTCTGATTGTATCATATAGATATCTTCCTCAAGAGAGCCATTCAAGAAAGCTATTTTGACATCCATTTGTCATATCTCATAATCGAGAGCAGCCGCAATGGATAAAAGAATGTGGATTGACTTAAGCATTGCTACAGGAGAGAAGGTTTCTTCATAGTCGATTCTTTCTTTCAGCGTATAGCCTTTTGCTACAAGTCTTTCCTTAAAAGTTTCCACTTTCCCATCCACACCTCTTTTCCTCTTGTATACCCACTTACACCCAATCGGTTTTATGCCTTGGGATAAGTCTACAAGTTTCCAGACCCTGCTAGAATCCATAGATACCATCTCAGTGTTCATAGCCATTTGCCAAAGACTATAATCAAAATCCTCCATAGCTTCCTTGTACATAGCCGGATCGTCAACATGTTCTATGGATTCTGCCTCAAAGACTTCACCATTGAACATATACCTTTCAGGTTCCCTGACAATCCTCCCAATACGACGAAGCTCCCGTAGTTGTTGATTCTTTAGCGATTTTTTCACAAGGTTTTCAGTGACTTTAGGAACATCCAAACCCGAAGTCATCTCCTCAAGCACCACTTTGCTACGATGTTTAAAGTCTTCCATATAACATTCCTTGAGGAATGTTGTATGTGTGGAGACGAAGACTTTATTTTGCTTCGAAATATTAAACATGCCACATTTTGTCCCTTTTGGATAGCCAACAAACAAGAACACTTCTGATCGTAACTCCAACTTCTTCGCTTCCTTATCCAGGACGTGTACCAGACAACCCCAAATTCGAATATGATTCAAATAAGGTTTCCTACTCGTCCATAACTCTAAAGGAGTTTTAGGAATCGATTTGGAGGGAACGTTATTCAGAAGATAGCATGCAGTTTGTATGGCGTGCCCCCAAAATGAAAAAGGTAGTGTGGAATAACTCAACATAGACCGGACCATATCCAATAAGGTCTTATTCCATCTCTCAGCTACACCATTCTGTTGAGGAGTACCAGGTGCAGTCAACTGGGATTTTATCCCGTTCGCTATAAAATGTCATAAGAAATCATCTGATAGGTATTCCTCACCTCGATCCGATCGAAGTGACTCAATGGACTTGCCTAATTGTTTCTCTGCTTCAGAACGAAATTCTTTGAACTTGTCAAATGTTTCGCTTTTGTTGGTCATCAAATAGACATTTCTATACCTCGAGTAGTTGTCAATAAAGGTGACGTAATACTCATACCCACCACGTGCTTCTATGCTCATGGGACCACAAACACATGTATGCACAAGTTCTAAAAGTTCCTCGACACAACTATCCTTGGCAGCAAAGTGCCATTTGGTCATCTTACCTTCCAAACAGGATTCCCATTATGGCCAAGGTTCAACCTCGTACAAGTCAAGGCATTCCTCCTTTACCATCTTTTGAATTCTTTTAAGGCCTATGTGACCTAGTCGTAAATGCCAAAAATATGATTTGTTAGAGTGAGAAGACTTATGTCTTTTAGAGTTCCTTTCGAATTTTGTATCAAGCAGTGAGTGCATTTTAGGTTTGATAAAATAAAAATTTATATGCATCCATCCATTACAGATAAGAGAATTGTTTTTCCTAATAACAACTTTATTATTAAAATAAACCAAATAGGAGTCTTTAATCAAACAAGCTACCGAAATCAAGTTCTTCTTGAAACTAGGAACATAAAAACAATGTCTCAAAATAATAAATCTAAATTCATCAAAATAAAGATGCACATCTCCCACTACTTCACCTCGCACCAAAGTTTCATCACCGGTTCTTAACATGAAGTTCTCCTCACACAAACTTCTCTTTACCTTGAACCCCAACAGAGAAATACAAAATATGGTTAGTGGCTCCAGAATTTATAACCTAAGTATCCTTAGATTCTTCCACTAAACAAGCCTCAAGATACAAGATATCGAAATTACCTCTTTGTTTCCGCATAGTCAGGTAGTCTCTGCAATCCTGCTTGAAGTGTCCCTTCTTCCCACAAAAAAAAAAAAAAACTCTTAACCTTCTTAGGATCCACCTTCCGTTTCTTAGTCTTGGTAGACTTCTTAGGAGCAGGTGCATTCGCCGCTGGCTTGTTCCCTTTGTTCTTCCCCTTTTCCTTCTTCCTTTTGGGATTAGGTGCAGGTGAACCAGGTTCAGCCACATTTGCCTCAGCCTTAAATCCAGAACCCTTGAAAATGTTCTTAAAGGCTTGCAACTCTTTCATCAATTCCGTTAGAGACATCTCTTTCCGGTTAAGGTTGAAGGATGCCTGAAACAAATCGAAATCCTTAGACAATGTTTGAAAAACCATGACCAATTGAGTTGCAGCATCGATTTCAGCCCCATTTGCCTGAGCCTCAGACAAATAAGCCATGATTTTCATCATATGCTCCTTGATGGGAGTTCCAACCTTTTGCTTGCAGTTCATGAGACCTTTGATAGCATCGGTCTTAGCCTAGATAGTGTATTCATCAAAAATCTCCTCCAGGTTATCCATGATCTGCCTAGCAGTTTCATGCTCTTCATGCTGTTTCTAGAGCACGTTAGACATGCTCGCCCGAATATAGCACATAGCACTAAGATTGGAATTATCCTAGCGCTCAAGCACTACAAATTCCCTATCAGAAGCATCAATCGTAGACGTGGACGGTCGAGGTTGGGTAAGGACGAAACTGTGTTTCTCAAAATTTAGAACGATAAGCAAGTTCCTTTTCCAGTAATCAAAATTCTCGCCGGTTAATTTGTTTTGCGTAAGTATCACAGATAATAGGCTCGACATCTTGATCTATAATAAGAAAACATGTAATAAGTACGAGCAAACTTCCTTTTATTTTTAAAAAATTTGGTTTTTGTAATGAAACAAAAAGATCTATATGTAATCTAAATGTTTATGTGTAAAGCCATAAAAAAAAATACCTTACAACGATAATTCTTAATTTCTGCTTTTCAAGCTACCGAGGGGTAGTCATGGAAGAATTAGTCAAGAACACGGATCCCCTCCGATTAATACATATTAGTCCATGGAGCATAACCCCATTAAATATATATTAACTATTGCTTATTTGGCCACTACTTTAAGTAACAGAGCCTTGAGGGAGGGTTAATAAATAAAGTAGCATGAGTGTGTAACCATCGTTTCCAATTTTGACTCCATATTTTACATCCGCCACCGAGGGGTGCTCTAAACAAAAAATATGCCCAATATCCTTTCGGAAATCCAAATCAGTGTGCGCTCTAGGTAAGATACCTATCTGAAGGGAATTCTCTGGTCGAACCCGAGTAGTAGGCACTACCATGCGTAACTATTGGACCAACGATGGAGGCCGTAGGTCTTAGTGTGTAAAACCTTCTCCCACTCAATCTTTTGAATTAAGGTTTTTGTTTTTCATGCATAAATAATATTTATTGAGTGACACTCCTTAGTCTATATGGCATGTTATCAATACATCACGAAATAGTATAACATATTTATCTAGCATCACATCATCCATGGTTTGCAAAATATGTAAATAGCCGTGGATCATGATTCCATCATAGAGAAAAGAAAATTGTAAAATTTACAAAAAATTAACTGAAACATATATCGGCCTTCTTTTGTAGATCTATGCCTTGTATCATTCTCCAACGTGTCATCCTTCTCCAATGTCACGTCCTTTTAAATTTAAATTAAATTTAAATTTCTAAAAAGATTATACGTGATTTTTAATTTTAATCAAAATTACAAAATATCAAAAGTTTAAATAAAACAGGTTTTTAATTTAAAATTCAAATTTTAAATTTTTGAAAAAAAATGTGATTTTCCAATTTTAATTAAAATCACAAAATTTTAAAATTCTTAATAAATAAAAACGTCCATTAAATTAAAATTAAAATTTTGATTTTTGATTTTTCAAATTATCAAGATCATATATCATGGGAAAATTAAAAATTTCAAATGGATTTAATGTGATTTTTGTTCCAAAAAAAAAAAAAAAAAAAGCCTATAATATGAAATTTGATTTAATTAAAAATTCCAAATTAAAAAAAAATCACATTTTTTGAAAATTTCCATATATTCGTTCATCTTCAATCTCCTTGAATCCATTATAGCCCAAATTTACAAAAAATTCCTACGCCGTTTCCGGATTACAAAAATTATAGGAATTGAAAGAACGACCTCGCGGTGATAATATACCGCATCTATTACACTTAAAAAACCTAGATACAAATTATAACCTCTATGGAATCATAACCGGAAAAATTGAAGAAGTATCATATATTAAAAGAAATAATATAAAGTATTCATCCATCCATACATCCATTCACAATATATTTAACGTATATAAAATAAAACCTAGAGTGTCAACTCTCTAAAATACTTTATTAATGCATAGAGAGAAATTCATTTGATCAAATAATTTTTGTTATATACATGATCATGAGTTGGCTTTGATACCAATTGTTGGAAAAACGGATCCGATATCAGAGTTATGGCACAACGAAAGTTTTAAAAATTTTATGTCGATTCAGAAAAGAAGCTCATGATGTATATAACAATAAATTAAATACATGATCAAACGTACCTTGTTTCTCGGATACCGGAATTGCTAGAGTGTCGACCAATTTGTCTTCTCTACTATTCTCGAGTCCCCACATCTCAGAGTGTGTGTGAGCACATGTGCTATGAATCCAAGCGACCGGTAATTCTTCTGAAGTCTATATCTCACCTTCTGAATCCCGATGTACCTCATTGAAATTCGATCCGGGTTCGTTCCTCAAAACTACAAAACAGGAACCAGTTAACCTTCTATGAAAAATATCACTCAGTTTAACCTTCCTCACATTTTTGATTCAATGAAAATTTCTCTATTTTTCTCACACCCAAGAAGGACGAATTTTCTCAAGCACAAAAACCCTAGTTTTTGGCGTTTTCTCTCTTTACCAAAAACGTCCACCTTTTTGGGTGTATGATGATGGTTAGCTTTTTTTAAGAAGCCCTAGCCTTTATATAATATTTCAATCATTTTTCAAAAATATCTCCTACTTGAAAAATAAATAATAATTATTTTTCTGAATAATCTTTTCAACCAAAAGATCATGCAAATTTCGGGCTAGGTTCTTTGAACCTAATAGATGTTTTTTGCAAGGGGAGGGACTCCAAAAAATTTGTCCCCTCTTTTCTAGGAGATTCAAATTCATCCTCCACATAATGTGGAGGTTGATCGGTAGTTCAAATTTAAATCAAGAATCTAGACTAGTTAAAAAGTCCTAATTCTATCTAGATTCAAACTTTTTTTAAACCTTTGAATTAAATAAGATTCTATTATTTGAATTTAAATAAATATTTTTTACAAACATTATCCATTTTTAATTAATTTAAATAAATAGAATATTTTAGATTTCCTTTCCACCAAACACTGTACACAATTTTTAAGAAAAGAAAATCTAACAAATTAGCTCCATTATTTAAATCAATTAATAATTTAATGTTAGGAATATATTTAAACAATTTTGAAACAAACTCTGAATCTCTCTATCCATTAAAATTCGTGCACAATTAATTAGGAGAGAAAAATTTTGTTTTTCAAAATTAAATAATTTTAACACAATCTTATTTCCAAAATTCAATTAACCAAAATAATTAACAAATAATTATTTTATTTACAACCAATCATATGTTGACAAATCACATTATTTGTCTACATTAATTTCACATGTCCAATCCTTTTTCGGGATTGCATGTTAGAGAGTATCATGTCTTAATAGACATTATTAAATTCCCATATAATTTACCGATCTCATTAGAAACAAATTCCGAGACGCTTCATGGAACTATATGAGCTAGTAGAGGGACCTGATGGAAACATGTAATGAGTTTCCTATAATTGTGAAAAATTAATCCCGGATTAATTATTCATCAATTATCAACTTCAGGACTATTCCACTAAAAGTCTGAAGCTGAACTCCCGTTTACATGCCGTATTACGAAAGCTCTCTATCGCAGTGCTTCTTCCATGATTTATTCATCGCTTGCTTAATCCCGATATGTTATCCATGATTGAATTAATGACTTTTTCCGTTTTACTTTTTCAATCATTTTAACTTAAAGTTCCATTATTCTCCATTGAAAGAACCACCAATTGTAAATCCATACAATCGGCAAACCATCAGAGAACACAAAGTAAACCGATGGCCAAGATCTTGTTATATTATCTTTCAATTCCCGAATAATGCATTTAAGTAAATAACATGTATTATCGTTAAGATAGCTATGTATTCTGTATTTATGAATCTTGATTTCTCCATCCATAAGTTATTCACCCAAAACACAAGTATATTGACCATCAATTATCAATGTTTCACCTATAGTGGATCAAAATGTACAAGTCATGGATGCGAACTCAAGTCTTCATTTCAGGATTAAAATTAATTCAGGATGATAGTCAAAGCGTCATTAATTCTTATAAATGGAATTATTAAACTGAATCAATTAACACCTGAGATCCAGTCCAATGTCATACCTCAATACTGGTATACATTAAAGTTTATACTCGAAACCTATCCGATGGTCAAGACAATCCATCCATCTAAGAAAGTAGACAACCTTTACAATCTTATCATGAATAAGATCCTCAAATCTTATTCCATTGATTACGGACCACTTATTTAGACTGTTATCAAATTATCATGTCTTCTATGTATACCCCGTATACATATGGTAATCCAATAAATTACCAACAGCCTAGGAGTATTTTATGTTTGCTCAAAATAATCATACAATCAACAAATGAAAGTAAATAGGACACAACTTATTAAACATGAATAACATCTTTTTATTAATATCAAAATGTCATATTTACAGAAAATCCCTAGAATTGATTTTCTATTCTTAGGGCACATATAGATCCCAACATTATATGTCATAGGCAACTTGCCTAAATTATCTACAGAGGGAAACATAAAGGGGTGAGATAAACTCAGTAAGCATAGACGTGCAATCCCATAAATGCATACAATTGAAAATGCATGACATATTATGTAATTATCCATTTATTTATTCAACATCATATGGGCCAATATGTTCGTAGCGGGGTGCGTGCGACCTTAAATGGGGAAGACAGGGGAGCGACCCAATCCGTCATCACCCAAGGTCATAGCTTTAACTTCATTGATCATAATTTTCTCCCATTTGGCCTGAGGTGAATATCCTCTCATTCGGTCGGAGATTGCTACGACACGTCATTAGTTTCACTTTCTTAAATATTAAGTTATATGGTGAGCATGCAAGAATGACATGTTCAATAAAGCGTGTATGTAAACACATCATCATGACATACTTTAGTAAAACGTGTAAATTAATACATTTTTTTATAACATACTTTTGTAAAGTGTGTAAATAAACATATCATCAAAAATAAACATCAAGTTCAGATCGTGCATACCATATAAACAACCACACTGTAGGTGGGGTCTATACTTACAGAAAATCACGTAACTGTGTATTCGCGTAGATTGTTTCAGGCTCTACCCTCAAGTCGATGTGGTGTCCTAATTTTAAATTGACATCCGACAGTTAGAGTAAAGTTTTTGAATCGTTTTCAATTATGGGCATGTGTTCTCTAAATTAATAATTAATTTCAATTTAATTATTAATTTGTCTCTAAGGTTTTTTTTTTTTTTTTTTACCTTAAAAGAATAACATCCTTAATTATTAATTCGATAATTATCATGAATTAATTTCTTAATTAATAATTAATTAATTTTAAAATTTAAATTAATTAATTATTAACCCATTAGTGAGTTAATTATTTAATACTTTATTCCTTATCTCTTATTTCACTTAATTCCACTTTATTCATAATTGGGTCCATTAGGTGACCACGGATAACCATGGTCTTCCAACATCATATTGGGCTATTTATGTGGGTTGTGGGTTTATTGAGTTTATTATGACCAATTTACTTATAATTGGCTTAAACCATTTGCAAATAGTGTTTTGGCCTTATTATTGTTTTGGACCCGTTAAGGCCCATTACACTTTGTTATCTTTAACAAGTTTGGATCAACAATTACATGGCATCCCAGCATGTCTAGTGACGGGTTCATTTCTCATCATCAAGCCATCGGGTACTAATTTATCAATTTGCCCATATTTTGATGATTTAAGCATTTTAAAGTTTAAACTTGTTAAATCTTTTGATCTTAGCTTTTAGTAATCTCTCTTGCAGTTTTATAGGCCCACAAAACCTCTAATTACAGCCCAAAACGTTCGCCCCATCAAATTACCATTTTACCCCTTAGTTTGGTAAAATTATAATTTTGTCACTAGACATACCCTTTATAAACTAGACTTATTGGATGACCTTTAAAAAATTTATCCTAGAGCCTTAGAATAATTTTTACAGTGCCCCTAAGCTCTCAAAATGTCTTTCATAACTTATTACATTTCTAAACACAATCAAATAAAAGTATTGCATTTACGCCCCCTTTCATGTTTTTTAAGGTCGTATATTTGACTATAACATAAACCATATTATTTTTTATATTAATTTATCTTAATATGATTTTTTAAGGGTGACAAAGATGCTGTCTAAATATAGTCTAAGCAGATTTTATAATTTGACCCGTTATTTATTTATTTTACATTTTAGTCTTTATTTAGCCCCAATTAGTTCCCAATACCCTTTGGTTCACATTTTTTATATTTACTTCTCACAAAATCAGGACTCATTTTTAACAAGTTTTTATTATTTATATTTTTGACCCTAAAATTTTTTTATATTTACGTTTTGACCCCAAAATGGTGTTTTGGTCATTTCTTATCCATTTATCACCAAAATTTGACAAAAGATCTATTTTAAGTCTTTAGTCAAGAATTCAGAGTTTTGGATTCAAATTAGGTCTCTAGGCTGGTGAAATTATGATTTTACCCCTTGAGGGCAAAATCGTCATTTTTGATATTTTATTTCTGACGAAAATTGAGCTCTTATTATTGCTTATGTCAAGAGTAATATTGTGTCCTTCTACATGAGTATGAAAATCCCACTCAAATTACCATTTTCCAACTTATTAACATTTATGCCAAAATGTTATTTTTTGTACTTTATATGGTCATTAATTCTTATTCTAGCCTATTTGTGATGTCAAAATATTTTCCTCATCATTCATGCTTCCATTAAACAGAGGACATAACATATCAACATATCATAATCTCCTATTCTCATACATCAATACTCATTTCATGTCACATAACCATAAAAATCACATAAACATACTTTTCATCATATTCCATATAAAAATCATGTTTTCTAGCCATTTTAAATCATGACCAGCACATATATTATCTCATTAGGTATCAAAACAGCATTTTAATCATTTACCATGCCAATATTTTCATATTTTGTAAGAACACATTTTGAAAGGAAAGTTATTAAGAACTTGGTAAACCACTAGTTTACAAATCATTTACCTCTTAGAAAAGTAGTGGGTTCTTAGCTCCTCTTGAAGGCTTTGAACCACTCTTGGATCTTTGAGATAGGGGGCTAAAATAGAAATAAAACATCACTTTAAAAACATTTTTAAAACATCATTTTTCTTTCTAGGAAACAAGTGCAAAAATATTTTTACCTTGTAAAAATACTTGGAATGGCTCTTCCTCCTTGTAAAAAAATGATCTTGGGAATGGGTGGAAGGAGGTGAAGAATATTTTTGGCTTCCCTTAACTACAAATATCGTTCACAATGAAGGAAGGAAGAGAGGAAACTTTTTTTTGCTTGTATGGTTTTTTTTATGAAAGAGGAATGAGTGGTTTTTGGTTTACCTTAAAACCATTTTATAACCAAGTCATATGTGGGTTAAAAATTGAAAATTTTGGATTTTAATCTCTCCAAAATCATGCTCAGCTGAAGAAGACAAGTTGGGAGATTGTTTTTGTGATTTTTCATGTATTTATAAGTGGTTTTAGTAAGTAGTCATTCAAGTAGTCTATCATATTACATTGTAATCATTCTTTCTTTCTTGTCTTTTCATTTTTGTTTTGCTTGTTTAGGGGTTGGATTTTGGATTTTCAAAAACCCCCATCTTGCACAACCTATTTCTGAATATATATATATATATATAATAATAATTTTTTTTTTTTGGATTGATGCCAGTTTATTGATAGCAGGCAGGCAGCTAGTGAGCAGTGGGCCAGCGGCCTACTGAGCAAGGGGAGGGGTGCACGGCACCCCATCCCTTGAATTTTTTTTTATAAAATTTATGGTTAAGCCCACTGCCTTGCCCAACGGGTAATTACCCATTGGGTAGGTGGGTGCATGGGCACTCCCCTAAACCATCCCCTCTTCTTTTTTTTTTTTTTTTTTTTTTTCCTGAGATTGTAGTAGGATTGTTAAATTTAATTTAGTAGGTAAATCTTCTTATAACATAAAATTCACTTCTTTAAATGATATTATTATGATCATTCATTCATTATATATAATGAATTTTCACACATAATATTTTCACAAAATCCCAATTAAAATAGAAAATGGGAGTAGCATCATACTTATATTTTTTCGTCACTAATAAAAAAATGTTATTAATAGTGAAATTTACAATTTAATTCTCTATTTAGGAGGAGAATTAATATTATAAATTTTAAAGTTGTTACAGAAAAAGAAAAGAAAAGAAAAATAAAGGGAAAAATAATTTTAAAAAAAGGGGTGTTTTTGGAAGCGGCAGCTAGGAGTTTATAAAAGGAAGCATAGGGCTCTGTGCTCTTGGTCTTTGGTTTCTTGGAGCCGAAAACCATAGAAGAAAGAGAAGAAAAAAATATTTTAAGTTTTAGGTTTAGTTTTCTACAAAATTAGAGAAATATTATATTGAATTATTAAGAAGAGAGAAAGAAGAAAATTTAGGATAAGGCTTTTGAGACCTGTGATACCTATTACTTTCTTATCTTTTTATTTTTGTAATTTGAGAATGATTAGACCTTTATTTTATAGATTTCTATTTTGATTTATGAAGTAATTTTATTTTCTAGGGATACGATCTATCCGGATTATAATTATTTAAGTTTTTCTATTTTTAATAGATTGATGTTCTATTCTAGTTATATGTTGAGTATTTTAATATGTGCTTAGTGCTTGTGAATTTCTGGCCAGTTTTTGCATGATTTGATATTTGATTTAAGACTGAGAAGTGATAATTGATTAAGCCATAGTTTAATCTACCATACGATTATCATAAGCTAGAGATAGTTATGAAACTTAAGCAGCATCATGAATTTTTGGTTTTTAATGAGTTATTATAAGTTCTTTGAGACCGAGAGGTGATAATGTTTATTATAATAAATTGTTAATGCTTGAGAAAGATTAATGAATATATTAGAGAGATTCGGTGGCAACATAGGGAATAGACATTGATTAATTGGATTAGAGGATCTGAATATGAGTAATCCGGTGAAATTGGAAATCCTGGATTTTTAGTATTTTTAGTATTTCGTTTTTTTATTTATTTTGTTATTTTTATTTAAAAATCTCTTTTTGGTTATTCAAATCAAGTTGGAATTAATATAATTTCGGTAATTGATAACGACAGTTCTCGTGAAAACGATACTTTACTTATAACTTTATTACTTATTTACGATATTGTGCACCTGCAATTTTCAACAACAGTTGTTCTTGGTCTATCTGCCCGCCTGAATTTAGAGATAAAACAACTTAATGTGAAAATGCATTTCTTCATGGTGATTTAGAAGAAGAAATTTATATAGAGCAGCTGAAAGGGTTCAAGTCAAGTGTGCAAGCTTAGAAAGAGTTTGTATGGGCTCAAACAAGCACCAAGATAGTGGTACAAGAAGTTTGATTCTTTAATGGTGAGTCGTGGATACTCTAGAACTTTATCTAACCATTGTGTGTCTATAAAGAAACACTCCAGTGATGATTTCATTATCCTCCTACTATATGTCGATGATATGCTGATTGTTGGTCATAATACTAGTAAGATTGAGAAGTTTAAAAAATAGTTGTGTAAGTCTTTTGCAATGAAAGATTTGGGATCGGCAAAACAAATACTTGGCATGAAGATATCCCGTGATAGGAAAAATGGGAAACTTTGGCTATCTTAAGAAAGCTACGTTGGAAAAGTTCTTGAAAGGTTCAATATGAGCAAGACAAAAGCAATTTCTTCTCCACTTGCGGGGCATTTCAAGCTCGCTTCTAAGCAATGTCCGACAAGTGAGAAATAAAAGGAAGTAATGATCAAAGTTCCCTATGCATCTACTGTTGGCAGTTTGATGTACACCATGGTTTGCACAAGACCAGCTATTGCTCATGTTGTTGAAGTTGTCAGCCGGTTTCTCTCTAATCCTGGAAAAGAACATTGGACAGCGGTGGAATGGATATTGAGATATCTGAGAGGTACTTCCATGGTGTGCTTATGCTTTGGTAGTGGTGAGCCTATTTTAGATGGATACACAGATTCAGACATGGCAGGTGATGTTGATTCCAGGAAATCCACTTCAGGGTTTTTGATGACCTTTGCAGGGGGCAGTCTCTTGGTTGTCAAAGTTGCAGAAGTGTGTTGCTTTATCTAGTACAGAAGGTGAGTACATTGTAATTACTGAAGCCTACAAAGAAGCTTTATGGATGAAAAAGTTTCTTGAAGAATTGGGTCTGCAACAAGAGAAGTATATTGTCAACAGTGACAGTCAAAGTGACATCCACCTCTCCAAGAATTCAAATTCCATTCAAGATCCAAGCATATTGATGTTAGATATCATTGGATTCGTGATGTGCTTGAAACAAAGCAATTATACTTGGAGAAAGTTCATACAAGTGAGAATGAATCTAATATGTTGACAAAATCTTTGTGTAAGGAGAAACTTGAAGCATGTAGGCAAAAAGCAGACTTGGTTGAGCCCACTACATGAGGTAAAGGGGGAGAATTGTTGAGTCTGCCCCATGTATTGGGCAAGGCCCAATAAATTTTGAAGTAAAAAAAAAAAAAAAGGATAATGGCTTGTTAGACAAGCCTTGCGTGATCAGCAACAAAACAAAAAAGGGACAGCTGTGTGGGTGTGTACAAAAAATAGAGAGCGTGATGGAGAAGAGGGAGAGAGAGAGAAAAAGGTGGAGTTTTTGGGTTTGTGCATAACAAATGAGCGGTGAAACGGTGTCCGTTAATGCTCAAATTTGACGTGGTGAATCCTTGTGACGAGCTCTTCTCATCTACCGGTTCCGATTTTTGAATTGGTGTATCTAAGGTGCTTCTCCCAAATACCCACTTAAGACTTAGAATTTATTTCTTTTGATGCTATGTGTTGAAATTTATCTTGTTGATCATAAACTTTGTTGTTTAGCCAACATTGTGATTTATCTTGATGATTGTGAGCTTCTAGTTGCATCTAGAGAGAACTTTATAATCCCATTAGTGTTGATATAGTGAAAGTTAATATCGGACTACAATCTCGTGGTTTTTCTCTTCATATTATATTGTTTTTTCACGTAAAAATCGATGTTTCTTGTGCGGTTGATTATTTTGGTTTTTCATTAATTTGGTTGATTTGTTAACTCTGTTGAAACTTGTTTTTAGAGAAATTATTTTATCACACAAAAAGGAAAAAGTTTAATTGGTGGTTTTCCTAACATATTGATTAGAAACGGATATTGTAACTTTCTTTGTATCCTTCTATGGTTGTTGATGATTTAGCTTAATAAAGAAAAGCTTTATTTCAACAAAAAAAAAAAAAAAAAAAAAGGAAGGTCTGCCGTGCACCATAGATTAAAGTTGTATTAAAAAATAATAATAATAATAATAAAAACCGACTGCTTACTAATCGAATATCAAGAAGAGTAAGGGCTTGACAAAACCAAATGGATCTAGTCCTTCTCCGCGCTATTTTTGGTTTGTGATTTAGGGCTCGGTCCAAAATAGGATCGATTGAGGACTTTGTCATAATCAATATATACATTACTTATATATTATCGTAAATATTATATCTATTAAATTCAAAAAATTAAAAACACCTGGGGAGTGAAAGCCACGTGTTTAACTTCAAAACACTAGTCAGTTTTTCACGTAGATTAGTCCGCAAGTCGTGTAGCGTCGTTCTCCAGCACTGCTCGGTTGGTACCGCCGTCATGGATGGTAGTGGCTTTGATACCAATCGATAGGAAACTCACTTTTTGACAAAGCAAAATCAGAGTAAATCAACACAACAAGATAAGCCATAATCCGTAAAATGGGTCTATACTCTTATTTTATTTATGAACAGTTCTTATACATTCTAAACCAGAGTGGTGCAGTCTGATTATAGTGAAAACAGAAAGCGAAAAAATATAGAATTCGTAAAAAAATAATAATAATAATATTAAAAAAAGGGGAACATACCACCAAATGACCTAAATAGCTGCACCATTCACTCTCGATGCGTACCTCATTAACTCACTACAGAGCAAATTAGGATCCAATGTTGGATCCTACACATTGATGATGTTGGATAGAACTATAATAAAGCAAAATCTTATTAAAAAGTTCACAATTATCTATACATGTACATTATATAGAAATGTGAAAGTGCACTTTTGTCCAAAACGGTGTGTTTATTTTTTTTCAGTCCAATTTTCTTTTTCTTCTTTTTCTTCTTTTGACCTTTTTTTAATTTTTTTTCATTTGTCCTTTTTTTAGCCCTTCAATTTTCCTTTTTTTTTTTTTTCCTCTTCGTCTTTTTTTTAAATTTTTTAAATTTTAATTCTTTTTCTGTATTTGTCATTTTTTTAATACATTTTAGTCCTTTTATCTTTATGGTATTTTTTTCATGTTTTAATTTTTTATTTTTGTACACTTAAAACTTTTTTATTTTTTTTGTCCTTCATATTTTTTTTCTTTTGACCTTTTTTAAGGTTTTATTTTTATTTTTATTTTTATTTTAGTTCTTTTATCTTTTTGGTTTTTTTTTTTTCATTTTTAAAAATATTTTCAGGTACTTCGTTGTTGTTTTTTTTAAGCTTTATTTTTAACTTATTAATTTAATTTCTCCTTACGCAGATTAATTCTCTTAGATATGTCTAACATGTGCGTGGCACATGCTTTAGACTAGTACCGACTAAAATCACTTAAAAAAGTGGATGGTTTCACTTTCTCTTTCTCTCCCTCCCTTATTGTGCTATGGTTTATACGTGTGTACCTCTCTTTTGTTGGGGCCAGAGTCCAATGGCGACACTCTGAGTTCTATGATGAAGGATCCAGAGGCAAACGTGACCTTATAGTTGGAGGAGTTGGGTTATAACAAGGTGAAAGAATGGGGTTTTTTGATTTTCGATCTTCTCTTTTTGGCACGTCATTTTTCAAGTGGTTTTGCGACTCCTGGCAGAGTTGGGAGTGCATTACATTTGTGGGTGGGTGGTTAGCGTCGGTAGTGGTTATGTTGTGGTTTTCGCTGCATGTGGTGGTGTTTCGTTATCTGTGTTTCCCGCTCTTTGTGGCTCTTCATTTCCCGACCTCTTTGGTGGCATGGGTTAGCTTGTCTTTGGTGGTTCTTCTTGTATTATTAGACTTTCATTTCCGTTTTTGTGGCAGATGGTTATGTCAAATAATGGCGATGTTGTTTCCTCCTTTTGGGTTTTGCATCTCGTGGTTTTGTCTTTGTTTTGAGTCTATAATATTAGGGTGGTCTCTAAACATTTTGAATTTGTTTGTGGTCCGTTAGGTCTATGTGTTGGCAATATTTTGGTTATGCTAGACTCTTTTTTTTTTTTTTTTTTTTTTTTAATGCGGAATTGGTAGTGGACACGGTGCTATAGGTTACTGGTTCTCAGTTGATTAGAAAATTCCATCGATTGTAGAGATATTTTCAAAACAAGGCTTATGCATGCTCGAATATTGGTGTACCGATTGATAGTGGATACAGTGCTACAGGTTACTGGTTCTTATTCGATCAAAAAATTCCATCAATTGTAGAGGTATTTTCAAAACGAGGCTTATGCATGCTCAAATATTGGTCTACCGAGAAACTTATCCGTTATTGAGTTCTTCATGAGCTTCATCAAATTTTATTGATAGATCTGATCTTAATTGAGGGTTTTCTTTCTTGTTTTACAGGATCAATTGCATTGGTATTGTAAGGTTTGTTTAGTTAAATGTAATTTACCCTTTAAAAAAAAATAATTAGAAAATATATAATTAAAGACAATAGCCAAAACAGACTCGGGACTACCGAAATGTCCAATTTTCATACAAACAATCCTCTATTAAAATTCTAGCAAAAAAAAAAAAAATCCTTTATTAAAAAAAAAATTCCTCTACATCTCTTTCTTCGTTTTGTGCTTTAAAAAAATAAAAATAAAAATAAAAAAATCCACTACACAAAAAAAAAAAAAAAAAAAAAAAAAAAAGAAAAAAAGGAAATTATCAAAGATACTTATTGGTAGAAGAATTTTCGAAGATACTTAAGATATTTGGATTTTATTTGACGTTTTAATTTAATTTTAATTAAATTATATTTTTTATCTTAATTTTATTTTTCTTTTAAAAAATAAACAAAATTTATCATTAATTTTTAAAAAGTCAACAAGCTTAATTTAAAATTTTCATTTCTAACCGGTAAACCAAACATAAACCTAATTGTTGTTAAATTTCCCACCACGTGCTCATTTTCTATTGTCCTTTTTTACCAATCTTTTTTTAATTTTGCTTCGTGTTTCTACACTTCTTTCAGCCGCGAATCACGTTTCGGCTATTTATTATTAGTATAATTAATTTTTTTTTAAATAAACTTATGGATTTTGTTTATTCATTAAAAAAAAAAAAAAAAAAGAATTAGTCAACGCGTTCTTCTGCATGTTCCTATTAATATCCATTTCTCTCTGTCTCTGTCTCTGTATAGTTCTTCACGTCCTTGGATCTCAAAACCAAGATTCACTTTCATTCTCTCTCAAATCTGGTTTGGATCTCTCCCCGAGAATTCATACATCTCAGTTTCAATCCTTTTTTCCAGGTAATTATACACATATACACAAATATTTGTATAAAGTATCTTTCAGCTTTGTTTGGAGCCTGAAAAAATGTTGGAGAAATTGGATAGCTAGACAAAGTTTAATTTATTTTATTTGTTTTTAACTATGATTTACTTTACAGAAAGTCCAAGAATTGACAGAGACAGATAGTTGTGCATTTAAATATGTTTTTCTTTTTCCCATCTTAAAAGAGATTTTGGGGGTATTTGGTGAATGAGTTTAGTTTAAGATTTTTAAGTTTCAATAGTAATTTTTTAAAAAAGACAAAAAAAATTTTAAGAAAAGATAAAAAAAATTTTCAAAAAAAAATAAAAATTATGATAAAAAAAATATAATTTAATTTAAAATAAACTAATAATCACGTGCCCTTTATTCTTTAAAGAAAACGTTTTTTTTTTTTTGCTCCCTTTTTCTGTAGTTATCGGATGTTTGCTTGCGTTAGTTGCTTTTTTTTTTTTTTTTTTTTTTTTTTTTTTTGAGATTTTCCAAATATCTTTCTCCACAATATCAAAAGTCAAAGCCACAATGATTTGTCGTCTACTTGCATTTCAATTATGATGCTCAAATTGAAATTACTTGGTTCCAATTATCTATTTAAACAAGTTTTTTTTTTTTTTTTTCCCTCTCAATATTCTCCTTAACAAAATTATCAACTTTTTCATTTTGTTTCAGAAAGTGAATCAGATTTTGATGGCAGATTCTGCTTCCGAGACAAGTTTCTTGAAGGATTTTAAGATTCCAGATTACATACTAGCACCTGAACCCAAGGATGGATTTCACCATGAACCACCAAAGTATCCAGTCATAATTTTCATCAACTCCAAAAGTGGTGGCCAATTGGGCGGTGATCTTCTTCACACCTATCGTTCTATTCTCAATAAAAATCAGGTATATTTATATTAACCCACTTTTTCTTTAACATTTTTTTTTAGACGTTTTGGGCAGAATTTGGTGGTTCTGAGGCTGACTGTGAAGTAGCTAATTTCAGGTCTTTGATTTGGGGGAGGAAGCTCCTGATCAGGTGCTGCGCCGAATTTACGGTAATCTCGAAAGGCTCAAGAGTGAAGCAGATGAGCTTGCTAAACATATCGAGGAGAAATTGAGATTAATTGTGAGTTTCTGTTATAATTCACTAGTTTAAAACCTTTTAAGTCTAATTGGATGGCTTTCTTACTATCAAGTTATATTACTGGTAAAAGAAACTATTGGAAAGTTACGTGGTGTTGTAAGAAAACCCGAATCCTTATTTGTGTTGTATCTTTGTTACATGTGTTTTTGGTCCTTCAGGTTGCTGGTGGCGATGGAACTGCCGGGTGGCTTCTCGGAGTTGTTTCCGATCTCAAGTTGTCTCAACCGCCACCAATTGCAACAGTGCCGTTGGGAACAGGAAACAATCTTCCATTTGCATTTGGCTGGGTAGGAAGAACGTTATTATTGAAGTTACCTTAATTGAAATGCTCTAGTGCCTGTCTGAGCTTTTTTTGCAGTTTGCAATCTCCATGTTTTAGAATACCATAACTGGACATAGTTTAATCATAAAGATAAAAGGTCTGTGATGTTTGTTTCCCAGGGGAAGAGAAATCCCGGGACAGATTGTCACTCAGTTGAGTCATTTTTAGCTCAAGTAAAGGAAGCCAAGGAAATGAAAATAGACAGGTAACTTGGTACCATGGTCTTTCTTTTTCTCGAAGGCTTATTTTGTTACTGAAAGCTTCCATTTCTCTAGTAGACATGGATACTGATCTGGTTTTCTGTTTTGTGGTTAGCTGGCATATTGTGATGAGAATGCGGCCTCCAAAGGAAGGTTCATGCGATCCCATTGCACCTCTTGAATTACCACATTCTCTTCATGCATTTCAACGTGTCTCGGAGACAGACAAGCTAAACAAGGTGGACGTACCTGTTTTAAAACGTATTTTAATGCCCCATGTTGCTTGTACATATTATCTTGAAACTTTTCCCTGATCCGTTCACATATTATTAAGTGTAACTAGGAAAACATTACTTTCGGGCGTTTTTGACTTTCGTTTGGATAAGTATCTTTTAGCTAAATCCTCTTCTTATACAAGCAAACTTGGGACTTCTTGCCAGGAAGGTTGTGTTACTTTTCGTGGTGGATTTTGGAACTACTTCAGCATGGGTAAGAAAGTTACCCGTGGAATGGTTAACCTTATTCAGAATTTTTATTGCTAGCCCATTTGGAAAATGGGTTTGAACCCACAATTCAAACTTTTTTCTATAGTGTTTTCTGTCTCAAAAAATTTAATTTTCTGTTCAAACCTATGAGCCAAAGGCCACCTAAATTCATAATCCATCTCTCTTGGTTACTACCTTCTTTGAAAAACATTCTCTTTTCTAAACTTCTTTTTTTCTTTTTTTTTCCCCCTAACATATGCAAATAATATTGTTCACTCTGACCTACATCTTATCTACCATGCGAACCTTTAAGCAGATGGAAATTTTAAGCTTAGTGTTAATCACCATCTGCTTGGACCTTAATTCACATTTTGACATGATATCTTTGTATATAGGAATGGATGCTCAAGTATCATATGCTTTTCATTCTGAACGGAAGCTGCATCCTGAGAAATTTAAGAATCAGTTGGCTAATCAGGTACTTCTTTTTCACTTAGGAGTTGTGCGAGATGAAAGTCTCATGCACGGTTTTGAATGAGAAAACATTGCTCATCATATGTGTTTCATTTTTGAAAATTCTAGCAATATTTATTTCTTCTTTTTCAACTGCAAAAACAGGGGACTTATGCAAAGATTGGGTGTACCCAAGGCTGGTTTGTGCTTCCCTTTTCCATCCCTCTTCCCGGTGAGTGTAGACATCAAACAAGGGATCACCGTGTTTTCTTCCTCTTCTTTGTCATTTTTGGATCTATGCTGCAATGAGGTGTTTTTAGACACATTTCAGCAGTCGGAATACAAGTCTCAGAGGTTAATTTACTTTTAAAGATGAATATAATATGCAAGACTTCTAACTCGAACGACTTGTTATCATGGCTACTTTCTCTCATCTGTTAAAAACTGTAAACTTAATAGATGCAGCATTTCACATTGATGCTTAAATTATGGAATGTGATTTATCGTCCAGAATCAATTCAAACCACAAAGTTGGATCCTAAGATAACTTATTGTTATCTTTCTGTAGCCAGATTCTTGGTAAATACTTAAAGAAATGAATTCTTAATACAGGAACATCGCTCAACTTGCAAAGGTGTTTACAATGAAAAGTCCTGGTCAGTGGGAAGAACTCCCTATACATCACAGGTAAATTTTTGCTTTTCTTTCTAGTCATGATTCTGTTGAGTTTGTTGTGTTTAACCTCTAGTCCACGACTACACCTTCTGCTGGTGCATTAATAAAGAGGAAATGTCTTTAGGATTACATAAAATGTCGAAGTTTTTAGTCGTATGTGTAGTTTTAGTTCATTTTCCACCTCCCTACTGTGCTTTTTATTGATCCGCTGTTTTCATTACAGCATCCGGTCGATTGTGTGCCTTAATTTGCCTAGCTTTTCTGGTGGATTAAATCCTTGGGGAACACCAAACATCAGGAAACGGCGTGATGTATGTCGAAATAACGATTTATCCTTTTCAACTGTTTTATCTTGAATAGAGAATCTGATCTCCATGTTAGCTTTTGACGTGATAAATTCCTCTACGGATTATGACTTAACAGAGAGACTTGACTCCACCATATGTAGATGATGGCCTTCTTGAGGTTGTTGGTTTTAGAGATGCTTGGCATGGGCTCGTTTTGCTTGCTCCAAATGGGCATGGGACTCGTCTTGCACAGGTAAGAAATCAAATGTGGTTTTGTTTTTCCTACGGTACCTAGCATTGTAGATCTCTGGATCTCATTTCCGGAACTTATGTGAATACTACATCCATTATATTATACTGTACCAAAGTTTTAATTCATTTTCATGGTTTTAGGCACACCGAATCCGCTTCGAGTTTCACAAAGGTGCTGCTAATCACACCTACATGAGAATTGATGGTGAACCGTGGAAGCAACCACTCCCAGTTGATGATGATACAGTGTCGTAGAAATCTCCCACCTTGGCCAGGTGAACATGCTTGCTACCCGTGATTGTAGGTCTAAAAGCATTTTTGATCCCTCGACACCAAGTCACGGAGGTGATGAAGAAGACAGTAACGGAGAAGACTTTGGAGAAGAGGGGGAAGAGTATAGAAAGTTTGGTGCCGCAGACACATTTAAGATCCCAGAAGGGGTTGATATCTCTCACATAAGTTAAGCCGGTTGGCATAAGTAGAAATTTCCTATACCCTATTTCTTTTTCCAGAATTTCTATTTGTTTCTAATAAATTGTTCAACGGACTTGTATTTTTATTTTTTGCCTCTGGTTAGTGCCAGAATTATCACTCACTAGTAATTGACTAGCAAGTGTGATATAGCTGATTCTCTTTCTGAATGGATTGTATATTATTTTTTATTTTTCAATTTGATGTTACCCGCTTGTGTATGCATATGGTAAAAAATGTATCAATTTGTCGAAATTGAATCCGAGCGAGGTTTACGAAGGCTTTGTGTGATGCATTGCCCTGTCATTCAAGAGTTTCTGTGCAATAACGTGGGGGTCTGGGTACATATTTTTGCATGAAAAAGGGCAAGATTGCAAAGGCGGAGAGGAAAAATAAAAAATTTAAAAGAAATTAAAAAAGAAATAAAATAGTAGAGACAGAACCCAAACGTAACTTTGATTTCTATTGAGAGCAGAGTATCATATGCAAATGGCAAATTGGAGTTATAATACATTTGGATCAGAACAAATGAGAAATATACGTGAACTCGATAGAAAGTAGGTATAATGGATTAGATCGTTCCTTGTTTTCACCATGGAACAGAACTGAAAAGTACAAGCTGATAAAGAGTGGGTTCCTAGACTCTGAAAACTCCGAACTCTACCTCAAAATCATGGAAAAATTCTGCGCGTTTGCATTTTGCCAGAGTGATTACTTTGTAGGAGCCGGCACAAACCGAACTACTGGCCTGCATACTGGTAATCTCCCAAACATTTTGTGATGGCTTCATTGGCCTTCGATTCTGTCCTTTCTTCTCTCTTTTTCTTTTCCCTGAAAGCCATGATCATTTCAAGCGAAACTGGGGTTACAGGGGAAAACGCTAAACTATAAAAAGCTTTTCTAGTTTGTTTTTAACGTTCAAGTTACAATTTTAGGATGGAAGGAATCATTGTCTTTTTCCTTTTCCATTCATTCTCTCTGAGAGTTTGAAACCTAGGATTAATTTAAACTCTGTATTTTCCAGCTGAGAAACTATCAGAGGTGTTAAAAAGTATACAGAAGAACTAAAAATCTCTCACTATCACAATACTTGTACATTTTTGACTTGGTCCAAAGGACACCGATTGCTAGACTTGTGGTGTCTAAAAGGTTAAAGGTGGTGATCCCTTTCAAACATTAAACTCCAACTTGCGGGTATTGTGTGACTTGTGAAATGAAAAAGACTTGTCAGTCGTTACTTAAGGGGATGTTTGGCATGTACACTCATTTTAAACTAAACTGTACTTTTTTCATCATGTTTATCGTCTTTTCTGAAAAAGTTTTTTGTCTTTTCTGAAAAAGTCAACAAAAATTACTATTCAAACTTAAAAATCTCAACTCAACTCAAACTGAACTTGTGCACCAAACGGGCCCATAAAGTTACATATCTCCACTTTAGGCCACAGGCAACCAGCTCCAGGCCATAAAATTTAATCTCATGAAAATTTTGCTTCTCACATGAATAATTTTTGCATATTTGCTTCCAATATATATTGTTGCGTGTGTGTGTGTGCGGTTTGCATGTGTTTTATAATATTCTGATCCTTTCAAGAGGTTTAGCATAGGAGAAGGTTCAATCTATCAGTAAATTTTGCACCAAATTCTAGATGCTTCAAATGTTTAAGCGTTCTATATTAGAATGAAGTCAATAATTGATTTAATAAAGAGGATTTGTTCATACCTCGCCACGTACTCCTTCAGCAGCTCCTTTGCCTGAACCAGTTTGGAGAGCAGATTACGATATACATCAAGGTCCCGGTCCACACTTTTCTTGTTAATGTTTAGAGCTGAGCAAAGCTGTCGACCAGAAACCAAATGTCAAGGCTGAAAAATCAGTCAAAAACTATCTCCCTACCGGAAAGAAAGTTATTAAAAATATGCTGCTCTTGACTCGAGTTTAGATAACCTATTTGAGAAAGCTCTTAGAGAGTCGTCAAAAATCTTAAAAATCAGGAGAACAAGCAACAACTTTAATTGGACCAGATTTAGGATGCCACAATCAGCAAAGATCACACGGTAACTAACTTGAATAAATAATGCATTTTTTTAGGCACTTTATATTCTGTTACTTGTCAAATACAATAGGATTGGAAGGGCAAACCTTTTCCAATATTGTCGGCTCAGTTGCATTCGCCAACTCAAGAATACGGAAAAGTCCAACAGCAAAGAAACGGCTGTAGCTGAAACTTCCCTGACTTGCTCTTTCTGAAATGTCCTTCAGTATCCCCTCCACTTCTCCTTCTTTGGATGAAAACTCAACTAATGAACTGGAATTTTGAGCCCGAGCCCACTCTTCCAACTTTCCCGAATCAATTCTGTTGTGCATATTATATAATATTTTATTAAATGATCACAATCCTTCCCAAAATGTGTATCTTATGCATTGATCGGATGGAAAACAAATTTTGCATGAAACAATTTACATTCTTATCCAAACAATTTAGTCTATAGTTATACAAATGCATATCAAGAATTGTCTTCTCCCCACAAATAATTTAAAAGGAAAGAGAAGCCATTGATCATAGTCAATTTTCTCCAGATAGCTGTTTCTTACAAGTTTCTATATTTGACTTGTCTCCCTTTTTCCTTTAGAGATCAAAACAACACCATCAATGATGTGTCTTTTAAGTTGCACAACCTATTATTTGTTTGTTATCTAGATATCATAAATCCATGCAGTTTGTATGATTAAAATTGTGGAAAATGTGGTTTTCTTGTTTATCACGGAGGAAATATTTGAAATTTTGAATTGCCAAATCACATTTATCAGCAGCTAATGCTCAAGTCAATTTCCAGTAGTTCAGAACAAAAATATTTATAGCCAAACCTATATTGCTCTGGGTCATCGTTTAATGCCTTTATGTATGCTTGGAAGATGGCATCTCGGTCTTCATTACTGGGGTAACCGTCCATAAGTTGATCATATACAGTCACAAAACCAAGAGCAAAGACAGGGTCATAACGGAATCTCCTCTTGTATTTCATCAAATGGTGCTGAACAAGCAGCTCTTGCAAAACAGTGTTGTAGACACTTGGGATTGGTCGTTTATAGGCCTTCAGAAAATTTAACTTCGTCTGTGCAACAGTAGGTGTTTCTGCACATTAATGTGAATTAGCATATAGCGACCAACAGGGCTATGAAAAATTTCTTCTTAGTGAGCAAAATATGAAAAAATGTCAAGTGCCATACTTGATACTATGACAGAAATGAAGCATATTGGTTACAGAGTTCAAAGAAGGGTCCCAAGACAGAAAGCACACAATTGCTATTGTGAATAATTCAGTGTCAATGCTCCAGTGGGTTCAAATGAACATGATTTCCTTTAAAAAAAAAAAAAAAAGTAGAAACACAGTTTCAGAAAGCTGATATCAGTTCATGAAAGATAATAATAATAATAATAATAATGGTCAGTTTCACTCTTCTTCGGAGCTTGAAAGTAAAAGAGTCTCATGTACTTGCTTATGGAACTATTGCTTCAAAGAATCATCCTCAAGAATTACAACATTGGCTTCTTGCTCATCAAAGGCTCCGGCCCTTATAAAACCAAAAGAACAATCTAATGATGGACAGCTTGCATCAGTGCTCAGGCTTGTTTGTCTAGTCCTACCTCTTCCCCCTATGCTCTTAATTCCATCCATACTACAAACATCCTCTTCTCTCTAACATAATAATAATAATAATAATAATAATTCCTCTTGATTTTTCATTAAACAACAGTTCATGAAAGATCGAGAGATCAGGAAAAATTGCCCTGAAAAATAACTTGATCTGATAAATACTCGTACAGCTTCATAATGTTCACTTGCATTTGAAGAGTTATGATTTACTAAAGTTTATCGGGCAATGTTGCAACTCTAAATGAAAATATGAGGAAATTCCAAAATAAACAAATAAAAAAAAAAACCAAAAACCATCAATTTTCACTATGAATCGATTAAAGTTGATTTAATTTCTGAAAGACTGTAGTAGAGTAAAAGAATTCCAATTTTTCTGCGCCAAGAATTAACGACAACATCAAATCCACTAACTGAGCTCAATTGACTAAATTATAAGCCAAGAAATCCTAAAAAACGCAACAAATGCAGATAACCCCTTTTGCTTCAGTTCGTTTTCTCGCCAACCAAGCATCAAGCAAAAGATTCGGAATGACTAAAAAAAAAAAATCGAACCTGTCGTAGAAGACATGCAATGGACGACCATCCGAGAACTGGAGCTCGAAGCTCGAAAACCGACATAGTGGCACAAAAACCCCTCGCGGATTCTGAAATAATCGGAATTCGAAGCCAAATTCCGAGAAGACGGCACCACGACTTTCCTATCGGAGCACTGACTTAACGCCGAGAAAGACAGGGAAGAAGTAAGAGACGCCATTTTAGGATGAGCGAGAAAGAAGAAAGGTGAGAGGAGATTCAAAGTCTGAGATTTTCCGAGAAAATTTTAAGCACAGTGGGAAAAAGAAGAGAGAAAATCTTGGCGTGGAAGTTTGGTTTGGATTATAAAGTTTTGTTCGGAACGAAAGAAAGAGAGAGGTCCACGAAGAGAGGCTTATCCAGTGTGTGAAAGGTAATTCACACCTGTGATTTTATGGTGGAGCCAGTAATTTCGTGACGCGTGGTATCATAGTGATTGTCATTTCTTATTTGTTGGACCTCTCTCTTACACATTATTTTCATTTATAACCCTAGACGTTTATTTTTTAGCACTCTTATCCTTCTTATATGTTGGAATTATAGTGAAAACCACCCCAAAGTCCAAAAACTATTGCAAATCACTCTGCATGAGACGTGGCCGGTAATCAACTTTGTGGAGACAAAAATGTCACACCTTTCTTAGTCTCGCAATAAGATGGCATTTGCCTTGTGAATTACGACTCTCTACCCTAGCTTGTTTATTCATGTCCACAAATAATACAAAAAGGGAAAAATGCAAGTTAAAAAAATGAAAAACAAACAAACAAAAACAAAAACAAAAACAAAATTTTGAAAATAGGATAGAGTTGGGCGAATTAGTAGTAGCTTTCTTGAAATTACTCTCTTTCCTATTTGACTGGTTTTGGTCTATAAATTGGTTTCGTTTTTAATTCCTTTTATAAGAAATAAGTTGGTTGAAAATAGGAATAATTATGGTTACACGTATAATTCAGCAGTAATTTCAACTTGATTTTATTATAAGGTGAAGAATTTGATTCTCTATTCTTAAGTTAAAAAAAAAAAAAAGAATAATTAGCTAAAGATTGTTTAGTCTAGTAGCATTTAAAGTTTGGGTAGGATCAGATTTGGAAAGAGATTACAGTTTCGATTTTGTTTGATATAAATAAATTAGGAATGATTCATAGATATTTTCAAAATGAAAGAAAATATTTATGCTAAAAAAAAAAAAGATGTACGTCAAATATTTGCTAGATTATAAGATTTTGTTTTTTTTTTTTTAATGCAAAGAAAAACTGGTCTTTTTTTTTTTTTTCCCGTTGAATGGTCATCCTCTTTTTTGGTTGAAAAAGAAAATAGATTTTTGTTACAATGTACAAACAACAAAAAATGCTTTCAGTTTTCTCGCGAAAGAAAACGACAAGTTGTTAAAAAATAAAAATAAAAATTTTAAGTAAAATGACAGCATTTAGTTTCGTTGGAAGTGAAATTTTTAAGTTAAAATTGGTTGATTTTTTAAAAATTCGATAAAATTTTTGTAGACTTAAAAAAAATAAATAAAAAAGAAAGATGAATTGATATAGAAAAATACAGTTTAGTTGGAGTTAAGTTGATAAATTAAATAAATCTTAATGAGATATTCCTCTGATTATTATGTGGTAAATAACTTTAACGGTGGTAAAAAAAAAAAAAAAACTACAGCGTGACACGTGGTCCCCCGAGTGAGCATTTTGGGATCAGGTCCTCGCCAAGTCTACTTTCTTTTGGCTTGGAGAGCAATGCAACGAGAGCATCCTTTGGTAAATAGTGAAAGAGTAAGGACCTTTCATAAAAAAAGTATTTTATATGAAAACTTTTTGGTTGGAGGTCTCTCGTTTTAAATTTTATCTAGGAGTTTTGTATTGGGTGGCTTCCATTATGTATGGAGTCCAATGAATGTTTTTCTGGTACGTTTTATTCGAGTTTATCGACAAAACCGATTGTGTATTGATATCTTGTTTTCTATAATAAGAGGTTGTGTATGTGGATCAGAGATTGTAATTTGTATCGCCTTCCAATTTCCATGCCAATATGTTTTTCGTTCTACAAAGAATAAAAAGAAAATAAAAGAAACGCAAGTTGTCTAAAGCATGCAAAAGACATGTCGTTAACTAGGAACAACTGAAACATTCAACGGCATTTCGTTTTCATGTGTCCAACAACATTTTGGTGAAACAAACGACAAGTCGTCTAAAGTATGGAAACGACATGTCGTTTCTACAACAACACGGCACATTGTTTTTCAGTTGTCAAACGACACTGTGTCCTTCAACTGACTACGGAGGTCTTTCAACATAAAAACTATTCATTTTATTGAGCTTTAAAATCATTCTTTAATTCATTAAAAAAATAATAATAATAAATCCCATGTTCTTTATGACCTCTTATTCTCAAGATCACTTCTCTGCATCTCTCTCTCTCTCCAACTTGCTAAGGTTGGGAGAGAGAGAGCATATATGGAAAAGAAGCATAAAATTTAATCAAAAGTGTATAGCACCTTTCCAATGTCAACTTAATCGAGATATTTTTCACTTCTTTGAAACTAGTTACTCCGTCGCGTCATTTATTTATTTAGGAAAAAAAAAAGAAAGTTGAACAACTTGCAAAGGACGACTGTTTGTCGACCTTATCCAAGTGATATAGTACGTGTCTGTTCTATCCATCTACTCACGTGGATATATGCTTTCTGCAGCTTCAACGTCTAAGGCAACAACGTGCACAAAATCATATTCTATTGCCTAGTAGTACCGCACAGAAAATTTACTGTCAAGCTACTCTTAGGAGAAAAGTAATATGATTCTGTACAAATAAAGAAGTACAAGAAGCCTAAAAATAGTGATAAAAATTAGAAAGGATTTAGTTATATCTATCCTTTATATGGGGACTGATGAGTTCTCTAGTCTCATTCAAGAAAAAGGCATGAATGTATCAGTCACTAGCTAGCTTTAATTAAGAAAATGTTATTAATATATATATATAGTTTACAGTGACAAGATTTATGACTCTCACTTATTATAAAAAGATTAAAACACTCTTAAATTTTGAATTTTAGATCTCTTACTCAAACATCTCCCCTCTCATCCGATACACGTGTTTCTTCCTCTAAGAACTTGTCTTTTTGTTATGTTAAAACCTTTCGCCGTCCACATATTATATTTGCCAAAATGGCATCATGAAAGGCTTCACAGAGGCATTCAATCAAGTGATTTTGCTTTTACTAAAGTGACATGTAGCTTAACTTTGGAAGTGAATTTAATAATGAGGTTTAAAAGATGCCTATGATTATTGAAATTTTTGAAGGGTGTGGATTTTGCCATTTGAAGGGTGTGGATTTTGCCAAGTGGATCACCAAGATCTTCCAATGGATTCAGGTCATGTGATCAACGACAAAGGGAGATTCGATCAGACCTCCTGTATATAAGAATAATCAACAACACAGAACCAAGTCCAGTACCACTGCTACAGATCAAATATATGATGGAAGGAAGCAAAGGTCATCATCATCAAGCTCCTCAGTGCAACTTCATCAGCACATCTCTTAAGGACTCGTCAACCTCATCGCCTCGTTCCTTTGCTTCATCTTATTCTTCTCCTCAACCAACGAAGAAGTTTTCCGGTGCGATCGACTGCAAAGCCGTCGATAAATTAGCATCGAAAAAATGTAATTCCGATAGGCTCAAGCAGGCCGAGGAGTCCCTCCGGACAGTGATGTACCTGAGCTGTTGGGGTCCTAATTCTTGAGTTTTAACTTTTTTTAAGTTCTATATACTACTGGTCATCTATAATATTATAGATGTGTTTTTGTATGCTGTTGTTGTAGAGCTAACCTCCTTATTATATGTTATGTCAAAGCGGCTGATTGTATAATCTATGAACGAAATTGAAACTTTGCCTGAACATCTGTATTAATGGAATGCTTATAGCAGATATATATATATATATATATATATATAATCTGCCTCTGACCAAACTGCGAATAGTAGCAATTTTGAGATGAAAATAACTCTCCTCTTCCCCAGGAATTAAGCATCTACTGATGAATAGAACTTACTGAAGAAAATCATGTTTATGTTAGTCTTCTCTCACTTTAACTTGGACCGTATATTACGCTATCTAACCACTACTCCAAATATATTAAAAAAGAATGCGAGTCATGACCATGATTTTTTAATTAGTTAGAGATTGACATATAAGACTTTGTCCTGATCTCACAGAGATATCATTCAAATACGTTGAAAAGATTTATTATTAATCATCAATAAACTATATAGTCTCAAATATATATTACAAAAACTTCTTTATTACTAATTTATAGAGATAAGTATCATTTCAGTTATTGTTTTTCTATACAAGGCTATTAACAAGCTGTACAAGAGAAATAGCCTTCCTCTTACCAAAACCATACTAGGACTCTTAACCTAGAAAGGGGAAAAAAGAAAAAGAAAACTATACTATGGGTTAAATAGTATAGAGTGGTAGTGATTCATGTTTGCAGAGAGATCCACCTGCACAAAGGAACAAAAACACAGATACTTGAGAAATTTAAGAGCTAATTTAGGTAAATAAGATTCCATAACTTTTTAAATAAATTTATGTAAATATTGTGAATCTTATGAAGAGAAAGGAGTTTCTACATAATATACAACACACCTTAATTTATCAGGCTTAATTTTGTCAACCTTTAGGCCCCAGGCAAAATGAGATGCATGACTTTGTCAAGCTTTTCAGCTTCTCGAATTAGCTTTCTTCTCTCTTCCATTTCATTAACATAATTGTTCTTAGTTTTCAACAGTACTACCAGCTGAAGAAGAAACAGATCTTACTTCAGATGACTTATCAGATTCTGATCTAGTCTTGATTTGAGGAGCCATAATGATTGCACTTGTCATGACTCACAATTCTCTACTTGTGTCTTTAGCTTCAACATGTATATGCAACCTCTATATATATATATATAGAGAGAGAGAGAGAGAGAGTATTTACATACTCGCATGCACACAAACAAGTGGAAGTTGGTGTAAATTTTTTAGTACTAGTTTATTAAAACGGGGACTTTTAAGCACCTTACAAGCTAAATTTCATGACGACATTTAGTATAATTTATATTTTATTTAATTTTTTTATGGATTTTTTAATCACATTTTTTCAGGAAAAAAAGAAAAAAAAAGGTTTTCTAGGATATTCATAGCGATGTGATCATTATTTACAATATATTGTACTTGAATATTAGTGTGTATATAGCTACGCTTCATCTCTCACTTAGATATTTTTAGGGGATGGGAAATAATTATATACATAAAATATGACCAAAAAATGGCCGTTGATTTTTCTCAAAAAATAAAAAAATAAAAAAATAAAAATAAAAATTGACCATAAGACTTTGTGAAAAGGTACATGAGAGCCACTTTAATTGGGAAATGAATTTAACATTAATTGAATTGTATCTAATGAAATTCTATCTCTTAATTATGCGTAATAAAACAAAAACATTTACTTCCAAATCAATTTCTATGCCACGATACCAAAGAAGACCTCATGTCACTTGTCTTGTCAGTCTCATTATCATTATCATTATTTTTTTTGTCAGTCTTAATACTTAATTTTTTTGTCATCGTAAGGTGAAAATTACGCTGAAGACTTTTCTATACTACCTTAATAATCAATAATTTCTCAAGTCACGTATTCACACATATATTTTTATTAAAATTTACAGATGCAATCAATAATTTAGAAAATTCTAGAATGGTGCCCCTCACTAATATATTTAATAGAACTATTATTCATGATGGTAAGATTTAGAACGGTAGTATATATTATAGAAATTTATATATTATGGAAGAATTCTTTAAAATAATAACGTTATATACTCATTTTATAAGCACTGATTATATTGTACAACTTCATAATAAAGGCACTCTTAAAAATCTAGTATCTAAAAGAAAAAGTTCCAATAAACTTTATGTTTAAAAGACAAGTGATTTTAAGATATAAATGGATCTAATATAGTTGGACTTATATATCTATATGAAGATTTGTTTCGCATATTATTTTTATTTTATTTTGTTTGATTTGCCTTAAGACGAAATTTTAACTTTTTTTTTTTAAATCTTGTTAATAAATTGGAGTGGGGACTTTGTTCCTCCCCTCCATTTACTCTATGACAAAAATTTCTTAATTTTAATTATTGCTTTTATTGTGTAGTTTCTTACAGAAATCCCACGGTAAGTATTGTGTCTTTATTAAAAATACGGGATCCGTCATTATTTGGAATTAAACATTATAAGATACTTAAACACATTATAAGCTTCTTTTTTTTGCTTCAAATTATAATACATTAATTTACATTATAGTACTTATTCAACACGTAGGAGTTGGCTTCGGGTAATCAACTTCTTTGCCAAGTTTTTCAAACCTGCACACTATAATTTCTCACCTAATAGAAGTGTAGTCGGTAAAATGGCACGTCTTGAAAGAAATACGTTACAAATAAAATAAAATAAAATAAAAAAAAGGTGTGTTAGTAGCTTATTTATTTATTTGTTTTTTAAGGGAAAAAAACAAGTTAGTAGCTTATATTTAACTTAAAAGAAAATGAAATGAATGTGATGGAACCAGGCGGCCAAAACATTAAATGTAATTAATATTTGCAACTTGATTATGATTCTATGAATTATATAACTACTACTAATTTTTTATTAAACATAATAACAGTTAAAAGAGACAGATACTAAAACTTTATTGAACGATGTCGTAATAAATGACAAATATATTTTTATATTAATAATGAAGTGGTAAGGAACCGTGAATCAAAAATAAATTCATTTGTAATTATAATTTTAATCTAGTGATAATTTTATACCTGATTCTAATATAAGGTGTAAAGTTTAAATATCTCATTTTTAAATTAAAAAAAATTAAGTCCACTCCAATCCCAAACACTCTAGTCATGTATTTGTATTAAAAAAAAAAAAATGAGTGCAACTTGGCCACACTTGAACCAATCATGATCGAGATTCCAAACTAAGTCCAAAAACCCGATTTTGTCCTAGGCCTAGTTGATGCAAAAATATATAATCGAAGGACAATTATGTCATTTGACATCTTCCCTATCACGCCCACAACAGAAACCAGAAACAAGAGGTATAAGCCTCTAGTTTTCTTGTGCGCAAACTTTTGGCCACTTATTTGATTTATTATGGTCACATTTTCCTTTCTGTTAAGGACTTTCACAAAGGTCTCCGAAATGTTTTCTTTAGTCCTTTTTACAAACGTTATTAATCTACCTGAACCAGGCTGCAAATAATTCTATAAGTGCTGAAAATTATGAGAACCGTGTTAAGTTCAAGGTTAGCATAAAAAATAAGAGTAATTGACCTAAATAGTCTATAAACTCTTTAAAAGATAACGGTTTGGTTCCTGTTTATTTATTTATTTTGTCGAGAAGACCCAGAACTCTAAAAATGTTGATCATTATAGTGCTTTCCATCCATATCCGTTAAATTTATAACGGAGTGAGTCACGTGAACCATCACATGAGCTCAATTAATCTTAAAAAGATAAAAATACCGTTATTCATATTAATAACATTAAAAAGAGAGAAAGATAGAGAGAGTTGAACTCAAACTCAGCCCCCACCCCCCCCTCCCCTCCCCTTTCTCTCTCTCTCGCCTCCCTTTCTCCTACCCCCACAGATCCGACGCTAGTGCCACCACCATCTCCGCCAAGATTTGATACCCAGTTAAAGTTCTTACACAAAAGGAAAAAATAAAAATAAAATGGGTTATAGTTCTCACACAAGAAAAAGAAAAAGAAAAAAAAAACCCTTTTTATTTCTTAAAAATCAACCCAATAAATGCTAATTGTCCCAAAATCGCGATCCGACTATTCCAAGCACATTCCAAGTTGATTATTCCAAGCACCCAGGGGTTTCGATCAAACCCTAATTGACCCAAAATCACGAAAATTCCAACACCCAGTTACAAAACCCTAAAAGAATCACCACCACCACCTAGATCGCCACCATCCGCTTCCCCCAGACCTGTGAGTCTCCTTGTGCCGCCCTAGATCAAAACGGAAAAGGATGCCAGACGCCACCATTGTCGCCTTCTCTCGATAGTCGTCGTCTTCGCAAGCCCTGAAACCATCGCTGTTCATGCCAAAAACCTTCGACACAACACCCGATGTGATTACTTAACGTGGTCAGCCTTGTGCAGTCGTCCTCTGCCTGATCGCCTGCAAAAGAGAAGCACCTCAGAATAAGGGGGACACCAGTGAGGTGTCTGCTAAGGGCACTACGATGCTTAAGTCAGTAGGTGGTACTGATGAGCAAGCAGAGAAGCAGAGTTTTGATAAGGAAAAATAGTCCATACTTGAATGAGTGAGGCTATCCTCTTTTTATAGGTGTTTCTCACGGGTTCGGGTACTCGAGTGACCCTGATGAGTCGTATTCCGAGTGGTCCCGATGAGTAAACATGCTAGTGGCGTACGGGCACTGGGCATCTACTAGATGAGTGCCACGTGCCCTTCCAGTCGGGTGATGGGGGACACAAGTAAAGGTTAGTATGGGTGCATGTGACAAGTTCTATGTCAGTTTGGTCAGACGGCGAAGGCTGGCACCAAGGCAGAAATAAGGACAAGTACAATAATAGGTAATGGATGTCAGGTGTCAGGTGGTGCAAGGTAGTGGGTGTGGCATGCTGTGCTATAGTACTATTGTCAGCCAGTACGGGACGGCGTGACAGGGATAGTACGAGGCCGACAACCCAGTCAGAGGTTCAGTTGTAGTCGGGGAAGTGTTGCCCAGACCAATACTACAGACCCCGATAGTGATATGCTCGGGTCCCTGGAGGAAAGTTAATTTGAGGGCCAGCAGTACATCAGAGGTGGTGGTAGATCAACCCGGTGCCCGGGGAAGGATCCTCCACAACTGGTTTGTCTGGTCTGGTCGGTTATATACTGGTCATCGACTCTTCTCCATTGATTGTGAAATAGGTCTATTTGTTCTTCTGCACCTTATTCACCGATGAACAGGTGGTCTTCTGACGTCAGAGAAATTATATCATCAACAACCACCTCTCTCTCTTTCTCTATCCGGTCCCTCTCACTTCCTTAGTTTCCTACGCCGCATGCCGGAGCCACCACCATTTGAGATCGGTCTCCAGTGTGCCGCCTCTACACCTGGGAGCTTCGTCTCCAATGTGCTACCCCCAGACCTGCGATCCCCCCATACCTGCGACCCATTTGAGAGAGGAGAAAGACTCAGAGGAAATGAAGAAAGAGATGGAGGGGAGAGAGAAGAAATTGAGGTTTTTTTTTTTTTTTTTTTTCTTATTTTTGATTATGAGTTTTTTGTTAAATTAAATTTAGTAGTAATTACTAAAATGCCCTTCATATTAGGTCACATGTCTTGCACTTGTTACATTCCGTTAAAAATTTAACAGATGTGAATAAAAAAGACTAAGATGACTAACATTTTAAGAGTTTAGGGTCTTTTCGATAAATAAAATAAAATAAAATAAAATAAATACCAAACTATCAATTTTTAAAAAGTTCATGGGTCATTTATGTCAATTATTTAAAAAATAAAATAAAATAAAATAAAAGATCAATCTAAGAACCTTCTCAGGTGCAGTTGTTTTAGTACCCTCCAAGGAAAACCATGTACTTAGATGTTGTGGGTCCCATTGAACAGACAATACATATGAATTTTGCATTATTATTGTTACATAAGAACAGTATCAGCATATTGCTCTTCAAAAACCATCAAACGTAGCGAGAAATTCGAGTTTTATGCTGGTTGAGCTCGTTGAATGGAACTGACTCGAACTCAAGACCTTATTAAAAAGAATGGACAGTTTTTATCACGATAACCAAATAATCAGTGATCACTATGCGGTTTAGATCTTGAAATATGCTCAGGCCTGTTCCTGGTTTGTTCCCTTTACCTTTTTTTTCGGTTTGATTATATTCTGAATGTCAAAAGGAAAACGGCTCCAATTTTTCTCCCGATATTCCGTGGTGAAGAAAACAAAATAGCCGCTGGTAAGAGAGAAGCCAAGCCTTTGGTATGGACAAAAACCAGAAGCCAACTTGAAACTGATTCACTTTGAATCTTTGATGCCCAATAAGCTGTGTGCAGATAAGGCTTCAATTACACTGCTCAGTGCTTATATATGTATATATATATATATATATATATACCTTAGTTCCTCTAGTTCTTATGCAGTGAAAGAGATCGTTTTGGAACATTTTCATCATTCTTTTGTAATATTGAAGGACAAAAAAATGAGTTGGAAGGGCAAGGCTTGGGCTGTTGCGGGGACGACTGCGGCTATGGAGGAATTGAAGGACAAGAGATTGTGCAGATTGGAATGTTCTAGCTTATCTTCCTTGTGTCACCCACATAATGTAGAGGACAATTTGGAGACATTGTCTACACAAAGGAAAGATCTTCTAATGAAAATGTGGAGACACAGAGGAAAGGCAAGAAGCAGAATCTGAAGCAAACAGAAGACTCACTTAGAATAATAATGTACTTGAGTTGTTGGGGACCCAACTAATGAGCTGTAAACATGGCATTTTCCCTAGTCCTTTTTTTTTTTTTTTTTAAAGAAATTTTAATCAGCAAAACTTTAGATCCACAACAGCTGGGAGACATTCACTTCTGTATTGTTGTAGCTTTGCATAGTCTCAATTGAGTAAAATAAGATTACAAGACAAAGAATCAATGCAAATCAGATTGTTTTTCATGTCTTTTCTGCCAAATTTTACTTTTTTTGTTTTTATAGAATTTGAACTTGAGATCTCTCCTCTTACTCATATTATTCTTATCAATTGGACTAACTCTGACTGACGACCTCAATTTTTTTATTTTATTATTATTATTATTTTTTTGCTTTTCATTTTTATGATCGTGTACATGGGAGAAATAGCTAATTGGTGCTCTACTATCCAAGCAAATAAGTACCTTGGCCTTTGGTACCTTTGTCAAAAAGTGGGTTTTTGATTTTTGAGGGGAATAGAAAGCAACTTTACGCAAAGGGTTGTTTGGTTATGCCATAGCAGGGTTGGTAATTCCCCTAGATGAAAATGGGAAAGCCAAATTATTGGATATATATATACACATATATGTGTATCACAAATAGGGAAATGAGTTGGATAGGAATGAAGAAGATGCCTTTTAACAAAGAAGGTCCACATGGGGTGCATCAGTGGAGGCATTTCTTGTGTCGTTATCTTCAATGGCACCGCAACTGCTACCAACATCATGGCATATTATGGCCTCATGCATGCTCTTTAGCCCTTCTTTTTTTCTTTTTTTCCCCCCCTCTCTCTCTATCTCTCTCTCTCTCTCTTCTTTTAAGCAAAAGAAGAATCCAAGTCCAACCAAAGAAATTAAAAAAAATGGGAAAAATAATAATTGATCAAAAAAAAAAAATATATATATATATATATATATATGAAGGGAAGTAGTAGAATCTACAATCTGTGTAAAAAGTGGTATCAAACAGCACTCCTCCTTTTTCTCTCTCTTTTTTTACTTTTGGTTTTTCCAACATATAGCTACTGTCAGTTTTGGTTTTTAATTCCAGTTATATGTTTGTTTTTATTCTTCCTTATTTTTTTTTAGTATGCATTAAAGGATTAACAATGAAAAGTGTTTTCGAAAAATAAGAATGAAATTAGTGCTTTAAGACAACTTGACACTACCACTTACCTGTATTTATTAATTAAAAATAAACATAGAAAACTGAAGGGAAGTGATAACTAGTGTTGTCTTATTTTTCCTAAATAAAATAACAAAATTTGAGGCCAAAAACTACAATATATTTTTATTTTTCTAGCCATATAGTACATGTAATTCATCGTGTTGAATTATATAGTACATGTAATTTGTCGTGTTAGCGTAGCAGGACTGGAAGTGGATCACTTGGAGAATTTAACTGATACTCCAACCTTTAACTGCCTTATTGAAAAAAATTGTCCTACTGGGGAAAGCAGTATTTTTTTTAGGTAGGACTGAGGAGATAGAAAGACCAATTGTTAAAATGTGTTCTTTCCTATTATATAATTAAAAAAAAAAAAAAAAACCCAACTGTTACAAAGCCCGGGAAAGCAAACAGAAAAATCAGACCTCATGAGGCAGACAACACAGTACACAAAAATTCCTTTTTATTTTATTTTTTTATTTGGAGATCTGAGAAGTGCAAACGAATTTAACTCAACTCACCTTTTAAGTACCCAAAAAAAGGAAGAAAAACGTTTCAAACTCCAACCTCGCTTTCCCAATTATACACCACCAGAGTTAAAGTAAACCACCGCCAATTCCGACGACCCCACCACCTTCGGCAAAAAAAAAAAAAAAAAAAAAAAAAAGAAGAAGAAGAAGTTGTTAGAGGGAAAGCAAATATACATTTGAGAAAGGAAAGGTCACCATCAAAATTCACCTACATTTGCAAATGCTTCTACGATAAAAAGAGCTTTCACAAACAAAACGACACACACCCACCCACAAAAAAATTCTTTACCCATTTCAATTTCATAGAAAAAATCCTAAGGAAACTCATCTCTCTCTTTGTTATTTCTCTTTCCATTTCTATCTAAGACCCCCCATTTTCATGGCGGTTGAAGCAGAGAAATCTGGGTCTGACGGGAAGCCTTGGAGTCTATGTAAAATGCCGTTTTGGCAAGGCAGAAATGGGTCTTCTTCTTCTTCTTCGTTAAACTTCTATGCAAAATAGTCATAGCAATGTGCATCACCACCACCACCAGAATCAGAGTCACCATCATCAATCTGTGGAGCGGATGAGCCTCCATTCTTCCAACACGTGTCGTCTGTTGCCAAGTCCTTCTTGCCCACACGCCGGAGGCTCCGTCTTGACCCTCCCACCAAGCTCTTCTTTCAATGTATGTCTTCTTCTTCTTCTTTTACTTTTGTTTTTTGTTTTTGTTTTTGTTTTTGTTTTTTTTTTTTGTTTTGTTTTGTTTTGTTTTTTTGTTTTTTTGTTGTGGGCATTTGGGCTTTGGGTGGTTTAAATTTTAATTGATCTATAGAAGTGTTGCCGTTTCTATAATTTAGGAAGCAGAGGACGTTCTTTTGGGATAGTTTTAACTTTTTAGTTGCACGTTTATCCAATTAAGAGATTTGAGATGTTTTATTAGCTAAAAGCTTACCTGGCATTTCCCATTTTAGTCCCTCGAACTACAATTCTGCATTCTTTTTTGGTTTTCTTGTTAGTTGATTAGCTCGGATATTTTCAGTTGCATGATTTTCGTTCATTTTGATTTCCAATCTACACTTCCTAGTTAGGGTTCCAGAATTTTGGTTTTCTTGTTTAGTTGATTAGCTCGGATATTTTCAGTTGCATGATTCGTTCATTTGATTTCCAATCTACACTTCCTAGTTAGGTTCCAGAATTTAGTGTTTTTTTTTTTTTTTTTTTCTTTGATTGCAAAGTCTTAACCTTTATTTATTATTTTTGGAAAATTGCATTAAGTTGGGACTTTGTGTCTTAATTGTGCTCTTGAGGTGTCCCATCACCTATTAACCTGAATGGCTGAATTAAAATCCCATTTGTCATTAGGTCTATCTGGTGTTTTCTTTAGCAAGATTTCGTCCTAAAATATCTGGATTGTATTAGAAGCTATAATGTTGGCTTGAATCTTTTGCTGATTGATGATTGAAAGCTTTATTTGTTTTTCTACATTTTTATCTGATTGTTTAATCTCTTCTACATGAAGATGAACCTGGTAAGCAGGTAAGGAGTGCAATTGGGATTAAAAACTCATGCAAGTCTCTTGTAGCTTTCAAGGTACTACTTTAGAGTTCACTTTTCTTCGTTGTTGTTTTTTTATCATGTTATTAGCTTATTACACATTTACCTAATGGACAGCATTAAGAGAAGGGGTAAAAAAGAAAGAAAAAAAAAAAATAAAGATAGAAAGTTCGTACAGTGAAAAAAGGTTCATAAATTTAGCACAAGTTTGGATGAATAAATTTCAAAAGTCAACCCAATGTCAACCTTTGGCTGGCACAAAATGGGCTTGGTTTAATGGGACATGCGTTTATATAGATCTTGGAAAGAGATGGCTGCAACGTTCTGTAACTTTCAAGTACAGAAATGATTTCAGATCTTATTTTGTAATATTATCACCAACTGATTGCATGTCTACCGTGTTAGTTCCAAACAACAGCACCAAAGAGCTGTTACATGCGTCCGCCTGGGGGTATACTTGCTCCTGGTGAAAGTATTATTGCAACAGGTAAATTCGCAATTCTTGACCTTCCTCGCCCTATTTTTTTTTTTTTTTTACCCTCCTACTTCTGTTGTCTGCTTCCCATATGTAATAAGTGATACTGTAAAACTGAGTATTAGATAGTGAAGCCCTTCTAAACGTCTAACATGATTGACAGTATTCAAGTTTGTGGAACCTCCGGAGAGCAATGAAAAACCTCTGGATCAGAAGAGCAGGGTCAAGTTCAAAATCATGAGTCTAAAAGTGAAAGGAGAAATGGACTATGTTCCGGAACTGGTACATTTTAATACCTAGTCTGCTGTTTAAATTGTTGCATCATCTATTTTATTTTCTATTTTCTATGCTAGCGGCGCATATTCTTATAGCTACGAGTTTTGGATTTTCTAAGGTCAGCTGAATTTAACTTCCTAGAACTTTCAGCATACCAGGAATTGCTTTTGTTATGTCCTTCTCATGTCTAGGACTTGTTAACTTATTGGTTTTTCCCACTCAATCTTGCTGCTTTTATGCTAGATTGATTCTCATGTAGCACAAGAAAATGTTTGTTATTATCTTGAGTTTCAAAGTAAGTCGAAAGATTTCGTAGTTGTGGAATCACTTGCCCGTGTGCTATGTTACTTCCAACCAACATTGATGAATTGATATTCAGCCGAACTAGGTGATGCACATAAGGGGCTCAGCTCTATTAAGACTTTTGTATCGGGTTGTCAGAAATTTATTAGATGGGTTCCACTTTTGATGTTTTGTTTTTTATTTTTTTAATAACAAAAAGAGAGATCAGTGTGGTGTAGTGTATTGAACAAACTCTGTCCTGTGACAATCTTATGCAGTTTGATGAACAAAAAGACCAAGTGGCTGTTGAGCAAATTCTGAGAGTTGTTTTCCTTGACCCTGAACGCCCAAGCCCTGTAAGTTGGGATTGACAAACTACAATGTTGTCTTTTCACGCGCTACTATTGTACTTCTTTGCTTGCTTTTTTATTTTATTTTTTTTACCAGATTAAAAGAATTTTCAATTCCTATTGTTTAGGCAATGGAGAAACTTAAGCGACAATTAGCTGAGGCTGAGGCCGCACTTGAGACGCGTAAAAAGCCTCCAGAGACACAGGCCCCCGAATTGTTGGGGAAGGACTCGTCATAGATGAATGGGTGATGCATTTGAAAATTTTATCATATTAATTTAGTTTTTGAGCTTCATAGATATGTCCCTGTGCATTTTCTGATTTCCACTCAATCCCTTTATCTTTGCAGAAAGAGCGGCGGGAAAGATACCTAGCCCGGCAACAAGTTGAAGGGGTTGATTCAGTGTGAAGTGATTCTTTCTTTTTGTATGGATAGAGATGGAGTTTTCCATTTGTGACATTAAATTCTTTTTCCTGTTGATCTTCAAGGAAAGGTTGGTGCTACAAAATTGGACTCTCAAAAGGTACCATTGGAAGCATGTATTGTTGTGGATAATGCTGTGGAACATTTTTATTTGTAGATAGCAGGAATGGAATTGAAAACGACAATGTTTTTTTTGATAGTGAAATGTTATATCCTTTGTGGATGGCTTTTATTTTCTTCTTGAGTTTTGCACACTTCGTATACATTCCTCTGTTTCCACTGTATCCACTGCAAGTTTCCATCAGTCGTTTTGAATAAAAGCCTACTATTGTTTATTATTATTTTTATTTATGTCTTGAATTTAAGAGTCACTCTCATTTTATCCCTAAACTTTAAAAATTTTATTTTGCTCCATGAACTTTGAATTTAATTAAGCTTTATTTTTATCATCACAATTTGAGTAAAAAAACAGAAAAATGCAGAATTAGTCTCACTAAAGCCCATTTTGTTAGGATTTTTACTAAAAAAAAAAAAAACTACATAATTACAGTTAACTCACTTTTTGTTTTCTTCTTTTTAATTGTAATTCTAGAAGTATGGTTGAATTTAAAGTTTAAGAATAAAGTGAGTTTTTAAAATTCATGGACAAAGTGACAGTAATCTTAAAATTCAGCGATATAGATAAAAATAATCTTTTTTTTTAAAATCCACTTTTAGACGGCACAAAGAAGTTGCAAATTGTTTAGATAACATTCATATATGATACAAGTCAAATCTCATTTTTTAATTAATCCACTGCTCATATTTAACAGAAAATTTTTGAACAATCGAGAAATGGTGGAGTAACAATGGATGTGTACCCAACCATGGGATCATTATCTTCTCTCAGCAGATATAGAGACAAATTTTAAAAAGTAAAAGGGTATCTGCAAATCAAATGAAAAGAAGATTCGCCCTATAAAATATATTGATAGCTTGAATGTGATCAAAAGTGTGTTAGGCAGCTCAGCTGGAGTCGTGGCTAGAAGAGGATGATTTATATAATCTTGTTCCAACTTTTTCAAGTAATATAATTTTTGCTACTAATGGAATGTTTATTACTTTATATATAGATATATCTAGATACGGTTCTGATTTTCTTGGTCCACCACAATCCATTTCCACCACTCTCTTTCTCTCTCTTCCAAATAATTAGGCATTATAGGGAGAGACATGATATGTTATTTTGTTGGACGTCCCACTCAAATGATGGTTTCTTGTTATTTTCTGCCCTCTCACTCTACTGTTTATTTATATACACACGCACTCATATATGTAGTGGAATATCTTGCTTAGTGCAGATCAATCTTCAAAAGCATTTTCAGGTTGACCATATATTCTCTGTGTACGGTGGCCGTATTATACAAGTTTGAAATAGTTGAGACAAGGCTGTGTTACTTCATTTTCCATTTACCATATTATTATCAAAAGAAGGTGTTTTTGTCATAATTAAAGGCATATAATCATGTGGACAATAAAGGTAAACATGTTATCATTGCAATCATGACCTGACAGCTGGTGCCTGTGGCCTCGAGCCGAATTGCCTTTAATTTTTTTGTTTCTTTTTTCATTCCTTCAAAACGCAACAAATTTTTCCTTTTCATTATTTTCTTCTTTCTAAAATCAAAGTGGTGGAATTGCGTTCCATGCAAACTTTATTTGAAACAATCGTATATATCGAATAATCATCAGTACCTTTATTAAAAACACAGTTTAATCTGAATAAAGTTCAATATGAAATATTACAAGGAGGTAAAAATAAAAATTACAAAACCCAAATGAAATTGTATGAATTTGTGTTTTCCATCTATCATTTTATGTCCAATTAAACATGAAAATAACCCATGCGAGGACAAACTCGACGGATCACATTCACGTTGCTCATATTGTGCGGGACACATTAAAAATTACAACAAAAAATTCAACATTTACTCAAATGAAATTGTATGAATCTGTGCCTTCCATCTACCACTCTATGCCCAAATTAAACATGCAAATAACCCACGCGAGGGCATGTCGTGCAGGGCACTATGTCTTCCATCTACCATTCTAAGCCCAAATTAAACATGCAAATAACCCACGCGAGGGCAAGTTTGACGACAAACATTCGCGTCCCGTACGTTGTGTAGGCACACACATTGGGCCCCTAACCTACCAAGACGGTGATTTGCATCCCCCCCCCCCTGGCGAGAGAGCCTTTTGGGTACACCATCTTACCCAAGTCAAAAGTGCAATCACTTATAAACTCCACTATGTCATGATGCCTAACAATGTGTGACTCCATATTCTTGGCAAATTTCCAACAAAATACAATTCTAATGGATACACTTTGAGTATCAATTTCTCATTTACCTAAGTTACTATTTTAAACGTATGAATACGATTTCGATCTCCTCGTGATGGAGCACGCTAATCCACCAAGACCTGTTACTTTTACAAAATGGGTCTCATTTAAATTTGGGCCTCAAAATAGATTCTCAATTGACATGAGAAACTAATGGTGTCTTATAGTTTTTCATTTTAATTTTTTTTTTCTTTTAATTTGATTTACATATGAAAGTTCAAAGTTTTTCTTCATTAAGTTGTGAAGATAAATTATAATCTTCATTGTGAATGACCTGTTAGAATAAGAAACTAAAAACTTCAATGGAGAAAATCAAATTTAGCCAAGATCCACCATGTCAAATCATCAAGAGAACAAAGTGGAAGCATACCTTATCCATGGGAAGGAGACGATTACAGGTTATAGATCTTCCAATCCAATATGATTTTCCTTTAGAGAATAATATTGTATTCTTATTGATGTTGGGATGTTAGAGAGAATATGAATAAATATCATATGAATTGGGACCATAACCGTATAATATAACTGTATATTTATGCTTTTCATATTTTATTTTGGCCCATCATAAAATTAGAAATATGAAATTAGATCCATACACATAATAAACCCATATTTATTTAATGTCCAATAAAATTAATTTTAGTTAGATCACTTTAAATGGGTTGAACTTTAAAATAGCCTATAATACATATTTAATTACATATAGGCCCACATGTTTAATTATTTTCCAACAATCTCCTACTTGGGCCACATATGTTTCCTTACAAAGTGCATAACTTTATGAGCTCAAAACTTTTGCTATCATGAACAAAGGCATCTCTGAACAATCTCATCCATTAATTATACCAATATACAATCAAAACGATCTTCGTTACATGTAACGTAACTAAATCTCAATGATCACATATCGATATAACCAAATGACATAGATCAAGTATGGATGTGTAGATGAAAATTACATACAATGTGATCTAAACATGCATATTTCCAATTGGTCCAACTTTATTCTTTAATGAATCAAGTTAAAACAAATCAAAGTGAAAATAAAATGAATTCTTTATTTCTGCAGAAAATCCATAAACCCAAAAAAGTATCCAAATGAAATGAAATAACATCTAAACACAAACTCCCACTAAACTAGCAATCATCAAATGATACGACACCCATATGTGCAGTGTGCTCATGAAAGACTTTCGGTGAAGCCCTTTGGTAAGCGGATCCGCAATCATGGAGTTTGTATCAATACTTTACAGACATCTGACCACTCTAAACTCTTTCTTTAATAACTAAGAATTTTATATCTACATACTTTGATTTTGATGAGCTCCCATTGTGTTGGAATACAACACTGCTGATTATTGTCACAAAACAACTTTAATGGTATTTCAATACCTCCCAAAATTTACAGCCCAGTGACAAAATTCTGCAGTCATATCCATGGTTGGGACGCCTTGCGGCATACATTATTCACAGCTTCCATGTAGCATTTCCCGACCCCCTCCTGGTTCCCTCTAAAGATTCTGACGCCATTTGAGGTGGGGAACTTCATGGTCAGGTGATAAGTTGAGACTACTGCCTTGAGCACATTTAGGGTTGGCCTTCCCAAAATAATGTTGTAGACCGACAGTAGATCCACAACAAGAAATTCCACCATCCGATTCGCTCTCTCAAAACCGTCCCTGACAGTGATTGGGAGGCGAACAGTACCGGTCGGACGCACTCGCCAGCGAACCCATTAGTGGGGTCCGGGCAGGCGTCAGCATAGCCCCATCATCTTCAGCCTCATGAATGCGTCAATAAAAAATGTCGGCTTGAGCTTTCGTTGACGATTAGGACATGGCGGACAACGTTGTCTACTATTCGAATTTCCCCAACCAGCGCATCGTTGTGTGTAGAGAAGCTTATCGACCTCGTCATCGGTGAAGGTAATTGGAGCACTATTTTGGTGGCAGACTTTTTGCGATGTGCTTCGCCATGTTTATGTATTCTCCGCGTGCAACCTGCCTGGCTTCGCGGACATAACTTCTCCGGCTATTCACGGTGTCACCAGTAGCGATTCCTCCAAAGATGTGTGGACAACGTGCTTCGACTCTGCGGCGTTCATCCAGTTACTTGACCCCGGGTTTGAGAATGGTTGGACCGGAGTGGTCCAATTAGCTGCACCCGGGTAATGATCTTTTCCACAAATTCCCGCAGGTGACCATCTTGGACCAACAGTTCAATTTGGTCCCGCAATTGTATGCAGTCCTTCGTCTGTGGTCGACATCTTTGTGGAAATTGCAGTACTTGTTTTTGGTTCCTTCTAGCGATCCGTTCGAAGCGGCGGTGGATCTCAAAGTATTCCCCTGCCAGAAATTTATTCAGGACGTGCTCGGCGGTGGCAACAAGTAAGGTATATTGATGGAATCTCCCCCCGGCGTTTTTGGTCCCGGGGTAGCTCCGGCCTTACTGACATCCGTGCTGACAGCTTCCCCTTCTCTGGTCGATTCTGGTTATTACGTTTTTATTCGGCTTCCTTCTGGGAAGTCGTGATTATTCTCCGAGTACCAGGCCCTCCCTTGATATACTTGTCCGCTTCGACATGCTTCCTGGCGATCCCCCTCAGGTGCGCAAAGGTTGGTGGGACCTCGTAGGCGATTGTCCAAACCAGCCTCCTGTCCTTACGCCTTCCCGGAAAGCTTGTATCAGGATGTCGTCGGAACAACTCTTTATTTGCATGACGACCTTATCAAAGCGGTCAAGGTATTCTCTCAGTGGTTCCCCTCGCCTTGTTTGATTCTAAATAGGTACGAGGTCTCCATCTTCCGAGTCTTGCGCCTAGGAACGCTGTCGCGAAGGCGTCGGCCAGTTGTTTGAATGAATTTACACTGACCCGGGCATTAGCCTTCGATACCACTGCCGGGCGGCTCCGGTCAGAGTCAAGTAGAAGGCTTTCAAGAGGGCGGCCTCATTGGCGTTTTGGATTAGCATGTGCGCCTGCTAGTTCTCCAGGTGTTCATCCGGTCTGTGGAGCCCTAATAAGATGCTACGAAGGCATTTTGAACCTGGCCGGGTAAGGTGTAGCCATGATCACTGGGGTAAAGGGAGGATCGACCTCTCCAACTTGCTCCAACCCACTACCACTGGCTCACCAGCAAGTCGAGCTGCCGCTGGAGGTGATCAGCTTGTTCTGGTCGTCTATCTCCTCTGCTAGTTTATCGATTTAGTGATCTTGGTCCCGATGTCGGCTAGTCCCGGCTTGTCCAGGCGATCAAACACAGAGGTTGTGCTCCCACGCATGTTGAAGGTGTCCCTCCGGTTTTGGCCCGAGTCATACCTTCTCTGAGCCGCAGGCGGTGTGGCCGCTCTTGAACGAGTGATCTGGTTATTGCGGCTCCTCAAACGTTCTCTACCCAGGCGATACTCAGGTCTCGCTGCTGGTCCCTCACGTTCCCCTGTTGGTCTGGTTACTCATTCGGTCAGCCGCGGGCGACAGGCACTGCGGTCTGTTCGCGGACCGGGGTTGCTCGGTCGGCGTGGATTCTTCTGCTTCTTCCGCCTGTGCTTGATGGAGTAGGACATTTGGGATTCTCTAAATGTGACCACGAGCACTCGGACGATCTCGGTCAAGCTCTAGACGTTCCCGGCGAGGATTTCCATCTGCGTGGGTTTGCGTTGTGCTCGCACACCACCGACGTTGGGGTCGTCGGGTGCTTTGTGAGCCGGTCGGAGCAGGGTTATCGAGTCCCTAGATGTCCTAGCTGTGCTCGTCTATGGGTCAGTTGTAGTCGGGTGAGTGGACGCGGTTGGTAAGGTTGTGGTTGCTGGAAAGGAGGGGCCCTCCTTCTAGCGCCAAAATGTTGATGCCAAAAATCTTCGGCACAACACCCGATGTGGTTGTTCGACTTGGTCGGTCTATATACAGTCACTCTGCACCTGGTCACCTACAAAAAGGAAGCACATCGAAGTGATGGGGATACCAATGAGGTGTTTGCTAAGGGCACTCCGATGCTTAAGTCAATATAATACTGGTAAGCAAGCGGAAAGGTAGAGCATTGGCAAGGAAAAATTATACATACGAATAGGTGGGCTGACCCTCTATTTATAGTCGTTCTCAGCGGGCTCGGGTGACTCGATCGGGTTGAACTCCAAGTGCTCCCGGCAGGTAGACATGCTTTAGGTGCACAGGCACCGTACGTCCAATAGGCCGATACTGCGTGTCCGTGGTCTAGTGTCGAGGGACACTAGAGTGGGCTAGTGCCGGCACAAGTAAGTATCGTACCAGTCTGAGCGGGTGGCGGAGATCAGCAATGGGACAGGTGCAGTAACAGGCGGCGTGTCAGTGTCAAGGCGGATTGTGAATGTTGTGCCAGGACACTGCTGTCAGCCTGTACGGGGCGGTGTGACGCAGATAGTGAGGGACCCACTGAGCAAGTGGCACTCATCAGTTGTCTGGGAAGTTTGTCCGGGACCTCTGGGTCAATGGCATGGGCCCCGGTCGTGCCCTTTCCGGGGTACATGACGAGTAGTGCTAGTGTGGTGGACACGTGGTCATTCAACGAGGTTCCCCGAAAAAAGTCTGGGCTCTGATATGGTCGGGAGTAATAGGTCAACGTCTTGGAATCTAGTTTTAGCGTTCTCGCTCAACCGGTTCATCCCCGGTAAAGGGATTTCGTCGCCGGATAAAATTACATCATCAACAACGTTTATCGAGATATTTGAATTTTTAGAATTAAAAACTGCATAAACTTAAAATGTGTTTGGAAAAAAAAAATATCAATATGGAACTTGTTTTCATGCGTTTCAAAATTCTATACAATTTATATATAAAAAAACATCTCATTTAAACTTGTCTATATAAAGTTATGGACTTCAAATTTGAGTTATAAAACTGTGTGAATAGTGAAACTGAGAGAAAAGACAAAAATTAAATTGTATTTAAGGTTTGAACCATTATGCCAAAACACATGCTAATTTTCAGTAGGAATATTGAGTTGTAAAATGACTACAATTATTCTATACTATCAAACAGCCACCCGGATACTGCCAAAATCTCAATGGCTTAAATTGATATTTAACCTTGTTCATGGCTGAAAATAAAAAGTACATATATCTTCTAGCAAGAGTCTTCCTCGAAAGATGATAGCTTATTACAAGAGCATGCAATAGTAAATTATATATGCTTATAACGTAAGAATGAGTATAGATCTTTTAAATTTACTCACTTTCTAATTGTTTTGCTTGTAACACAATATCATGAGACCTTCTTTTTTTTTTTTTTTTTTTTTAAAACAATATCATTAGACTTTTTTTTTTTTAATTTAATGCTATGTTTGGGGACATTTTTTCAAAAGTTTTTTTCAAATATAATTTTTATCCTTTTCCTTTAATTTTACTATTCATTTTTCTAAATATTTTTAAAAATTCAAAATTTTAAAAGTCTATAACGTTATCATTTCAAGTCGAAATGAGATGATTTTTTTTTTCAAATTGCATAGAATTTTGAGAGGAAATGAAACAGATCCATATTATTAATTTTTTTCCAAACTCAATCTTAAATTTTTACATTTTTTCATACTAAATAATTTATTTCACCAAATGTACATTTTTAAAACTCAAATCATCTCTAATTTTTAAAATATCATCTCTAAATGTGTCCCCAAATGAGACATAAAAGTTGGCAATCAAACCAACAAGATATAATAAGGGGATGTTTGGTGAATAGTTTAGTTTAAGATTTTTAGTTTCAATAGTAAATTTTTCAGAAAAGACAAAATTTTTTTCAGAAAAAGATAAAAATCATGATGAAAAAATACAATTTAATTTAAAAATAAGTGTATTGTCAAACGGTTCTAAAATTAGATATATTAAACAGATATAAGACTATGTACGTAATAAACTAAAACCCAAATACTAATGCAAACGAATTGGTTGAAGTGGAACAAGGATAGCAATCTTGTCCGCGCGGTCATATGTGTCCGGAGTGAGAGAGAGAGAGAGAGAGGAAGAGAGATGGTGCAATTCGAAATGTTCTCTCTCTGTCCATCTGTTCCTTATTATTATCTTCTATTTTTGTATCCAACAATTCTCAATATTCCGTACATGTTTGAGAAAAAAAGCTGCTAGACACAAAGATTGACAAACTTTTGTCCCTAAGCCACGATAAAACAAACACAGACCATGCACAGTTTCTATATATTCATAGTTAGAGCCAAAAAAAAAAAAAAAAAAAAAAATAGTGTTGCATTAAGACTCCATGTTATTTGTTATCTATATTTTAAATTTTATATTTATATTAAATTTTTTCTCTCTTTATATTTAAAAAAAATTTAAATTTTAAAAATTTATAATTTTATTATTTTAAATCAAAATAAGATTTTTTTATATCCTCATTTTAAATCGAAATGAGATTTTTTTAAAATACTTAATCGATAAAATGAATAAAATAAAAATTTCATTTCATATATTTTTTTCTACAATTTTAACATTTTTCATTATTTTCAATATTTAAATATTTTTTAAAAATTTTAAACAGCATATTTTCGATCTAACTTTAAAATACCGTATTTAAATATCCTCAAATTAATGGGAGCTGGAGACAAGTCCAGATTGGGAATGTGGACCTCACTGTGGCACGTGATGGCCATGCCCTTCAATGTGTCTGGAGTCATTTGACACCGCAAGTTTCTCTTGCTGAAAAGTAAAATAAACAAAACAAATCCCAAAAATGGCAGTGGAACGTGAAGACAAAAGAAGACAGGGGGCAGGGACTGGGAACAAGACGAGACGAGAAAGAAGATAAAAATGGGCATGTGTGGGGTCCAGTGTGGTCGTGGGGTTCTATTGGTAGCATGGAGATGACTGATGACTGCACCTTTGGGATAAGCCCGCCACCTGCCCCGGCTCCTCTTGTTTCTATTCCTTTTTTTTCGCTTGGCATTATGACTCTTCAGCCTAATAAAGTATGTATGGTAAAAATAAAATAATTCTTTGTTCTCTTCTATATCTCACGAATTCTCAAATTATCGCCACACTTTCTCTCCCCTACTCTTGTCTTTTTTTGCTATTTATCGCAATTCAAATTCCGAGTGGATAAGGGGTTATATGCTATTTTTCTTATTTGCAATCCTTCTTTATATTTGCATAATATTAGCAATATTTTTTACATATTTTTTTTCTCTTATTTAGCAATATTTTATATATTTTTTGTTCTTATTTTTGTTTTTGCTCAAAGAAGAATCTTTTTTCCATTTTTGAACTAAACAAATTTGTCCTTATCAGTAATCATCAAATCTTATCATTATTTACCAATCAATTATTATCTTGTTAAGCTTAAGCCCACCTTATCTTTATATATAGTAAACTGACGGGAACACCACACCATCATTCTATCTTTAATCTATTCTTAATATAATATATATCTTAATCTATTCTTAATAATTGATTGTCGCCGTCAAAAGAAAAGGACCCGTAATTTCTTATACAAAGTCCAGTCATTGAATAGTTGGCTTTGCCATTGATAGTAAATTTTTATCCGTAATAATAAAATTTCATAACTGGAGAAAAAAAAATATTAATCTTTAATTTTCTTTTGAAAATTTCTATAATTGTTAAAAAAATATATATATTACCTCAATACCCTTTTAAAAAAGTAAAAGTTGAGTGATATACCAATTTCTCTTGAGACGATAAATCTCGCGATTTAAGAACGGCAAAAAAACGGACAAAAAATCCTCGGCCACTTCGCCAACCAATCTTTATCCAAAAACCACTTCCGGTTTTCACTTTCCACAAAACCAACTTTCCTCCTACTTTCTCTCCCCTTCTATAAATAACTCCTCCTCTTCTTTCCCAGTTCTACAGTCTCACAGACTAACTGATCTCAGAACGCAATTGGAAGATCCCAAGAATTTCGCCGAATCAAACAGAAAGAAGATGAATTACGTTCACCGGATGTGGATCGCGGCGAGCGTGGCTGTCGTTCAAGCCACACGGACAAGGGAAGTGGAAATCGGGCCGCAGATCTCTCCAGCTAGACAGGAGGAGGTTCTCCGCGGAGAATCCACTGCTCTCCTGCCACTCGCCGGTGCGATTGGGACGGGCTTGTTCGGTCTCGTCGGGAACTGCGAGGACCGAATTAGACAAGCCGACAGTCTCTCCAGAAAGTCATGTACTTGAACTGTTGGGGTCAGGGCTGAAGAAAGAATCGCCGGATATCGTGAGTCTCCGATGGGAACGATCGCTGGTTTGTGGGAGGTTCAAGGTGCGCCGATGAGTACTCGCCGGCGAGAGTGTTGGGTTGACTCGTGGTTGACGGAGTTTAGGACGGACGAGTGGGAACGTTGAGCTCTGGAGAATCGATTGTGAAAAGGGGGATCTGGATTGTGGATGGGGTTAGATTGGAGTTGGGTGTAAATAATTTGTACAGAAAAATAACTAAATCAGTTTCTTGTCATATATATAAAATAAAAAAGCTCAAATTTTCTCCACGTCATTGTGCAAAAGCTTGTTTTTTTTTTTTTTTTTTTAATCCTTTTTGTTGAAGCTCAAAGATCTAAAATCCTTGGCTTCTCTGCATAAATTTCAGAACTGAGTTTGCAGGCATGGATGGACATTTTGACTAAAGGTAAAACTCAAATAAATTGGAATATCAATCTGCTTTAGTAGAGTTCAAGATTTGGAATTCTTTTATTTTATTATTATTATTATTTTTTTTTGGGGCAATCGGAATTCAAATCACTCGGTAATTCCTTCTAATTCTATAAAGCAGTTTAGTGTTTATACAAGAGGGAGAAAAAAATTGTTCTCATTCTGTTGCTTGTTTGTTTGTAAATATGATCGGAGATAAATAATCTCGTGCTCACCCAAAAAAAAAAATTTAAATAAATAAATACACACAACACACACAGAGACACAGAGCAAAAGACGTTGAATAACAATACCAGTAATCATACAACAAACAAAAGGGAAAGAATTGAAACAGCTTATAAGGGACGCAAAGGCAAAACTCAAGCAAAGCCACCGAAACGAAGTGAAGATTGATCACAACGGCAAGGAAAGAGTTCTCTGGCCTCCCAGATTTTGTTGTGGTTTTATCTCCCATGAATTAATCTGCCGTGCTTCTTCTGGAGGACAAATGGCAAAGAGATTTCGCGAATCATCAACTCCCCGCAAAATGGGCATTCACTGGCTATGGCATCGTCTAACTGCGACCGAAGCTGCCGACAAAAATCACTCGGTTTCAGTTCGTATATGTAAGTTATATTGTTCATTAACGCCTGATCCTCTGTACTGACAAAAGGCAACAAAAGTTGCTAATTTCCTTCACGATTGACACATTTGATATGCAAATCCGAAACTATTACTTTTCAAAATACTGACCTTATCTACGGGCGTCAAGCTGGTGATGGAATCCTCGGTTAGACTACCGGTGGGAATCCTTTCTAGTTTCCCCACCAAGTAATGTAATTTGCTTCTGCAGGTCAAGTATATATTCCGCCTGCAATATTAACAGGGGAAGAACAAGATTCAGATTGAGCAAGAAAAATCATGGTATTGGAAACGACTTTATTAACAGGGGAAGAACTAGATTCAGATTGAGCAAGAAAGATCATGTTATTAGAAATAACTGTCAGAAAATAGATTTTAACATGGATTCAACTAAAAAAAAAAACCTGGCGAAAGTTAAAAAAAGGACTACACTTACTTGAGCTTCAGTTGTACAACGTGTAACATGAGCAATCAGGCACTGTGCATGGAAGGCATGTCCACATGGAAAGACATAGAAGGGTGCCATTGATCCTACTGAGGTATACCCTCGGGCCATTTGGAACTCCCGACCCACTGTTAATATTTTGGCGCCTACATACCTAACAGTACAGATTTTTTGCAAGTCATATTTCCAGCAGCTACATGGAAAGTATGATAACTCGGACATGAAAGATAGCTTGAAGTCTCAAGGTCAAGTAAAAATATCAGGGAGAATACAATTGGCCTGAAACAGTTATAATCTAAACCTCGAGTTGACAATAGTAGCTAACTAAAAGAGACTACAAGGCAATTGTGATGCAGCAGATACACTCAAGGCCTGAACAGAACATTCTTAAACAACATGCACTGAGCCTGAACCAGGCAGGCTTGCTTTGGAGCTTCTCAAGGTTTCTCTTGAAAGACTAGATATGTACGTGTTTTATATGCATATTTTAACTTAAAATCTAGTGATTATTGAGTTGATCAATGGCATGTCAACATGTGAATGACTAATACCCCGCATTCTTCGTCGCGTTCAATCACAGCATATCTTTGAGCAAGTGCACTGATATCATTTCTGATGTTGTCTGCACCATGTGTTGCATCATTCATCTCCTGTTTCAGTTGTTCAATTTGCTTGTTGTAATCCTCTAACGATGAGCAAATCGCCTCCTGCAGAAGTAAATGAGGGCTTTTCATCCATTAGAAACAGAAACGGAAATGTCTAACAAATGTGCATTATAAATTTATAACAAGGAACGCATGGTAACAGTCTCCCAGAGCAAGAGAGAGAAGGAACATTGGATAACAGTCTTGAGAGAGAGAGAGAGAGAGAGAGATAAAGCAGTTGGGCAGATCAAAAGTAACTCAAGTTATGACTATTTTTACCTTGAAGTCGTCAATTAAAGCAAAGTCTGGAAAGAATGGTAATATATCCTCGATCTTTAAAAGGCCATCAGTTTCCTTGAGAAATGCTATAGCCTTGCGAATGTTGTCCCTTTTAGCTCCTTTTTCCTGTTCAACGACATGCTTTGCCACCATTAGCCAAAGCTTCTTCCTTAGGTCCTCGTCATCTTCAACCTTATCAGCTTCAGCCATAGCAAGCTCTGGGTCAACCTAAAATATGGGACACAGTGCTTAACACAGACACGAGTTCAATAATGAACTGAGCCATCCGGAGTAAACCAATGACATAAGATAAATACCTGTAGGGCAAGAGCAACTGCTTCTTCATGCATAGACATCATGCTGTATATATGAACACATGCACGCATTCGCTTTCCTTCAGGCAAAGGCGCAAGGCATACTTGGGATCATAGAAGAAATCAGGACCGCCTTCCCGCCCTTTTCCAAATTTGCATTGTAGGAATCGCAATAGTGCACTATCATCTTCCTGGTTATGCAAGAAAAAACAGAGTATAATTCATTGATGCAGGGCTACCTACTTTTGAGCATATGCTATGAAGTTAAAACGAAATAGATTAGTGAGTTTTTTTAATCCAACTGCAAGGAAATCATACATCTTTTGTCCTTATCACAAAAAATAATAATTAGTACATTAGAAGTTTCAAATATAAAACAAAAATTATGTTCAAGTTACTTTTACTGCAGGATTAAGCCTGAACAGCTTCCAGTACATGTGAAAATGGTCCACCAAAGTCCACAAAGACACAAAACTGAATATTCTTTCCAGTGATCAATAGATTTTTCTTGGATCCGGACTGAATGTGACAAACATTTATGTCAATAAGTATCTTGGTTGTACTAAAAGAATCAAAGAAAAGTATAGATCCTTTGCATCTTATATCTTTTCCAAAACAAATATAGAACTCTGAAAATTTGACTCGAGTGCTGGGAACTCATTGAATAGATACATAGAATGACTACTGCGCATAAAATCAGCAGAAATTGATTCGTGATTCTCTGGTTAATATAGTATGGTAGAGCATGTAAAAGACGTGCAGCTTAACAGTATATTTAATATTTAAAGAAAACATATTCAGAAAGTCAAATGTAAGAATGCCAACCTGCTTAGCATAGAGGGAGAGAAGCAAGTTGTGGACTCCAGGGTCCTCGTTGTGCAAACGATGAACACAGTACTCCAAATATTTGATCACTTCATGGGTTTCGTTCCTGCATTAAAATAGAGCATGAATGGGCATCTCTTAATTTGTATAAAGAATTTCATGATACATGCATGTGTGTGTGTTGAACTTGATCACTAAAATGACAGAAAATACAATCTATTAAAGGTGCATATACAGTTTCACATTACTTTGCATGAGTTCACTGTGAATAACGCATCATAGCAGGAATCAGTTTCCTTGGGTTGAGTTTGTTCGTGGTCATCCATGACTCCACTGTTTCATAAGCATCAAGCATGATCAGGTCTGGCGCAAACTTGTACTGCAAGATAATAATTACAAGCTATCATAATGATGACACAAACTATTTGGTAATAGAAGGTACATTGTTTTGAATTATTGAACTTTATCTATACCTGAAGATCTATAGGAACAGATGGTTTTTGTAGCACTTCCAATGCTTTCTTTGCTTCACCTTGCTAATGTCAGAAACCAAAGGGAGTCAATTAATAAATTGGCTAAAGTGCCTCAGAAATAGAAACGAACTCATAAGCTCATAGGAAAAATATGAAATGTGGCTATTCGTAAGTAAGAAGTAGAAAGTTTCTCTCCTGATAAGGAATAAATAAATAATTAATAAATAATCTTTGATGTGGAATGTTATCACACTATATTTTATGCGCAGTCACAGACTGACAGTTAACAAGTACACTGTGGAGAAAGGAAAATGAGGTGCATGTTTATAGTAAAGTACGTATGTGTGTGCCAACAGAATTTTATGTATAAACAGACAGAAAGTACAGGACTGGTACGATAGTTTGATAAGGGTGGAACAAGCACCTATATATAGCAACAATTGAAAATAATGACAACAATAACACCATGAAAAATGGAATGATAAGAAAGAAAAAAAAGAGAGAGAGAGAGAGAGAGAGCACCTGATGTAATGGTGACTACATTTCAATTGCTCCTTTAGACTGGCGAAAAATACCAATTCTTCAACCCGACCGTAACTGCAACATATTTCTAAACAAATTATACCAGAGCTCTTTCATCTAAGAAGAAAATCAAAATATCGGTCCCTGCTAACCAGCTAATCCAAAGCTATTTGAAATGTTTAAGAATGACATGACTGAGATTAACATGTACTGCAGTAACACCTGTCATCTTAAAGGAAATCGAGTACCAATGGACCATGCATTATATAAGAAAATCAGAAACCAACCCAAACATTTCGCAGAAAAAATACATTTTAATCAGTATAGAAGAGAAGAAATGGCTATTGCTATTCATACTTTTAAGAGAAAGATGGTGTCCCAAGAAAACACTTGACAGAGGGTCGTGTCAAGAATTACCTCTCTAAAAGTTTCATTGTAGTTGCCTCATCCAATACATCCTTGCTATCACTTAGAAAGGCACGAAACTCTCTAATTATCGATTGGTACTCTGAATTATGGTTATCCAAAGCAGTGTCATCTTCCAAGAGTAGTCGATTTATCTGAAATGGAAAAAGAAAGTTCGAAAGGTTGTTTAAAGCAGAAGCACATAGTATTTCACAAACATCTTCTATGCAATTCATGCAGAAACAGAAAAATATAAATGTTCTGCCAGATGTATTTATAAAAAATGAGTCTGCGTAGTTGGACAGATTCTTAGACGAAGATAACATAATCGTAGCTTTGACTTTCTTACGCTCATTATGCATAAAATGAATCAATAAACTAACTAAATGGGGCAACTTGATTTCTCTGCCTTCCAGTGCAAATTACACAATTTGCCAATGTCACGAAAAAAACACAAAGGAGAGATTGTAAACATAGATAACTTTAAGCAAATCAAGGCAAAAAAAGAAAAACCTTGTCCAAGTATAATTCAGTTGCCCATGTTGAAATCATTGTTATTTGGCATTTATCATCTTTTGTAAGATTATCAAGCTTCCGCAGTAAAAAAGTCCTCAGAGCATCCTGCAAGTGGGCATAGTGAATTATAAAACTAAAAGGAGATGAGCAGATGAATGAGAACACCAAAAAAATTATTCTGCAATTACCTGTTCATTCACACTAATAAACTTCAAAGTAATCTCCTCGAATGATAACATAAAATTGATCTGCAAAACAGTCCATTTATGAAGTTGTTATTCTCTTGAATAAAGAAAAAACTATCCATGTGAAAATAGTTGTATATGGTTTATGCATTCAATATGCCTTTGTATATAGAAAGATTAAACTATAAAGCTAATTATACAAGGTGAATATAGAAGAATGTTGTTCTCTGGTAAATTTAAAACAACAATAAATGAAAAATGACGCAATACCATATGAACGGGAGGTACTCCAAATTATAGTCATATAGGAAGTATATTAGACCTGACGTGAGGCATGATCATACACAGAGCGGGAGGGGTGTGTTTTGAGAATTTCAATATTTATTTAACATACAGCTACATCACAAGGTACTACTGCATTTCCCTTAAATTTTTCTGTAAAGTTGTTAATTCAGTGTTCATCAAACCATGATGACCGTTTAGGGTGGTCTATAGCCACAATTCCACATCTTTAAGATCTCAATTCGCACATACGTGAGTGATGTCCAACAACATCTTTACCAATAGGAACAAAGAATGGTTTCATAAACATACTAGATTAAGTACATTAACATAGGAAGAGTAAGAATGAAGAAGGAGAATTCACTTTTGCATTGAAAGATGCCGCTCGAAGATAATCCTTGGAGGTAAATGCAGCTTCAGCCTGCATCAATATTACTCCTGTTACATACTACCCAGATAACTAATAAATTGAGGAACAAATAACAAATACAGGATTACAAAGTGGTTGGATGCTCAAAATTGAAGAATAGAACTGCAATTTAGGTATAACCAGAACTGAGTGTGACCTGCAACAGATATACTTGGTCCCTTTGGAGTGGGTCACGACAATTTGCTAAAGCTGCAGCATAATCATTCATGTCCAGATAAACCTCCACATATCTCGGCCTTCATCATTGACAGACACCTACTAATGTTCTCATTACCTTATGTACACAAATATTTACTTTCCAGAGCAACAACGAATGAAAGCCCCCAAAAGACTAAAAGTTGTCAAGAGATAAAACCTGAAAAATAGAGCTTTGGTCATACGCATAGAACAGCCCAGCTGTGGCATCACTGCATAACCCAATCACACCCCTTGAACCTGAATCTGACGTCTGCTCAAACTGAAGCTCCTCTATGATTTGCTCACTAATTCTGTTTACAACCTATAAAACATTTAATAACCTCAGAAAATAAGGCAAAATTTGATTATAAATACAGGGATAAAACCTAATTCAAAGATACAAAGAGGCCTGCTGATACCTAAAAAATTTACATCAGATGTAGTCCAAAATATAGTGCTCATTTTGCAAGCATGGATATTGTGACAGATATAAATGGAGAAGAAATGGCCGCTGCAAACACACCTTAACCTTGTTTCCGACAAGAAGCAAGAAATGAAATTCAGATACAGCCATAGAACTGGGTTTCACGCTTCAGTCCCTTCAGAAAGGTTTGAATAGTTCAAAAGAGCCTTGTTTTCCACAAAATTTTCATCTCCATTTGGCGAACTGCAAAAAGGTTTTCCAAACACTGGAGTTGGGAGAGGTTTTACTGAGAATTGCACTAAATAAACATTAAGAATCGATCAAAACAATGACAAGAAGGTAATTCAAGTATATGTTGCAAAAAGAAAGCCGCAAAACTAACAACAGTACTACAATAAATACAATAATCTACAACAGTGACTTCTGTTGTCACTACCTGTGTTGTGCTCCAAAGTTTAGACCACCATGATAAATACCAGCACCAGAAAGCCATGCAAAATGTGTAGCTCTTCTTTGCTTGATATAGAAATGTAGTTCACTGAAAAAATAAAAAATAAAAAAAATAAACTTATGGTCTAAAGATGTCGAAGACAATGGAAGATGTGTATAGAGAAACCATTTATAACACAGAATATTCACTGTTGTGAAGGATTCTCTAAAATGGAATATCAAATATTTAAGGCTTCATGATTTATATCCCCTTATTCTTCAAAAATGTAAAAACAAATAAATGAAAAAAAAAAAAAGTAAATAAATAATGTCAGCATAAACAAAATCACTTGCCTGTTTGGAATTTCACCAGGAGTTCCATGAAATGTACAGCGCGATCCACATAACTTGAAAAAATAGTCTACAAATGCGCAACAATTAATTGCAAGAACACCTAATAGGATATAAAAAATCAAGACAAAGGCCTTAAACAAGCATGAATGTCTATATTTATAGTTGTCTTTTATATACAATGTGAATTTATATTTGTTTTTTGTTGCTAGAGAGCATGAATTTTTTGAATTTATAAAAGAACACAAGAACAGGTTATGGACCTATTAGTTATTTCTTACCCCAGCTCCCCTCCCCACAGTCATTTTGCCAACAACTGGCCAAAAACTCCCCTTGACAAATGACATGAATTTAATGGATATATGTAGTTGGATATAAGATTTATATTTACCTCTAGTGATCCGAAACCAGTGAAAGAATATAGACGTGTAGGAGTGACAGCCATCACATAATATCTGGTTCCACTCGGAATGCTAGCAGTTTCCATCTGTACACATGGGATAAGACCAAGAGGTGAATATTACCACTCCATCGATAATAACAACTTCCATATGTACATGCGTGCATGTGCAGGTTACCAAAGTGGAGACATGAGCAGCATGTATCAACTAAAAATCAGCAGCTAAATTAGCAGGGATATACAGCACAAGCACACGCTAGTATTATCTTTGAGAGTCTTAAAGAAATTTCTAGTTGTTTTTTCGGTATAAAACAACAACTAAGGGGTGAAGTTAGGTTAGAAGAAAGAGACTAAAGAAGACACAAACAAATGGAAACCAAGAATTAACTTTCCAAAAAAAAAGGAAGAGTACCTGCAGACCCATGAAAGCTTCAGGAAGTTCTGCTAATTCAAACAGAAGCTTAACATACTTCTCCCTTTTATCCTTCTCGTCCACCGCCATCTCGTAAAGCTGACCATTATCGGTACCTAGAATCACTTCCTTTGTAGAAGCTGTGTTTCAAGAGATTAAATTAGGCAGCAGACAAATGAAAACCAATATTCACAAGAACTTTTTTCCAAACATCTCAAGCAAGAAACGGTCTCGGGATCCAATCGTTACCTTCTGTAATCTGTTGTCTATTCCAGGCAACAGCATTCACAAGAAGACCTCTTAATCTGGTTAAAAGACGGGGTTTGTTCCATTTGGCATGAGTATAAAAAGTATCCGCACCCCCATTTCCAACAACCGTGGTAATACAATGGCTCCCTCCAGAATCAACAAAAACTCTGTGGATTGACTGTTCCCCGGGACGACCCGCCGAGAGATCGATTTCTACAGCTCAAACAATTAGGTAGCTATTACTTGACTACTTCCATAGCCAATGTGAATTTCACAGTAAAAACAATCCAATTATAAATACCGAACAGTTGTTAACAATTCTGTGATTTTTTTTAATGCAACTTTACAGATAAAATTAACAACTACTCAATAGCTAACATCAAATTAAGTTTAAGTTTAAAAAAACAAAACAAAAAAAAGAGAGAACAAAAAACCAAAAAAAAACTTCAAAAAGACGAAAATTTTCCAAATTTTTCAACGGTTTCACGAAGAAGAGTGATCGAATTGCTGAATAGGTTTATGAAAAAATCGAAGGAAATGCAATTGCGCGAGGTGATTAAGGAAATAAAAGTACCATAGGTATCTCCAACCCCAAAGTCATGGCGGATGATCCATCCCTTGCTAGTTCCGATGACGATGACGTCATTTCCCGCGGCCATGCAGGTGACCACGCCACGCCCCTTGGCGGCGTGTCTTTCCAGAACATCAACCGTGAAAACCTGTCTCCCTAGATCCATCACCGATTCCGAATCCAATTTCGAGAAATCGAATACTAAAATCTGTCTTGTCTTAGTATAAAAAAGAAACCCTAATTTTTGGCGGGTTCATCGGGAGTGAAATGTGGAGACTTGGAGAGCAATTGGCCGGCGATCAGAATCGGAAATTGCAGAAAGTTCGGAGCTTCGGGGCTTCTTTGATCAAACTCTCCAATTACAACAATCAGAGTCTGTATTACCATCGGCGTCGTTTTAGTTCCTGTAGGCAGTGCCTAAACGCACCGTTTCTGCCGCATAAGTGCAACGCAGGCGCGAGTAGGGGACAAGACAAAGATAAAGGATCTCTCTCTCTCTCCTCTTTCTCTCTCTCTCTCCCGCAAGAAGCGAGTAATTTTCTAATAAAACTTATATAAAAAAAAATGGATAAAGCTGCGATTTTATCGAGAAAATTCATTTTTAAATTATTAATATATAATCAAATGATTAGCTAGTGCATGATAGTTATAATACATATTATATCGTATTAGTATGGATTAAAAAAATTAAAAATAATATATAAAAAATAAATTAAAAAAAAAATAAAACATCATTCACTGACGACCCAGTCCCCCTAACGCTGGCGATCACCCACCACCCCCTTCTAACACCGACAAAGCCCCACCACCCCCACACCAAATCTGCCCCCACAACGTTGGCGATCCAGTTCCCAACCCTCCCAACGACGCCGACATAGCCCTACCCCCTATCACGCGCTCGGCGTCAAGCTTCCCTCAACAAGCTGTCCCCCAAATCTGATCCCTCTGCAACTTGCAACCCCCCCCCCCCCCCCCCAGCATTGACCTTCCCCAAACAAGTCGCCCCCAAGATCCGATCCCTCTACTACTCAACCCCCCATCCAACGACCTTCTTCAGTTCCTCTGTAACTCAAGCCCTCGACTGGTGACCTTCACCCTCCCCCCCGAACAACGAGCCCCTCCCTCCCTCTTTCCCGACTGACGACAGAAACCTCCCCTCCCCCCAACCTTCCACCGATGAAGGTGGATTCTTTTAAAATTCATTTTTAATTTTTTAGTCAAATACTACTATAAGATAAAGTATATATTAATTACCGTACATAAATAATATCTCAGCCGTTTGATTGCATCTAAACGGTTTAAAAATTTGCTATATCGATAAAATATATAAAAAAGGCTTTACCATATATTTTCCCTAAAAAAGTAATTTTTTATAGAAAAAAAGTAAATTTTCTAATAAATGCAATTAAACCGTTTTTTTTAATAGAAATAGTCAGACTATCTTTTTTTTTTTAAGGTAAAAAAAAAAAACTATTGACATATTAATCTGTGGTTTTGGAGGGATAAATAAATTAATATTTGATCTCACAGATAAAGTTTGACAGAAATGATAAATGATTTTTTTGAAAAATTAAAGAATTCGAACTTTATATCTTTTGATGGAATTATCTATGAAATTATTATCAATCTATATTTACCATCACAATAATTTTTTTTAAATATCTTAATAAATGATTTTGATAAAGTGAGTGATTTGAACTCTATTTTTATGACAAAGTTATAAAATTAGCATATCTATTTCTTTCATTTTCATTTTAACAAAATATATGAAATTACTTGCCATCGATAAAGAGTTATTTTCCGGATGAAAAAGGCTCTTTTAAGGCAGAAAATAATTACTTCTTTTTTTTTTTTTTTTTTTTTTTTTGAGAAAAAGAAAATAATTACTTGGAATAATAGTAATGATAGTAAAAATCACGAATAAAGACTTTTAAAATCAAAACGGAGCGTCCTTAGGAGCCGTTTAACATCGAACGGCCGACATTAGACGACGCTCTACGCTCGCAACGTCTAATTTCCTCCAACGGTCAAAAATCTCAAAATACAAAAAATTCTTCCCATCCAAGATATATCTCTATCATTTCCTCTCCGATCACCATTTCACCATTAAAAAAAATACCACCCAAGAAATCATAAAGAAAAACAAAGAACCATCGAATCACCTTCGATCTCGTACAAGAAAACAATGAGCGGTATTCTTCAACACCCAGACGCCATGAACGCGCCGGAGCTTCAGATATGGAACAACGCTGCCTTCGACAACGACGAATCCGAAGTCTCGGCCGCCATTAAAGCTTCTTGGTCCAGTCTTCACCGATCTTCCGATTCGCTCCAGTCCAATTGCAGCAAAGAGAATCTGAGCCCTGGGTTTGCGAAAACCCCCGTCTCCGTCAAATCCTCGGTGCCGATTAAGCCGCTCCAGCCGAACAGCACGATTGTCAACTCGAAAGCGAAGCCCCTGAAGCTTCTCTTCAAGGAGGGCCTTCTTGAACACGAAAGTCAAGAAGAAGAAGAAAAGGCTCGCGACGTGAAGACGATCGATTCGGAGATTGCGGTGATCGAGAAGGAGATCAGTCGCCTGTCGTTGAGACTCGAGGCGCTTCGTCTCGAAAAGGCTGAGCGAAATGCGAAGACGACCGAAAGACGAGGACGAATTGTGCAGGCGAGATTCTTGGAGCCACCACCAAAACAGAGCGTGAAGAATTCGGAGACTGAGAAGAAGATTGAGGAGAAATTGCCTCCGAGTAGTACTAAAACGAAGTTCAATCGCCGAGGGCTCAGTTTGGGGCCATCGGAGATTGTCTCCGGCGCTGGATTACGCCGATTAAGCAAGCTCGAGATCACCCCTGTTCAGGCGATACAGAATCGCCGAAAGTCTTGCTTTTGGAAGCTCCAAGATGTTGATGAACTGAGGGCGACGAAAGAGAGAGGGAAAAGCTTAAGTCTGAGTCCCAAATCGCGGAAAACCGTGGCGAAGACTCAGCCTCCGAAACAACCGGCCACGACGGCTTGTTCTTCCAAGAAGGTTGTGAAGAAGGAAGAGGCGATTCTCTCGACTATTCAGCCAAAGAAGCTCTTCAAAGAGGGAGAGAAGTCGGTGACTGCAAAGAAACCGTTGAGGCCAGGAAGGGTTGTGGCAAGCCGGTACAATTCGACCATCAACGACGGTCGGAAAAGGTCACTTCCGGAGGACAACAAGGACGACGATGACGGAAAGCGGTGCGACAAGAAACGCGTGTCGTTGGTGGGGAAACAGAGGGGGAATGTAGGCCGGAGCCAAGGGACTGAGAGCAGACTGAAGAAGAAGTGGGAGATTCCGAGCGAAGTAGTGGTGTTTCAAAGCTTGGAGGAGGCAGAGAAGTCGCCGGTGCCTGCCTCAGAGATCGGAGACGTGCTTCCAAAGATCAGAACATTCCGATTTGTGAATGACAGCCCAAGAGATTCGGGGCCAGCGAAGAGGGTGGCTGAGTTGATTGGGAGGAGGTCGTACTTTTGCCCTGATGAGGAGGTTGAGGGGTCATCAGTTTGTCAAGCTCTGAGTTTTGGTGAAGAGAATGCCATGGAGAATTAGAAATAATAGAAATTTGGGGTAAAAATTTGTTGAGGATTTAATTAATTTTGTTGTTAAGATCCATACATAACTCTTGTTATGGAGTAGAAACTAAGAAGTCTGTTTTGTAAGTTCATTGTTTGAGGGTGTTTTTTTTCTCTTTTCTGCAATGGAATAATGGCCTAGTGTATAGCCAGAATTCATAATCCATATATGTGAAAAGTGAAAACAAATTCCTCTCTCTTTTTTTTTTTTTTTTTAATCAAGTATGGTTGGGGTTCTGTAAAGACTAGTTGATTGCCGACTATCACAAATGCCTTTCTGAGGTATCTTCCTTGTATCAGAAACAAGTACTGTAGAGCAACTCTGTTTGTCCCGTGGGGTTATAATCCCATTTTGCTGTGTCAAAATCTTATAGGTCAAAGCATATTTTTTCCCCATTTTTTTGTAAGAAAAACTGGGACACACGGACAAGTGTCAACTCAAGAAGAATAAGTTTTGAACAGGAATGAGTAACACAGCATTTTTCGTAAATTCCTAACACACACACACACACACACACACATTGAATATGAAATTGATAATGTTGATAAGATGCTTCTGTATTGATTTCTAAGACAATTTTTGCTTATGAATAGAATTCTGATTTCTGGCTTTAGAAACTCAATACCCTTTTCTACCCCAACTTTCACCGTGACTACCAACAAGAAATTTAAAGAGGAATGAGCAAAAACTTGAACTTGTACTGAAAAAATAGCAATCAAACTTTCTAGGAAACAACCATATAGCTAACAAGTTCGAAAGCTCCAAATAGTCAGGGGCATCAAAAAATAAATCAACAATATAGCTAACTCAAATTCGACTCGAGTCCCTTCCAAATATGAATCGCCTTCCCCAGTCAGATACCACCAACACCCTTGTACGCCAACTTACTAGCTTGCTGTAACAAAAAAAAAAAAAGTTCAGAGAACCATTAGAAAAAGTAGTTAAAAAAAATGTGACACAGAAACTCACCTTGCATAGACAGAGTACCAAAGCCACTGTGTGCTGTGGCCAATGGAGACCCAATCTCCCGGGAGTTGAGCGGCAGCTTGTTCTCCTCCCAGTGGGGCAAATTGCCCAAAATGCTTGTACCTTTTTGTTAACACTCCAAATGGAAAAAGTTACAGGTACATCCCAATAACAAAAGCTTCTTCCACAATAATGATATCAAGAGAAAATAATACCTGAAGGGACGAAATCTGTGGCGTCCCTCGGTCCTAAACCGAAGTGGGCCTTCAGGGTACTTTTCACACTCCTCCAAACGGTTGAAACAGTTGGCAAGATAAGCACCTTGTTGAGCAGCCACCTAAAGTAGTTAAACGCAATCTAAGTGACAATTAAGCAGACTATGAATTGTTGGGGGTAGTTGTGGTTTAGTGGGACCTGAGCAGTGGCAGGAAGATTTTTCATCTGGGAATCCACTTCGGAAAGAGCAGACTTGAATGTCTCGATGTTCACTTCAACAGACTTTTTTTGAGAACCCTCGAGTAATTCAAGAATGTTTTTCATTTGCTTCTTCTTCAAGTAAAGATCGACTTGGGGATACCTCTCGCAGATGTCATCAACAACTTCTTGAAAGTCCTTTATGTTCAAATTACCTGATTTGTTCTTGTCTGCCTTGCTGAATATCAATGCAATATCCTCCTACAGGTGCCAGAACAGTAATGGAGTGTTTTATAAAAATTTTACTCATCAATTTAGCAAAATATATATACATATATGTATACACATATATATATGTAATATGCAAGTAACTTTACCATGACTCTGCGTTGATTTATGGTTGCACAATCACCTAAAGCAAATACATTGTCGCATCCTTCCACTCTCAGCCATTCATCAGTAGCCAAAGCACGCCTGTTAGTCTGTTTCAAGTGCAATGTTAAACCGTTTTAGGTGTTGAGTATTTGTAAATATATATACACAAAGTTGTGTCCAAAAGTATGCCTCAAAGTGAAGGCGAGATGAGTAATATCAAAAGAGCGATGCTCTTCGGAATTCACATGTGAGACTCATCTATTGTGAGTAGTAGTGTTAGATACCACTGATGCTCTTTCTCATTCATCCCGATCAAGGATGTGTCAGAGGTTAGATACATGATGGGTCCTTATGTTTTAACAATTTCGTTATTGCAACAAACCTGACCAATCTGCTTCATAAAATCGACCACTTCAGCTCGTGGCCCAATACCAGTTGACCAGACGACCATCCCACAAGGCAGATGTGCAACTTCGCCGGTTCCTCTTTCTTTTGTGGAGATCTCATTTTCAGCCACTTTTACGACCATTGAACCTGTTTTCACGTTGATACCGTCTCGTTGGAATTTGTCTTCAGCAAAAGAAGTGATTCTCTTGTCAAACCTGCACAACCAAATTAGCATTAACCCATTTTAACTTGACAAACAACGAAACACGAAATCAAAAAACTCACGTCGTCAAGTGACAAGAGCGGCTTACATGTTCAAAATGTGATCTCCTGCCTCAAGGAGAGTAATCTTTGCATGGTCTTTAACTGAAGGATATAACTTAGCTAAATCCTCAGTTACAAAGTCATGGAGCTCAGCAGCAAACTCCACACCCGTCGGACCACCCCCAACAACTACAAAATGCAGAATTCTCTTCTTTTCTTCTTCACTTAGACTAGGAAGACTTGCTCTTTCGAAACAGTCTATCACCGATTGGCGGATTCTCAGCGCGTCCTCTACTCCCTGCAGAAAAAGAAATTTGATTCATGTTCCTCACTAGAGCGGCTTAAAATGGCTTACTTGATCGGGAAATTCAAACCCGAATAGAAATTTTTGTGTACCTTTAAGAAGTGGGCATTTTCCTCAACACCGGGGGTGTTGAATGTATTTGCCTTGGCTCCCATGCCTATTATCAAGTAGTCATAGTCTAAGCTAAATTCTTCTTTTCCACCCAAGTTCGTGTCTTGGCTTGATCGGCAGTAGACTTTCTTCTTGTCTGCGTCGATCTTATAGCACACGGATTCTCTAAATTGAACATCTATGCCTTTCTGCCATGGGAGATTAAAGAGTAGCAATCAACAAAAGTGTATGATTCGCATAAGCAAAGATCATGAATGACAAGGTAATATCAAAAAGAGCGATTCTATTTAGCTCTACATAGAGCCGAATCCACAAAAGAGATATAAAGTGGTCCTTAACATGGGGAATCACCTTTGTGGGGTCCATTATATATCTTACAGAGCTCCATAATTTTTTTTTAATTATTTTTTCTTAAAAAAATAAAATATACCTTTCTTGTAATGGAGCGAATTGGTTCGACAATGCTGCGTGCTTCGACAGTGCCACAAGTGACACTGGGAAGCAAAGGGGTAAATGCAAAATAATTATGAGGTGACACAACATGAACATCATAGGATGGATTTTTCAAGTTCTTTAAGAAGCTAACTCCGGCCCAACCAGTCCCAAGTACCACCACCTTCTTCTTCTTCTCGCATTCGCCTTTAACCGATTCGGCATATGCAGTCGAGAATGGTTTTGCTCCATTATATGCCGCTACACCTCCCCCACTGCATGACACAATGAAAGAATGAATCTACTGACAAGCTTGCAGAATTTATATGCTGAAAACTTTACAACTTATTGTTTTTTTTAAGGCAATTAATATAAATCACATATTTATATGTTGTTAAACTAAAACCTAATAATTCATTCTTACCCGAAAAAAAAAAAGATTAATATTAGAAAGGAAAGGTTTTTCTTTTTCCCTCTCTTTTTCTCTCTCTCTTGGAAATGTATAGCATATGCATAGTAAGCATAAAAACACTCACACACATGCGATTATAATGGAAAACAATAACATAAAACATACAAATGACATGATTGTCGATATAATCTATTCTGTAATAAGCCGTATAGTTTAAATCCATTCAACGAATCAGTGTAATCACATGATATTTTGGCAACTCACAATCATATAAACCAAACAAACAACAAACAACAAACAAAAGGTAACACGTTTTAGCCAACTTCTAATGTCAAAAAGAGAAAGAGAGGGACCTGAGAGTGACAACAACAAGAAGTTTAGACAAGGATGGATATTGATGGAAAGCCCTTGAGGCTCTCTCGTAGAACGAATATCCACGCATTATTGTTCTGTCGAAGGCAATGACAAAGACAGTGACAGGAAAATATATATATATATATATATTTTTTTTTTTTTTTGACAGAGTATGCTCAGAAAAATATTGAAGAAGAAAAAACAGACAGTTGGTAAAATACTCAACAATAGGAAAACGTGAGTTACGAATGCTCACAAATGAGATGAGAGGGAGACCGGAGTTTAAGGTAATATAACTGTCACGTAAATTGGACAAATCTTTTTTTTTTTTTTTTTTTTGGTATGAAGTTGTTTTGTCAAACCAATAAAATAGGAGAGACACGTGACGTCCGAGAAGTGTGTCTCTCTCCTCCTCACTAGGGTTTGCCAGTCAGCCGTTCGATTGATCTTCCACAGCGGTGATTAGATACTTTTTTCCTCCAAAATTTACATATTTAGGAGATAAATTATCATCCCGTATTTATGATGCTTCAACTTTCTTCAAGAATTTGTCATTAAAAAAAAAATTACCAAGTAAAGGCAAGTTTACCGAACCGTAAAGAATGTAATAGAAAGATAATCATAATGCCATTAAAAAGGGAAAGTAAAGTAATAATAATAAAGATTATTCTTTTTTATTTTTATCTTTTAAAAAATTATATATTTCAAATAAAGAAAATATAAATTTTATTAGTGACTCATATGGCGTCAAACTACAATAAAAACCAGGAATTCTTTACATAATCTGTCCCATTAATAAACTCGAATGAAATGCTAAAGGAAAACATACGTGTATGAGTACAGAATCGGACACTAAATTGGGTACATCAATAATCGAGCACACACTTAAAAATGCCTCTACGATAAAAAGTTTTTATGCACTAAAATTGAGAAACCCGTAACATCAAAGACCACAAAAAACATCACTAAAAAAAGTAGAGCAGCAAAATCATAACCTAACACTAGAAAACTAGAAAAACACACCACCCAATCGAGATAAAACCCATAGTTATTAGAACCCTAGCACAGAAAAAAAACAAAAAAAAAAAAACAAAAAAAAAAAAAAAAACAAAAGAAAAATCCCACACACACAAAACCTTCGACGATAAGACCAATAACAAAAGAGATATTAGAGAAAACATTAGAGTCCGAAAGAGTCACACTTTTCTTTTACACAAAATAAACACATTCTAAGTGCTTGCAGGTTTACCTAACAGTAATTTTACATCTGACTCCGTCAAAATATGCAAAGTTTCAAGTTAAAAAAATAATAAAATAAATAAATAAACACGTCCTAATTACATATACCTATATTAGGGGGTGTTTGGTGTGTAAGTTTGAATTGAAATATTTTAGTTTCAATAGTAATTTTTATTGACTTTTCAGAAAAGACAAAAAACTTTTTCAGAAAAAGACAAAAAAAAGTAAAGTTTCACTTGAGTAAAACGAATCCGCCAAACACCCCTTTAATGTTAGTTTTTATAATTTTGACTGGTTAGATTTTTACCCCATTGTACACTGTACATGAAATTTATTTAATATGTCTATGTTCAGAGAAAAAAAAAAATAACTCTTATGATATTTCTTTGGAATATACATGTATTGCTCTATGATACTATTTTGTATAAAAAAAAAAATTTTTATTTCCATTGGAATTAATTTTTAAAGCAAATTATTAAGATATGTTATTTCTAATTTTACATCAATCTTACTCTATCATTGGAGTTGAGTACGAAACCATTATCTTTTCATCAAAGAGGGAAAAACTATCAAATCAAAGATTGTGGCTTTTTCTTGGCTAAAAAGGTAGTGGGACTCTTTTAAGACAGAGAGAGATGTTGTGGGGACTCCACAACCAATACAATGTCAGTGTCACCTTCACCCGATAAAGATCCCCATCAATATATTCTTCAAAAAGCACACACAAATACAATAGCTCAGAACTCGTTAAACCAAAATGGACCAAAGAAAAGTTGTACACAGAATTTTTAATGGCAAAAGGGTAAAAGGGTCGTAGGAAAGGCCAACAGTATAGCGAATGATCTCACTTTAAGAGTGATGCACCAAACGCAGTGGCGAGTATACAGTTTTCAAAACCCAAGTTAGATCCCCAGATTATTTTTTGTCCATTCAATTGGCAGAAGAAATATCTCCGAAATCTTTCATTTACTCCGAGTTTGTGTCAAAACTCAAAACATGAAATACAACATGTACACGAAGCAAATGTAACTATGGAAACACAAATTTGAAAGAGCATGGAACTTTGTTACAATTTACAGGTCCTGCAATAAATGGCTCAGATACGGCTTGAATCTCTGCCGAAGATGAACTTCCTTGTCCAATCGGATACCACAAGCACCCTAGTTCTCCAGCTCACTTGCTTGCTGAAAATAAGGTTATGTCAAACCAGAAGCTATACACATCAGATTGAATTACTCATCAAGTGGCAGATTATTATTACCTTGCATATACAGAATACCAGAGCCACTGAGTGCTGTGACCCACCGAGACCCAGTCCCCGGGCAATTCAGCTGCAGCTTGCTCTCCTCCCAAAGGAGCAAATTGCCCAAAATGCTTGTACCTTGTGATCCCAAGTTGCAAGCAAATTTATTTGTTAGAAAGCAAAAAGGAAAGAAAAAAATGTCAGCATAATTCGACAATTCAAAATTTCCTAGTTTGTTTGTTGTGATAATACTTTTTGGAAGGTGTCAAAGATATGGAAAAGAGTAGTTGTGTCATATTTTGATGCAGCAATGGTACAAGAGAGATGAGCTTCAAAGTATAAGACATACAGGAAGGGTTGAAAATTATGGCGCCCGGAACCTGTAAAACGACGTGGACCTTCGGGATTCTTGTGGGACTGATCCCTGCGATTGAAGCACCTGGAAAGATAAGAACCCTGCTGAGCAGCAACCTGAAAATAAAAAAGATGAAAAGAATGGTAGTGTTATATGTGACAAGAGAAAGATATAGCATGAGCAAATTTGCCACAAGCAAAAGATGAAAGACATAAAACCTGTGCTGTTGCAGGCAGACTTTTCATCTGTGAATCCACATGAGAAAGGGCTAACCTAAATCCTTCAATATCCACTTCCTTCCTTTCATTCCCCTCAGAATCTTTCAACAGATCTGTCACATCTGCTAGATGCTTGCTCGTTAGATAGAGACCTAATTGAGGGTACCTCATGATGATGTCATCAATTACATCTCGCAATTCACCAACTGTCAAAAAACCGGATTTATCCTCATCCGCAGCTTCAAATATGGCTGATATATCTTCCTGAAAATAAATAAAAAAAATGATATCCAACTATTGAACAGCCAGCACATACCCAGTTAGTTGATTATATTAATTGATCAAGTTACTGGCAAATGGAACCTGATACTCGGGAGAAAATTTGCATTATCCCTACTAAAACAACCCAAGATGGCAGAAAAAGTAGAAGTTTTAACAACTCTGCATACCATGATTTTACGTTGGTCAATTGTAGCACAATCACCAATGGCGTAAACATTCTCGCATCCCTTTACGCGCAACCATTCATTAGTCGCTAGAATGCGTCTATTACCCTGTGCATAAAGTCGGACACAAATCATAATTCACAAAACCTATGTTTTCTTTCTGGTGTGTGTCTGTGGTGTTGGGGGATTCATACAAGGCCATCCATAATAGGATCGGTTTGAGATAAATAAAATAGGATTATAGGTGCAAGTTGCAACTGAAGCTCACTATCCAATTAGTACCTCTCAGTCCTCAAAGTGTAGAGACTTATGACAAACCTGCCCAATTTGTTCCATGAAGTCCTTCACAACTGGACGAGTCCCAACACCAGTGGACCATACAACCAATCCATGGGGTATGGAGCAGATCTCTCCCTTTGATTTCACCTTCATTGTAATTTCCTTGTCAGAAACACTGACAACTCGACATCCTGTTTGCACATCAATCCCGTCTCTATTAAATTTCTGCTCGGCAAAAGAACTAATTCTTTCATCAAACCTGCAGCGACAGAGTGAAAGCTTCTATAAGTTCCATATTGTGGTATTGTCTATGAACTTGCAGTGAGCCATGAGCAAGATTCCAACTAGAGATAGTCGGGATCTTCTGTTATTTGATACGGAGCATAGCACAGTCAAGAAGTAAAGTGTTAGGACTTGGGAAGTACAAAATTAAGATGGCAGATAGGCAACGAAATAATCAAAATATTTAGAACTTGTTCAGCCTATTGGAGTTTTCTTTTTGTTCTTTCAAGGGTCTTCTGAAGCATGAAAAGAATATAACTCACCACAGCAGTGCCTTATTACTTTCCGATTATGAAGTCAAGACCTTTGAAGATAGTATATTTTATTCTAAAACTATAGTATGATTTTTAATCAAGTGCTCAGATAAAGAAAAATGGATGTGAATTGAATTCCTTACATGTTCAAGATATGATCTCCTGATTGGATCAGGCTAATCTTCACAAGATCCTTAACACCAGGATATAGCTTGTGCAGATCTTCTTCCAAAAAATCATGCAGCTCTGCAGCAAATTCAACCCCTGTAGGACCCCCTCCTACAACAACAAAATGAAGATTGGCTCTCCTCTCTTCTTCACTTAGACCAGGAAGGATCGCCTTTTCAAAGCAATCTATCACGGTCCGTCGGATCTTCTGAGCATCCTCTACTTCCTGCATGAGAATCACATTTGCTCCATGATAAGTTTGCATCTTCAACACCTTGTGAAAGAAAACTGAGAGTGTTTGTTAACTAAACTCGTGAACTACCTTGAGAAAGTGGCAATTCTCCATGACGCCGGGTGTGTTGAAAGTATTTACTTGTGCTCCAATTGCTATAACCAAGTAATCATATTCCAGGAAAAACTCATCATTTCCCACCAAATTACTCTCTATATTTGACCTGCACAAAATCTTGTTATTTGAAGCATCTATCTTTACACACTCTGCCTCGAAAAATTGGACTTCCCCATTTCTCTTCATTTCAAAAGAAATAAACAAAGTGTCAGCATTAAGACATACCAATAGCAAAATATCAAGAGCAACCAAATTTCATACCCAAATGTGGACCAACATACCTTCTTTATAATTTTACGAATTGGTTCGACAATACTTCGGGCTTCAACTGTTCCACATGTGACGCTAGGTAATAGGGGCGTAAATGCAAAATAATTCCTGGGTGAAACGACCCGAACGTCGTACCTCGAAGCATCCAGATCCTTAAGAAAACTAGTACCGGCCCATCCTGTGCCAAGTACCACCACTTTCTTTTTCTTTGTCTCAATTTGATCAACCACAACTCCAGCAGACCCAATGTCCGACTGCGATTCTGAGTACGCCACAAGACCGCCACTACTGCATCAATCCAAAGACAGAGACAAAAGGAAGGAAAACATGTATGAACACCAGGATCAATCTGGCTGGCTAATCTCATTGAATACGATGTTCTTTTCCAACACCGCAACATAAAACACTCGACTCTTTAATGTTACTGAATTTTAACTGATTAAAGCAGAAGGAGAAAACTTATGGTAGGACGCATCCCACGTGTTTCAATATTATTATATTTATAGTCATTTATTGATTGAAGTTTTTTATCGTAAGGTATTTTGTAAAAATCACATCAAATAAAAAAAATAAACAAGCCTGAAAAAATCTATATAGGTTTAACAGTTTAAAATAAAGTTTTACAGTTATAGTATTTCTTTCATAAGCAACCGTAGGTTTCTCATAATTTATGTACATGTTTCACTTTCTTCATTGTCAGGATTTAACTATTGTTTTTTTCTAGGGAATATAAACTATTGTTAAAGGCTAGATATTTTATTTATTTTACTATTAAAATAAGGTAAAATGAACAGAGAAAACGAGAAGAGCTAATTTTGGAGCCTCTTCCTTCACCCAGAAGATTAGGGGGAGGGGGGGTGGGGGAAGGAAGAAGAAGAAGAAGAAGAAATAACTCGCAATTTGGAAGATTCAAAGTTTCAGAAACATAAAAATAATATAATCTCTCAGCTGATTTTAATATTATATGAAAAAGTTTCTGTTTTTTTCCCCTTTTTTTAGCCAGAATTTCGTTGGCGAATGATATAGTATTCAATTAGTTTCCTTTTCATTCGCATCGTTTCGTTGACTTGGAAAAAAATACAAGATGTCTGTTTGGTAGCTGAGAAAACAGAGTAGTAAGTTAATAAGAGAGGGAGGAGATCAAGAGATCTGAAATTCATGATATTCGGACTTGTTGCGATTAAATGAGAAGGAAAGAAATAATGTGAACAAGAATTAAACTAAGATAAAGTGAAGCACACACAAACACAAGAACAAAAAACCAACCAAAGGAAGCAAAGTTGAGAACCTGAGAGTACAGACAAGAAGAAGCTTGGAGGCAACGGGGTAGCCATGGAAGGCCTTTGAAGCTCTGGTGAAGAAGGAAAATATGGTCATTTTCTCACAAACGACAGATTGTAAAACAACTGAAGAAAGCACTATACTCTGAAGAAGACTACTCAGCCTACAGAGAGAGAGAAGCCTTATGGCGTTCTGCCGTTGGTTAATTATCCTTGTCTACCTGTTGGACAACGCGTCGTCCTTTTATTGTGTCCCCTTGAGGCTTAATTGGTGGTTTTTTACCCCTTTTTTTTTTTTTTTAATTTTATATTCGTATTAATTACCATTCAACTCTAACGCCACGTGGACGACCAATAAATATATATATATATATATATATATATTTGTATACGAAAGTGAGAATTATTCGTTTTATGATAAAATCAGATTTAAAATTATTGTTAAATTAAGTTTCTAATGATATTAAATGGCATGTTCATGATTTTACTTTTAAAGAGCATGAATTTAAATGCAAAAGTTTAATAAATCAAAATAATTGAACTCACTAATAATAAACTTTCATTTACTATTGTTCACAAAAATACACTGTTCACATTGGTTTTCATACTTAAAACGTATTGCACCATAATTTAATTGTAAAAAACATAAATTTAATTCTATCTCAATATTCTTCATAAACTATTATTTATTCAATTAACGCTCATTTGATTATGTTATCAATTCTTCATGACGTTCATAACAAAAACTATAAACAAGTAATAAGCGCATCAATATTCTTTTCTCCACGACATATTAAATACACAAGATATATTATTGACAACGATAATTGATATTGATAATATTGATAATTGATATTGATAAGTATAAATTTAAATAGATCAACGTAGTGTTTTTTTGATAAGTTACATCAATGCAGTATTGTTGGCTATATGAGAACACTTTTTTTTTTTTAATGTGTCACATATTGATTATGTTAATATTGAGAATATAACTCATTATAGTATGTCAAACTATTTTAAAAGTAAAAAATCAAAAATAAAAAAAACTAAAAATTAATCATAAATTTCATATACAAGTCTTCACATAATCAAGATCTGTTATCCTGGATTTCTAGTCTCATTGATTATCCCCTAATAGTGCTATACCAAATCATTTAAATTTAAAAATTTAGTCATATATCTAGTTTTAAATACTAAAAATTCTTAAACAAATCAATAAGTTATCAAAACACTATTGAGAGGACAGTCATTTAGACATAAAAATAAAACAGTGGATCTGGACTTGTCTTCACATAAATGAAATAGATTACTAGATGGCCTAACAAAATGCTTATAGCAAAAATAAATGAAATACTTATTCTTGTTTTGAATTTATTGTTATATTTTCTTTTATGAGAATTTTTATGGTGAAAATTGTTCTACTAAACTATCAATAAGAACTGTTTTTTAGTTATGCATTAATTATATAATTAACTAATTTATGAGTATTTACATTAAAATTTACAACATACCATATAAAATTACTTTCAATCATAAATCAATTAATATTTTATTAAAAAATTTAATCGATGATGAAACAAGAATTATCTTATTATAGAAATTTTCTTATTTTAGATATATATAATTAGATACTGATAATTGCCAATGTGATTGAGGCTTTTGTTTTATTCAATCTAAAGGTAAGTTATGTTACTCTCATTAATAGGCATGCAAATCATATCAAGTGAGGCCGGATGTTTCTTTTTCTTTTTCTTTTTTTCAAAAGGATGTTTTATTATTATTATTATTATTTATATTATGTGAGAACTGAATAATTCAAATGGCATCAAAATTTATCAGTTCCATACCATTATCAAAAGTCTTAAAGAATATTTAGACATTATCATGGCAAGCCTTATAAGAATATTTAGAAAAACAGTACTTGGTTGTTACATTTTGGTTAATTGTCCCTTTTCTTTGAAAACTTTAGTTGTTCTCTTCTTTTATTTAATATAATAAGGAATCACATTTAGAAGTTCAAGATGCTAATCTTGTTTTTTTTTTTTTTTTTAAATTAAAATAAAAAATAAAAAGGTGACGATCGTGCAATCTTATATGCAAGTTTTCTATTTTTATTTTTTTGATCTTGTATTTAATATATGCAAGTTTTGGTATGTAAAACCTTAGCTTTGATAAAGAAGGTGGAGTTGACACAATAGAGATATTCCTCTTACTAATTGACAAATTATCGAGTTATAATAAGATAATTAGCGTTGGAACTTTATCCAGCTCTTTTATCCATTTCTGCTATCAATGATATACGTCACAATTATTTAGAAAACAAAGAAAATACAGCATTATTTTCAGGCACCTTGCAATGTTGGATTGACCAGTGTCACCAACTTGATGGAGACAGACAGATGGCTCTCACATTAGTCACAATTATATTATGCTTTTTTTTATTCAGATATTTGAGGTAGGGTTATTCAACAAATTCGTAAATTCATTCAATTTATTATAATTCGATAAGTTTCACTATATTAAAAGACTGACTGATTGGTATTTTGTTAATCTGAAGGATACATATTAGATAACGAACTGAAGATTTTTTTCAAGTAATTTGTAAATCTGAATCTTATATATATATATATATATATATATATATATAAACTTAAACCATTTTTTCCCTAAAAGTACTTATAGATATAGGTTGAAGCTTGAAAATGTTTTAAGTAAGTTTATTTTTGGTTTATGACTATTAAATATGTTTATTTTAGTTTCTTAAGTTTAGAGATTGATCTGCGAATCCAATCTGTATAAATAATCAAATGTAACTACAAATGGAATTTGATTACTCTCATAGATAGCGGATAGGAAAAAATTCCTATCCAAAATTTACAAATGGAACTACAAATTAAGCTTTAATCTATCTAATCTAGTCCGTAAACACGTCCAATTTGATTAAGTAAAAAAAAAAAAATTACCATATAATGCTGTGTAAGTCTAAACTTTTGTATTTAATTCATATATTTGTTTAAATTTTCTACATGTTAATAACGTGCTTTTTACATATATCACGGTTTTTCTTCAAATTATTCCTTTTTTTTTTTTTTTTTCCTTTTTCTTCCTTGGGCATAAGACATGAAGCCATTTTCGTGCTTTTGGAGCTTTGGGTAAACAGGAAGGAGAGTCCTCAATGACGAGTTCCAAAAGTGGCTAGCACTCCTACCTATAGGACAATAATAACAAAAGGACAAGCCATGTCACAACGTTATGCTTTTCCCTAGTGTAGCATTTCATTATTTTGCCTCCTACCTATAGCTCCATTGTACCACTTTAACTTTAAAACGGCTTAAAATCATATTTTGATTATTAATTTGTTTCATAATAATTTAATTCTACGAAATATTATTAAAAGCTTGACAATAATCATCACGTTAAAATGAGGTTATTGGCAAACAACCTATTCACTTTCTTTTATTTATAAAATGACTTTCTAAAAATTTTAATTAGGAGAATGACTTTCTCCTTTAAAAAATTATAAAAATAAAACATAATTAGATTAAACAACTAACTAAAGATATTTTAATTAGGTAAAAAGAAAATCAAATATAAGGCCAACAGAGGAGGAGAAGAGAACGACAACCAAGGAGAAGGAGAAAGAAGAAATTAGAGTCTCCATTACTACTCTGAAAATCCTTCCACATGTGTTCACTTTTTCCGGTAACCCACCCAAAGATCGAAGTCCAAAGAAAAGAACAATCCTCTAAACTTTCTATGAACAAGGGCTTTGAAGGAGGAAAAAGAGGAGAAAAATCAAATTTTGAAATTTTTTTTTTTTTGAAGATTTATAATCACTTTAAATATTGTTTGTAAAGTAGTTTACAGGCTTATTTGGAAGTGTACATGCATATTTAGCCTAAAAATTCAAATTTTGTGGAAAAAAATAAATGGAATTAGGGGTTGACATTATTGTTAATGAAGGTTGAAGATGATTAAGATGGAACGATCATCGTAAGTTTCGAATGACGGTGTGGAGTTACAGCGATTGTTTCTAGTTGTTCCAGCATTATTGTTATTTTTAAAATGGGAAAGAACGACCGACTGGTTGTTCTAAATTTTAACACGGTCGTTCTTCTATTTTTGTGGTCGTTCAAGACTTTATTAACTAAATCATTCATGATTAAAGACTCTCATTTGGTTAATTTTGTTTTTCTTTTACAAAAAAAGTTGAGAGAATGCATGATTTAGAAGGAACAACTAGATGGTCGTTCCAGAACAATTTTATGACCGTTCTTCTATATATATATATATATATATATATTTTTTTTTTTTTTTTGGATTTGTTCTACACTTTTGCACGTATTTATTCAAATTTATAATATTGTGAACTCATAACAACAATAATGTTATAAAAAAGATCAACTTTTAACCTTATGTAATAGTGTATGATCATGTAACTTGGTCATCAAAATAGTGAGATTAAACTAGTCATAGTATAGTAATGTTAATTTCATGATTTAGTATATTACCATCTGTTATTTTAAATAAATTCATGCTATATGACACTTATTTAATTTAAATGGTTTTAATTTTCTTGATTTTGTTTTTCTTTTAAAAATTTAAGAGGAGTAACAAATTGGAAGGAACAACCAGATGGTTGTTCTACAATTTTTCATGGTCGTTCTTCCATTTTTGTGGTCATTCAAGGCTTTTTAAATCAAATCATACAAGAAGAAAGATCATCTTTTCATTAATTTTGTTTTTTGTTTATTAAAAAAAATAATGTCAAGATTAACAAAGAGCGACCGGCTAGTGGTTCCATAAATTTTCGTTGTCGTTCCTTCTCTTTTGTAGTTGTTCCGAGATTTTTGAGCCAAATCATACATGAAAAAAGTCCCTCATTTGGTTATTTTAGTTTTAGATTTAAAAAAAATAAATAAAATCAATATTTGGAAGAAACGACCGAATGGTTATTCCGATAATTTTTTAGGTCATTCTTTTTTTTTTTTTTTGTCGTTCCGAGGCTTTTGCACGTGGTAATTAAAATTCATAATGTTTTGGGACTCCTAACAATAATAATGTCAAAAAAAGACCAACTTTTAACTTAACATTTTAAATAGTGTAAGAATATGTAACTTGGTCATCAACATTAGTAAGATATTACTAGTGATAAGGTGATGTTAACTTCGAGACAATATTAATGATCGTTTACTTTTTGAGATTAATCCATGTTACGTTACACTTATTCATTTTGAAGAGGTTTTACTTGCATTAGTTTTGTTTGTTTTTTTTTTTAACACAAAAAAAAGGCCAAAAAAAAAAAAAAGGGGACACTTTAGAAGGAATAATCGAATGGCTGTTCAGTAAATTTTGGTGGTTGCTCCTTCTCTTTTTTTTTTGTTCCGTGGTTTTTAAGTCAAATCATACTTGAAGAAAAACCCTAATTTGGGTTTCTTTTTATTAAAAAGAAAGAAAAAACTAAAGTTAAGATTTGAAAGGAACAACCAAATGGTTGTTCTTATAATTTTAGTAGTTGCTCTGATGAGAATATTTGGATCTATATGTGCCATAAGGATAGTAAATCAATTATAGGGATTTTATGTAAATATGACATTTTTTTATTAATAAAAAAAGGTTATTCATGTTTAATAAGTTGTGTCCTATCTACTTTCATTTGTTGATTGTATGATTATTTTGAGCAAACATAAAATACTCTTGGGTTGTTGGTGATATATCGGATTACCATATGTATACGGGGTATACATAGAAGACGTGGTAATTTGATAACAGTCTAAATAAATGGTCCGCAATCAATGGAATAAGATTTGGGGATCTTATTCATGATAAGATTGTAAAGGTTGTCTACTTCCTTGGATGGATGGTTTGTCTTGACCATTGGATTGGTTCCGAGTAAAAACTTTAATGCATTCCGGTATTGGGGTATGACATTGGACTGGACCAAAGGTGTTAATTGATTTGGTTTAATAATTCCATTTATAAGAATCAATGACGCTTTGATTATCATCCTGCATTAATCTTAATCCTGAAATGAATTCTTGAGTTCACATCCATGACTTATGCATTTTGATCCACTATAGGTGAGATACTGATAATTGATGGTCAATATCCTTGTGTTTTGGGTGTATGACTTAAAGATGGAGAAATCAAGATTCAGCTATCTTAACGATAGTACATGTTATCTACTTAAAGGCATTATTCGGGAATTGAAAGATAATATAACAAGATCTTGACCATCGGTTTACTTTGTGTTCTCTGATGGTTTACCGATTGTATGACTTTACAATTAGTGGTTCTTTCAATGGAAAATAATGGAACTTTAAGTTAAAATGATTGAAAAGGTAAAACGAAAAAAGTTCTTAATTCAATCACGGATAACATATGGAGATTGAGCAAGCGATGAATAAATCATGTAAGAAGCACTGCGTTAGAGAACTTTCATAATACGGTATGTAAACGGGAGTTCAGCTTCAGACTTTTAGTAGAATAGTCCTGAAGTTGATAATTGATAAATAATTAATTCGGGATTAATTTTTCACAATTATAGGAGCCTATTTACATATTTCCATCGGGTCCCTCTACTAGCTCATATAGTTCCACGAAGCGTCTCGGGATTTGTTCCTAATGAGATCGGTAAATTAAATGGGAATTTAATAATGTCTATTAAGACATGACACTCTCTAACATGCAATCCCGAAAGGATTGGACATGTGAAATTAATGTAGACAAGTAATGTGATTTGTCAGCATATGATTAGTTGCAAATAAAATAATTATTTGTTAATTATTTTGGTTAATTGAATTTTGAAAATAAAATTGTATTTGAACTATTTAATTTTTGAAAACAAAATTTTTTTCTCCTAATTAATAATGCACGTTTTTATTAATGGATGGAGGGAAGAATATTTTGTTTCAAAATTGTTTAAATATATTACAAACATTAAATTATTAATTGATTTAAATAATGAAGCTTATTTGATAGATTTTTTTTCTGGAAAAATGGTGCACGTTTTTGGATAAAAATGAAATCTAAAATATTCCATTTTTTTAAATTAATTAAATATGGATAAGGTTTGTGGAAAAGATTTATTCAAATTCAAATAAGAGAATCTTATTTAAATTCAAAGGTTTAAAAAGAGTTTAAATCTAGATAGGATTAAGACTTTTTGACTAGTCTAGATTCTTGATTTAAATTTGAACCACCAATCAATCTCCACATTAGGTGAAGCACGAATTTTTTGAGTTTCTCCTAGCAAAAAACCATCCATAAGGTTTAAAAAACCTAGCCCAAAATTTGAATGATCATTTGGTTCAAAAGATTATCCAGAAAAATAATTATTAATTATTTTTCAAGTACGAGATATTTTTTGAAAAATGATTGGAATATTATATAAAGGCTAGTGGTTCTTGAAAAAGCCAACTAACATCATATACTCAAATAGGTGGACGGTTTTTGGGAGAGAGAAAAACACCAAAAACTAGTTTTTTGTGCTTGAACAAATTCGTCCTTCTTGTGTGTGAGAAAAAGAGAGAAATTTTCATTGAATCAAAACTGTGAGGAAGGTTAAGCCGAGTGATATTTTTCATAGAAGGTTAACCGGTTCCTGTTTTGTAGTTTTGAATAACGAACCTAGATCGAATTCTCAACGAGGTACATTGGGATTGAGAAAGTGGGATCTAGACTTCGGAAGAATTAACGGTTGCTTGGATTTATAGCACGTGTGCCCACACACACTCTGAGACGTGGGGACTCGAGAATAGTAGAGAAGACACGTTGGTTGACGCTTTAGCAATTCCGGAATCCGAGAAACAAGGTATGTTTGATCATGTATTTAATTTATTGTTAAATTTATCGTTGGTGAATGCCACGGAAAATTCTGATAAGTTTGAATAGTTCGTCAAAGAACCAAAGAGAAAAAAATACTCTCAATTTTACTGAATACAATGATATGTCATTTCACTGTTACAAAGACGCCTATTAATAGGATGAATGTTACAAAAAGATTCCTAAAATAGCTATTCTAATTAAGGTTAAAATTTGGTGATTAAAAGTTCTTACTTACCTAAAAGAAAAAAAGAAAACAATATGTCCTTTAATTGGCTGATCTCACACCTTCACTAGAAAAGGAAAGTTGGAAGTTTTTAAATGGCTTTATTATCAACCATAAACGCCCATGAAAAGTCAAAAAGGCCTAAACAAATAAAGGAAAGTAAATATCTTGGCATGCAAGCCTTACAACCCAATTTAACTTGCTAAAATTAAACTTAGAATTGGCTAGATTCTTCTAGAATTGAAATAGGATCAAAATTTCATGCTCTTGTGCTTGCCATGTCCTCATCATGCTCCTCCCTTTTTTTTTTTTTTTTTTTTTTTTTTTTTTTTTTGGTCGTTCTGAAACTTTTGCAAGGGTCATTGAAACTCATAATGTTTTGGACTCCTAACGACAATAATGTCATGAAAAGACCAACTTTGAACTTAATCCTTTGAAATAATATAAGAACATATAACTTAGCCATCAACATTAGCGAGATATTATAGTGAAACTAAGGTAATGTTAATTTCAAGACAAAATATTATTCGTTTGTTATTTAAGATAAATTCATGCTAAATAATACTTATTTAATTTGAATGGTTTTATTTTCATTAATTTTGATTAAAAAAAACCAAAAAAAGAGACCATTTAGAAGGAAAATATCGAATGGTTGCTCCATAAATTTTAGTAGCCGTTCCTCCTTTTTTGTAGTCGTTATAAGGCTTTTGTGCCAAATCATACATGAAGAAAGACTTTCAATTGGTCTGTTTTGTTTTTTGTTTAAAAAAAAAAAAGGCAAGTTTTAGAAAGAACGACCGAATGATTGTTCCGAAAATTTACATGGTCTTTCCTCTTTTTTGTAGTTGTTCCGAGGCTTTTGAGCCAAATCATACATTAAGAAAGACTCTCATTAAGTTATTTCTATTTTTTATTTATTAAAGAAAACCTAAAGTCAAGAAAGACCCTAATTTGGATGGAACGACTCGACGGTTGCTATATAACTTTTCATGGACGTTTCCTATTATTTTCATGGTCATTCATGATTATACATATGTGATTTTTACAAACAAAATAACACAGTTAACATATTCCCGTTAAAATTCAAAATAGAAGACCAATATTATATTTGCATATGAAAACAAATAACCATACTGTAATCCAATAACACAAACAGATAGCAACATAAAAATCCTACAAGATGATCCAAGTATAAATAACATTAGATTTCATGATCATTCACTAGTACAAAATGTGTATACCACGACGGTTTTTAACCGTCGTGGTAACATTTTGACGACGGTTTTCTAACCGTCGTGGAATCCAGAGTCGTGGAATCTTTTTAGATTCCACGACGGTTTTTTATCCGTCGTGAAATAAGCAAAAATAGGGCCTAAATGTGGATATTTAAGAACATACCACGACGGTTCTACGTTAAAAACCGTCGTGATAGGCGGACCTACCACGACGGTTTTTTTTTGAAAAACCATCGTGGTAGGTCCGCCTATCATGACGGTTAAAAAACCGTCGTGGTAGGGTCCGCTGAAAACAAAAAAAATTACGAATTCATTTCATTTTCCACGGGTGGCAAATCCGGAAAATTTAACTCACAAAATCAACATTTTTTCTAGAAAATTCTCAAATCCGTGTTTTACCCAATCAATTTTAAAGCAATCTAAATCACAATGACTGTCAACAATCACCGAAATGACGGATTTTGGACAATTTTCTATGGAAAATTCCCAAATCAACAATCAACCAAATCAACATTTTGGAAGGAACATTGTAGATTTTTGACATTTGTATGGAAATTTCACAATCAACAAAATCAACATTTTGGAAGGAAAATTCCCAAATCCGTGCCTTACCCAAGCAAGATACATTTGAACTTACCGGATTGTCGAGCGTGGGTACGGGTGGAGTGGTAGAGAATGTAGGGGACGGAGGAATGGCGGCGAGAGAGAGAGGGAGGAATGGCGACTAGAGAGAGAAGGAAAAAGACTCGGAGTTAGAGAGAGAGAGAGGAATGACGGTGAGAATGTAGATAGGGAGCGGAGAGCGATAAATGGAGGGAGGATATGGGTGGCTTTGGGTTTGGAGTTAGAGTTTGTATTAGAGAGTGAAAAATGCTCGGAATGTAATGGGGTGGGAAAGAGAGTATTTTTTTGAGTTTTAATATATGCTCCAAAAAGTTGAACAATTTCAAAAATTTTTAAAATTCCCGCATTTATACCTACCACAACGGTTTTTTGGAAAAACCGTCGTGGTAGGTCAAAATTTTTTTTTTGATTTTTTTTAACCTACCACGACGGTTTTTTCAAAAAACCGTCGTGGTAGATAAATATCATGACGGTTTTTCCCAAAAACCGTCGTGATAGGTCAAAAAAAATCAAAAAAAATTTTTTTTGACCTACCACCACGGTTTTTTGGAAAAACCGTCGTGGTAGACCTACCACCACCGTTTTTTTAAAAAACCGTCGTGGTAGATCCACCACCGTTTTTTCAAAAACCGTCGTGGTAGACCTACCACCACCGTTTTTTCCAAAAAACCGTTGTGGTAGGTCAAAAAAAATTTTTTTAATTTGTTTTAAAAATTTTTGAAAAATTTTTTTTTTTTGAAAAAATTCTCTCTTTCGTACCTACCACGACGGTTTTTCAAAACCGTCGTGGAAGCCACCGATTCCACGACGGTTTTTAAAAATCGTCGTGGAATCGGTGGCTTCCACGACCGTTTTCGGAAATTTTGTTCCGCTCCGTGTTTTTACGTATTTTCCACGACAGTTTTTTTAAAAACGGTCGTGAAAATGCCGTCGTGGAATCCATATTTTGTAGTAGTGATTCAAAGTGTTTTTTGGGCTTAGAAACATTTTGGTCCTTTTAGGAGTATTAGACCTCGAGTGGTGAAACTTTTTTGGCCACTGTACCACATAAGGTGATATAGTAAGGCTGACACTCTTTTCCTGAGTGCCTCTCCGATCGGCCCTCGTGATCTTTCACATACTCAATTCTACCTCATCAAGCTCCTCCTTTCTTGAATCTTCTATATTCTCGATTCTTTCTTGAAACATATAGTGATTGGTGTAATGAATAGTATCGTAACATTGTGATCATGATCGTGATTTTTTTTAACAATAATGGTTGTGTCGAAACGAAAACGAAAACAAAATCCAAATCACTATTTGTCGAAACGACCAACCAGTCGTTCATAAACTAACCATGGTTGTTCCTTTTTTTTTTTTTTTTTTTTTTTTTTTGTCGATTGTTTTGAGTATGCACATATTAATTTTTAACAAATTAATTAAAGTTTGACAAAGAATACAAAATATTTGCCGAATTATGGTCAAGAAAACTAACTACGATAATTTCAGTTTCACTAATTGGATTGATTTGTTTAAAAAACTAAATGATAATAACTATTTGACAAGAACAACCAAGTGGTCATTCAGAAATTTTTCACCTAATGTTTTGGTTATTTTGAGCATATCTATATCATTTACCAAACTCCTAAACTAACACAATCCATCAAATTGAAAAGCAAAAAACAATGAAATCAATGTTGCATAATAAAAATCTCTACAATCAACAGTTTCTAATAGTAAATCACAATCCATTATCTAAATATTAAACCTAATTTCACTAACTAAACAAATTTTGAAGGAAAAAATCATTGAAAATTTGAAAAATATCTAACATCTTCAACATTTTCACCAAACCCCGGAGTTGAGGACAGCTCCGGCGATGAAGGTTGCGGTGATGACGAGGGCTTCTGCTGTGATGAAGGCGACGAAGGCGGCAGTGAAGGGGGCTGAAAGGAACTTAGCAAGGCCTTAGTTCAAACCCTCACCCAGATGCTTCTAAATTGACTATTTTAATTTACCTTTTTTTTTTTTTAAACAAAAGCTTTTAACTATGTTTTAAATGATTTTATAAATTAAATATTCATTAATTATATAGTCAGCATTTTTTTGAATAAAAAAAAATAAAACAAAAATTGGGAAAGTCATTTCCCTAACTTCAGTTTCTTGTTAAGTCATTTTGGCAAATATTCCCGTTAAAATCACACAATGTATAATTAAGGTTAATATTTATTTTCATGTTTCAGAATTTAATTTTAAAAGCTGAAAATTCTTAAAATGCTTGTGTTCTTAAACTAAATAAAATTGACCCCAAGTAATTTGCATTTGAGAGGTAGTAATCTTGTATGTTTTGGCTTTTTTCTCTACCTCTTTATTTATTTATTTTATTTTTCATGGAAGTTTCTATGCTCTTGGCTGGTCTTTTGGTAATTAGCCTTTACTGTTGCTTTTGTTGTGAGATTTACTCCTCATTGGAGTTGTTTTTTCTCTGTCTATAGTGAGCGGATGGTTTTGCCCTTATATTACACATCCGGATGATTTTGCCCTCTTGAGGCACTCTAAAATGGGCTGTGTGCATAGTAGATGGACTTTTATGTCCTTTTAATCCTAGCATTTCCTCTCAGTTACTTTCTCCACCGTTCATTTTCTCCTCTCATCTTCTCTCTCTACTGTTCATTCTCTCTGTCGATTTCTTTCTTCTCTCCGAACCCTAAACTTTGCTTTTTGTTTTTCCCTATCTCTGGTTTATTTTTTCCGTCATCTTCTTCCTCTTCTGTTATTGTTTCTTTTTTTCCCTCATTTTGGTCTTTTTTTTTTTCTGTTCGATTTTTGTTTTGAAACTTTAGATTCTAATTTTTACTTTGTTTTATATTCTTGATTGTTGTTTCTGTTTTGTTTTGTTTTTGTTTTTTTTTTTTTTTCTTCTTCTTCTTCTTCTATAGGTTTCTGGTTGTCTCTTCCTTTTTGATTTCCTTTTTTTAAATTGTTATTATCATGTTTTTTCTTGCATGTATATGATTGAACAAAAGTTTGTTCTCTTTAGTTTTTTTTTTTTTTTAATTATGATTATTTTTTTCGGCCTGCATGTACATGATCGGAGGAAATCATAAAAAGAAATGAGAAAGAAAAATCGGAAGAAAGAATGGAGTAAGTTTTTGGTTTTATTGTATTTGTTTCATCGGCTGTCCCCCCCCCCCCCCCCCCCCCCCCCCCCCCCCCAATTTAGTTTTTGGGTTATTTTTTCTTTTTCATCCTTTTTTATGTTTTCAAATTATTGTCATTTTTTTCTCTGCATGTACATAATCGGAGAAAATTATTTTTTCTTTTGTTTTTTTGTTTTGTTTTTTCCTTTTATTATCATTATTTTTTTTTCTCCTGCTTTTATATCATCAAGGAAATCATAGAAAGAAATGAAGAGCAAAAAATTTAAAAAAAGAACGGGGTATGTTTTTGGTTTTGTTGCATTTATTTCAATAGTTTTTTTTGTAAGATTTATATTTGTTGTTTTTAATTTTTAATTTTTGTTTTTTTTTTCTAGATTGCGATAATAATGGTTCGAAAATGGTAGATTGGGAGCATGAAGCGAAAGATTCAAGACTTTTTGTGTGTGAAATTTTGATTTTTGCATTTTTTTCTTTTTTTTTTCCCCGGGTAATATTTTGCTGACTTTGTTTTCGAATTTTATTTCTTCAATTTTGTGTTTATGATTTTTTGTCGTTTTTGAGGTTTATAACTTGCTTTTCATATCATGAGGGTTATATATATATATATATATATATATATATATATATATTGTTTCATTTTGGTATAAATGTGGTTTTTTTTTTCCTGATGGTTAACTATGATTAGATTAGTTTTTGTGTGATATTTTGATATCATTATTTTGGATTTTGCTATGTTGAATTTATGAGAAGTTTATAATTTTATTTATTAACTTTGTAGATTATCTTTTTGTTTTTCTATTGTTTAATTACATTTGATCGAATTGTTCGATTTTGCTATTGTTTAAGTTTGTTGATTTTTCATCTTATTTGTTGTCTCCAGTTTGTTTATTGAGATGTATTGTTGTATTTTTGATGATTTGTGCAATACATTCAATGTTTCTAAATTTTGTTTTCTGATCTATAACTTTCTTATATGCTCTAATTTGGTTATTTACTGTAAATTATTAAATTTTTGTGTTGTTTTTTTTTATACAGATGTAACTCTGTTTCACGTGTATATTGTATTCTTTGGTTCTATTTGAACGAATTGTTAGACCTTTCTATTGTTTAGGTTTGTTCATTTTTAATGTTATTTGTTGCGTGCTGCGTTTGTACTGAGATATGTTGTGTTTTTGTTGATCTATGTAAGGTATTTAATGCTTCTAAACTATGTCTTTTTGATCTATAATTTCATTGTTTCATGTTTTTTTTTTTGGCTGATTTTTTACAGATCTCATTCTGTTTCATACCTACATTGTATTGTTTAGTTATTTTTGAACAAATTGTTAGACTTTTTAATTGTTTAGGTTTCTAGATTTTTCATGTTATTTCTTTTCTGCAGCTTTTGTACTGAGATATGTTGTTGTGTTTTCGCTAATCTGTCCCAGACATTTAATGCTTCTAAATTATCTTTTTTGACCTGTAATTGTATTATTTGATGTAACTCTATGATTGATGTGGACTATAATCGGTTTGACTGAGTTTTTACACATTTAACTTTGTTATTAATGCTTCTAAATTATGTGTTTTGATATATAATATTCTGATTTACTCAAACTCTATTATTTGTTGTCAGTTATTACATTTTTCCCTGATATTTTACAGATGTAACTTTGTTATATGTGTAAAAAAATCTATGTTTTTTCCCCCTCACTGACCTTTTTTTTTTTTTTTTTTAATAATGTCTTAATATTTCATTTAACAGCTTCTTCTGTTATAAATAGGGTGTTTCTTCATTTACTGTTTTATTCCTATGTCTAGCCATTACTACCTCTGCAATATCCTCCTTTCTATTTTGCTTTCAACCTTCTTTAATTGTTAGTTAAAGTCTCTTATTCCCTTCTTTCTTACCTTCTGAAGGCCGATAACTTTTATATATCGTTTTCTGTGGAGATGTGTTTTTTTATAAATGTACTTTTCTTATTTATGTCTCTTCAGTGCTGTTGATTATTACTTTATTATATTATGATCATCTGCTGTTTTTATTCTTAATGTTTATAAAGGATGTTAGTGTTTTTCTGTTAACGTTGTTTTATTGTCAATATTTTCTCTTTCGGTTTCTTTGTTGATTCTATATTTCTTTTTCTTTTTTTTATCTGTTTGTTTAATATTTTTCTATTTTCACTACTATTTTACTATGATTATCACTATTACTACTACTACTATTAATACATTAATACACAACATACTAAAAGGGTGTTAAAAAATATTATTTTCCCTACAGTGCCTCGAAATCTTTTTTTTATTATTATTATTATTATTATTATGCTATAAACGGATTTAATTTTGTTATTGTGTTTTCCTTTTTTCTATTTTGGTCTTTTTTTTTTTTTATACTTTTATTTTTCGATATTTTGTTTATGTTATTGTTATTATATGTTAAATGATTTGTGAAAGATGATTTCATTGTTTTCATGACTGCTGTGAATGTTTGGAATTTCAATTATGTTTTCCTTAATTATATTTTCCCTCCATGATTATGCTAAACATTTTTCTGTCTTCATATGATTTGTAAAACTTTAGTATTTATCTATATGATATTGTTTTATCACTATTGTTGTGGCTGGTTTTTTTTTTTTTTTTTTAATTGTTATTTTGTTTTTCTCTAGCTATAAATATTTTTCAAGAGAGTTTTTGTATAAAAATTTAAGCTGATGATCTCTATTTATGTATATAATAATACATACACCAGATTTATTGTTTAATTTGGTATATATTGCTAAATATAATATCATTTTTACCATAAGTTAGATAACTATTAAATATGATTTGACAATCTTTATTGTTGCTGTAAATGTTTGGGATTTGTGTTAATATTTTTTTCTTTTACAACATAATAACATCGGTTACGTTACTGCTTTTATTTTATTTTATTTTATATTTTTTTCATCCCAAGTTCAAACTGTATCTCCAAGTGACTTCTCAAAAAAATGAAAGGAAACTAGATAATATTATCTTTTACATATAATTATATATCAAATAACTATATTTATTTTAATTTTAGTTACAAAAATCAACTTACTAATAGAATGTTTTTAATATATTTTTATTCCTTTACGACGGATCAGAAGAAAAAATGAAGAAAATTAATCATGAGTGACAACAGTACAATCGACCTAAAAAAAGTTCATGTTCTAAAGCTCTGTATGTGTGTATATATATACTTATATGTATAACTCTGACATGTTAATATGAGTATAAATATATATATTTTAATATTTTAATAGTACAAAAACAAACTAAATCTTCAAATTTATTGTAATTATATTATCTATGTTAATCGACTGATTTTAATGTATATTATCTGTCTTTATTATTTATCTTTAACATTTTTTTCTTCTACCGTGTAACACACATGCATTAGACTAGTGTTAATTAATGTGGGGCAAACAGCTTTTTAGTATTGTTTACAGTCGGTCCAACATTGTCATGTTTCCTTCATCTTTTAGCACGTTCCTACCCCAAAAAAGAAAAATAAAAATAAAAAAGGATGCAAATCGATACTTAGACTTCTAATTAGTCGGTACATTTAATTGAAAAGAAGAAAAGAACAGAGAGATGCACATAGAGATGTCAAAACATGCCGTGCTTAGTGGACTCGCACGGATATGACACGCTAAAAAGTAAGCATATTATGGCATGACACGATTATTAGATGGGTCCTACCCGACACGATTAACTAAATGGGTTGTGCTTGACGTGATTTTTCGATACGAAACACATTAAGGGCACGGCACGAGCACATGCACAAACACGAGTACGAAAAGGGGCACGAAAATGACACGATAACATTACTTTTTTTATATGATATTTTAACAATTTTTATATAAGACTTGTGGTGTTTTTTTCAATTTTCTTATGAAGATTCCATCTCTTTTGAGTTTTTACTTGACAAGAATTTCAATAGTATAATTTATTATCACTAATATACTTTGTTTTCGTTAAAATCAATATTTAATATTGAATTTAAAATATATTTTTCTTCTTTCTTTAATTTTGACATTAGGCATAAGCATGTTAGTTTTTATAAATGGACCGTGAGTCGGGCTTGACGTTATAAATTTAAAAATTGATACGGCATGGTACAGTACATTTATTTAATGGACTAACACAAACACAACACGAAACATTAATAGATTCAAAATAATTGGGCCGGGCCAAACCGGCATATTTGACATCTCTAGATGCACACAAAAGGGGAAGAAAATACTAAAAATGAGATTGAATTTTTTTAAGTCTTTGTCTGATAGGATAAAGGAAAGAAAATTAGTGACAAAGTAAATGACTATTTTAAAGATTAATCTTCAATTTTATTCTGCACTGAAACGAGGATAGTAAAGTAATTTGACTCAAAATACAAGTTTAAAAGGCTTTACCCCATTAAAACATCCACGCAGCCTTGGGTGGGTGTTTCTTTTTTTTTGGTGGTTAATAGTGAGAGTAATGTGTTCATTTGTCTCACCCTTTTCATCATTATTATTATTTTTAAATTTTCTTCTACCTCCCACGGACGACAAATTCCATGTCAACTCTAAAACTTGTAAAGGCTTTTAATAGTTTTCACACCTTCCAAACTCGCATTGGAATGCTTGAGGTATTAAGGAACCAGATTTTATAGGCATTTTTCTTTCGTCTTTGCTGGAAGATTTCATATGCTTTTACAGTTAAAAATGCCAAAACAGATAATCACAACTCAAACAAAGTGAATCCTTTTCGGCACTTTTTTTTTTTTTTGCTTGAAAAGAACAGGGAATAAAGCTAAAGCATCTTACTCAAAGGATTCATCAAAACCTCTTCTGATTAAATATAATGATATTTAACATGAAGAGAGCAAATAATAAATGTGGATCTCTAATTCAAGATTAGGAATCAAAAGTATCGAATGACTTGCTTAATTAGATAAGGTAAACTTAGGGAGAATCCAAACTAAGTGCAAGAAAAGAAGAGCAAAAATGAAAGATCTACACAACACAGGAAGATTCTTAACACAAAGTTTTTATTGCCAAACATCTAATTACAGCATCCAATTGCCTTTACATTAAATTACCCCCAAAAAAAAAAGGACCAAGTTAACTCCAACAACAATAAACAAAAAAAAAAAATCTGGGAGTTAATTACTGACTAGTGAATCATCAGAGTTGCACCACCTGCAATTAAAAAAAAAAAAAAAAAAAAACCAAATCATGAGGAAAAATAAGATTATCAATAAAATGCTACAAGTTCTTGTAAAAGATATGTAGTGCTGTTATTTAACTCCAATCTCGTGAATATTAAAAAGAGAAGAAGCTGATGACAACACAGAATTTACGAGTTTTTCAGGCTCCATACCCACTAAATATGGATAAAGAACATAGTTAAAACTCAAAACATTAGTACAGAAACATTCATAATCTTCCCAAACTTCAATTAAAGAAACACTAACTTGTAGAACAATAGTAAAAGAAAGCCTCAGTGAAATCCAATAATGTCATATGAAATGTAGCTTCACCAAGTAGGTTCTCCCTGAAACAGGGACTTGGCTGCACAACACCTCAAAAAGTTGGATTGAATCATCATAGGAATTATAAAAGTATTACAAGCAAATCAATAACTAGTTTTAAAAAGGGAATCACATAGATTAACAAACTAAGATATAAACAAATGACTCAGAAAGATCCAGAGATTTCATAAAAGGATATAGAACTCCAAGTAGGTTCTCCCTTATTCAGGGACTTGAAGTTTACTACACCTCAAAACATGGATGCCTCATCATTGACATAAAACAAATCAAATTAACCCAAATTTTTTTTTTTTTTTGGATCTCTCTAAATTTACAGAAAATAAGTGTAAAAGATCTAAAATCATCTATTTGAAGGCTCAGATTATAAACAGCTCTATCAATCAAGAATTTTCTGAAGCAGAACTGGCATTAAAGCTGTGATTAAATCATCATAGCCAACAACTCAATAATCCTAACAAATATATATATATATTTACAAAATCTTTCAATTCAATCTAATCCAAACCATCACATAAATAACCAAATAACCCTATTTAAAATTTAAAAGTTGGCTCATATTAAGAAATTCAACCATTATTCCTTTTTATGCTTCATCGATTACACTCAGAAGCGCGGATAAATAAGATAATCATCGCCAACAATATCTCAAATACCTACAAAAAAAAAAAAAAAAAAACCAATTCTTTTTACCAGAACCTGCAAAAGATCAAATTTTGCAGACAAAAAAAGTAAAATTTAGCGGATGTTTTTAGAGGCAAAATCATTGAAGAAGAAACACCCCCACGTTCGACACCGCCAGAAACCAATTATACGCCTCGATGACTAGCCTTGTTCCCATCGTCAAATTTCAACTAAAAACAAGCTAAAGGTGTAGTGAGGCAAAGCACAAAAAAAAAAAAAACAAAAAAACAAAAAAACAAAAAAGAAAAGATATGAAAAGATGTGGCCGTTGCTTTGACACAGATCAGCCGTGGAATAACAGAGCCAAACTGCAACACTAAACGGCGGCGCTCTAGCACGAGCATTGGGGCTTTCGCCGTCAAACAGAACAGTTCGGGAAGCCCGGGGTTGTGCATCGTGCAGAAATCAGAATCGGATTATTCTGATAATATTTCGACATGCAAAAGAGAGATTTGGAAAAAGGAAATTTTAATTGGGTATTTGGGATTTCGTTTCTCTTGGTGGCTGAAACCCTAGAATGCGAAGCTCTGGCTGTGGCAGATACTGATGGAAGAAGATGGCGTTGAGGTTGGTTTAAATAGAGGAGTTAAAAACCCACAAAACCCTAGAGAAGTCATTCTATTCCTCTCTCAATTGATCCCCTCCGCCTCCGGTGCTTGTTCTACAGTTTCTAATGTTTTACTCGCCACATCAGCCCTTTGTATTTTTTATTTTACTTTAATGATTTCTGTGTCGTTTTCCACTTTTCTACTTTATTTGTTGTCGTTTTTGTTTTTGTGCCTTTTTTTTTTTTTGGTTCTTGTCGTTTGTCATTCATTGTTAGAGGTGTGGTTTTCCTCTTGTAGTGCTCTTCTGTCAGACCCTCATAATGTGGCGTGCGGCCTGCGTGGGGACCAGCGCGGGCTGAGCAGTGCCAAGCCTCGGCATAGGCGTGGCGAAGGCAAGGTGAGTGGCCTTGGTTGGTGAAGTCTTGTTCGAAGGGTTCGCGGACAAGCATGATGGCGGCAAGAAGTTAGGCACGCGGGAAGACTAAAGCAAGCATGCATCGGCTTGGGCGGCCTAGCCAGCGGGTCTCAGACAAGTGAGCGAGTTTTGTGGAACTCGGGGCCAGGATGGTCGAGACAAAGTCCGAGAGGCATGGCTAATCAGGCTGGCAGACGTGGTGCGTGTCCGGTCACGGTTTGTTGGCTTGGAATGCTGATGGGCGTGAAATGCGGTGCAAGTGGGCGAGCGGTTACACCAGTGGCCGAGAAATCTGGGGGGTGGGCTGAGAGATGTCTACACGTGGCCCATGACCCAGATAGCCATTGGCACTGCCCTGGACCAAAATTGAGACCAGGTTCATCCAGTGTTTTTAGCCAAGACCGAGAGGGCTCAGCGAATGGGCCAAGTGGCTGGTCTGTGCGCCCGACATGTAGTCGGTTCTTACCCAGTCCGAGGAATGCAGGCGTGCGTGGACCAAGTGGCTCGACAGGGCGATGCCACACAGTCAAGCACGGAGTTAGCTGCCTAGTTAGTGCCTACGTGGTTGGGGGTGTCAACCACCTTGTATTATTTTAATTACTAAGTTAAGAAAGGAAAAGGACACAAGCGTTGAGCATTTTTGTGTGATCCTTGCAGCAGACTTTGTAATACTTTTTGTTGGTGATTAATAGAAAGGTTGGGATTTTCCCGTAAGCCTGTTGTGTCGTGATTATTTACTTGATTTAGCCGTTGTATGTGTTCTGTTTGCTTGTGAGTTTGTGTGATTGGCTGACTAAGTGGGCGACTTAGGCCATCATAGGGCCGAAGACTAGAGGAAAAAAGTTGGACCCTGTGACAATTGGTATCAGAGCACGGTCGGCGTCATGGTGGACGGCGATCTGGGCGAGCGTGTTGGTATCTTGGAGGATTTAATCGGTGCCCCGGCACATGAGGCCGGAACCTTGGCCGAGCAAGCGGAGTTGCATTCGGCAAGGATAGTGGAGATTAACAAGTTAATCTCGGACAACCAGAAGGACATGGTGGATCGCTACCACGATTGTCTTCAACAATTGTTAGCCATTGCGGAGCGAGTAGAGGTACGGTTCTCAGCCATTGAGAACGATATCGCTTTATTGAAAGCGACTGCTGTCGGTACGTCTAACAGTACGAGGGGTGGTAAAGGTTCAAAACTGAAAGTTCCGGAACCAAAGCAATTCGGTGGAAGCCGAAATGCGAAGGAATTGGAGAATTTCTTGTGGGACATGGAGCAGTACTTCAGAGCCACTCGTGTAGTGGAAAGGGATCAAGTCACCATTACCAATATGTACCTCGAAGGAGACACGAAGCTTTGGTGGCGGACCCGATTAGATGACGATGCTAGCGCGGGTCGACCGCGTATTGAGACGTGGGAGACACTTAAGAAGGAATTGAGGGATCAGTTCCTGCCCTTGAACACCGCATGGGTAGCAAGGGAAGCTCTCAAGAAGTTGATTTACACCGGCACGGTGCGGGATTATGTGAAGGAGTTTAGCTCCTTGATGCTTGACGTGAAGAACATGTCGGAGGACGACAAGCTCTTTAACTTTTTCTCGGGACTACAGCCATGGGCTCAAGCGGAATTGAGACGGCAGAATGTGAAGGATTTACCCACGGCAATAGCGGCAGCAGATAGTCTTGTTGATTACAAGATTAATCCTTCTTCAACCAGTTCAGACAAGAAGAAAGTCGGCGATGGCAAAAACAAAAAGGGCAAGGAGCATAAGAAGGGCAAGAACAAGAAGACCGGGGACTCATCTAAGCAGCGGGGTTCGGATCCACCCCAAAGCCAAGGTAATGCTAACTCGGGTTGTTTCTTGTGTAATGGCAACCACAAGATCAGGGATTGCCCCAAGAGGAATAGGCTTACTGCCCTCGTGACTGACGATGAACCTAGCGGCAGTGGAGACTCGGGAGATTGCGCCCCATGGGTGAATCCAATCCAGTTGCTGAATGCTATCACGGTGGAGTCTAAGGCCCCTCCTAAAGGCCTTATGTACGTGACGGTGACTGTGAACGGAAGACAGGTGCGGGCCATGTTGGATACGGGTGCTACCAACAATTTCGTGTCGCAAGCTATGGTGGATCATCTCGGGTTGGAAGTCTCAAAGAGCCCAAACCAAGTGAAGGCAGTGAATTCGAGGGCTCAAAATATCCAAGGTACCACTACTTTTGTGCTCAAAATGGGTAAGTGGCAGCAAGAGTGTCGGTTTATGGCTCTACCCTTGGATGATTTTGATCTTATACTTGGTGTTGAGTTCTTTGTGCAAGCCAAAGCCATTGCCATGCCACATTTGGGTGGCTTATTGATTGCTGACGAGTTTTGTCCTAGTTTTATTCCTGTTGAGCATAAACAGGTTACGGAGAAGCCTTTATGGCAATCGGCTACCCAAGTTAAGACAGGAATTAAAAGGGGCGAAACGACCATGATTGCAGCTCTGGTGGAGGTGAAACCGGATCAAGTTGTTGAGGTCTCAGATCAAGTCGCGACTGTTTTGGATGATTATAGCGACATGATGCCTGCTGAGCTACCTAGGGTTCTTCCCCCTAGACGTGCTATTGATCATCAGATTGAGCTTGAACCTGGAGCTCGACCCCCGGCACGGGGCCCCTATCGGATGGCGCCTTTGGAACTTGCAGAATTGAGGAAGCAGCTCGGGGAGTTGCTTGCAGCCGGTTATATTCAGCCCTCGAAAGCCCCTTACGGAGCTCCGGTGTTGTTCCAAAGAAAGCAAGACGGCACGCTACAGATGTGTGTTGACTACCGTGCCTTGAACAAAATTACAGTGAAGAATAAATATCCTGTCCCTAACGTTGCAGACTTGTTCGATCAGTTATCGAAGGCGGCGTTCTTCACGAAGCTTGATTTGAGGTCAGGATATTGGCAAATGAGGATTGTCGAAGGTGATGAAGCGAAGACAGCGTGTGTGACACGGTATGGCTCGTTTGAATTCCTAGTTATGCCTTTCGGTTTAACTAACGCCCTCGCTACTTTTTGCAATCTCATGAATGATGTGCTCTATGAGTTCCTCGACCACTTTGTAGTCGTCTACTTGGACGATATTGTTGTGTACAGCTCGACTCTTGCAGATCATGTGGAGCATTTGAAGTTGGTTTTCTCGGCGTTGAGGAGAAACTCGCTCTATGTGAGGAAGGAGAAATGCGAGTTTTGCCAGCAGGAGATAATGTTTTTGGGCCGCAAAGTGAGCAAAGGCCAGATTCGCATGGATGAGATGAAAGTTCAGGCAGCCCCAACTAAAGTCTCAGAGTTACGGTCATTCCTTGGATTGGCGAACTATTATAGACGGTTTATTGAGGGGTACTCGAAAAGGCCAGCCCTCTCTCGGATCTATTGAAGAAAGATAAGCAGTGGGAATGGACGCAGGATTGTCAGGATGCATTTGATGGGATCAAGTGTGCGGTGACCTCTGAACCGGTGCTGCGGCTACCAGACTTTGAACTGCCTTTCGAAGTGCATACGGATGCCTCAGATAGAGCCATTGGTGGGTATTGGTCCAGGAGGGACACCCCATTGCCTTTGAGAGTCGCAAGCTCAAGGAGGCAGAACAGCGGTATTCGGCCCACGAGAAGGAGATGGCTGCCGTGGTTCATTGTTTGGAGATTTTGAGGCACTATTTGCTGGGAACAAAGTTCGTGGTAGTGACCGACAATGTCGCTAACACATACTTTAAGACGCAGAAGAAGTTGACCCCCAAGCAAGCCCAGTGGCAAGAGTTCCTTGCGGAGTTTGACTTCAATTGGCTGCACAGACCAGGAAGTCGAAACCAAGTGGCGGATGCCCTCAGTCGAAAGGAGGTAAAAACTTTTGTTGCTTCGCTAACCACTGTGCAAATTGATTTCCTTGATAGAGTCAAGAATCAGGCATTGGCGGACAAGATGTATGAAAAGCTCAGACAACGGGTCAAGGAAGGGCTGGTTCGCAAATATTTTATTGAGGGTGACTTGCTTTATGCACGAGACAGCAGGCTATATGTCCCAGCGGGTGGTGGACTTAGACGAGAGTTGCTTAGAGAGACTCACGACCCTCAATGGGCCGGACATCCAGGTGTGGAAAGGATGGTGGCATTGCTATCTAGGACGTACTTTTGGCCAAGGATAGAAGATGATATTGAGATGTACGTTCGCACTTGTCGAACCTGCCAGATTGACAAGACCGAGAGGAAAAAGCAAGCGGGGTTGCTTCAGCCATTGCCTATACCGGAGAGACAATGGGAGTCTGTTTCCATGGACTTCATATCGGGTTTCCCAACGGTGGACGGCCTAAGATCGGTGATGGTGGTGGTCGATCGCTTCTCTAAGTTTGCGGTCTTTGTGGGTGCGCCTCATGCATGCACTACCGAGGCAGCAGCAGAGTTGTTTTTCAAGCATGTGGTTAAATTGTTTGGAGTCCCCAAAGACATAGTCAGCGATCGTGATGCTCGGTTCACAGGTAAATTTTGGACTTTTTTGTTCAAATTGATGGGTTCAGATTTGAAGTTTTCCACAGCAAATCATCCGCAAACCGATGGCCAAACGGAGCGGATCAATGCGTTGTTGGAAGAGTACCTGAGGCATTATGTGACGGCCAGTCAAAGGAATTGGGTGAGTTTACTTGATACGGCCCAGTTTTGCTACAACATACATAAGTCTTCATCCACAGGTTTGAGTCCCGCTGAACTTGTGATGGGACATCAGCCTTTGACCCCTCTTGATGTAGCCAAGATGAAGTCACAAGGAGAGTGTCCTGCAGCCTATCGTTTTGCTCGTGATAAGTAAGAACTCATCGAACAGGCTCGGGAAAGCCTGGCGAAGGCACAATGGAGGATGGAGAAGTATGCGAACCAACATAGGCGGTCGTTAGAGTTTCAAGTGGGTGACAAAGTCTTATTGAAACTCACACCTCAGATTTGGAAGAAAATGACTGACAAACGTTTTCACAAAGGCTTGGAGCAGCGGTATGACGGGCCTTTTGAAGTGATCAAACGGGTGGGCAATGTGGCCTACCGACTCCAATTGCTGGAAAGGATGAAGATCCACCCAACTTTCGATGTAAGTTTTTTCAAGCCTTACTTTGAGGATGTTGACCAGGATAGGCAACACGTGAGGCGAGCCCCACCTAATGTACGGAAGCATTTTGAGAAGCAGGTGGTTAAGATACTTGACCATCGAACCATGGGGGCGAGTCGGAAGAATCGGCGCACAGATTACTTAGTGCAATGAGAAGGCAGTAGTGAGGCGGATGCTACTTGGGAACGTGATGTGACGTTGTGGCAATTTGAGGATCAGATCAAGGAGTATTTGGAGACCCTTCGACGAGGACGTCGACTTCATCGGGCGGGGGTGGGTTTGTCAGACCCTCATAATGTGGCGTGCGGCCTGCGTGGGGACTGGCGTGGGCTGAGCAGTGCCAAGCCTCGTCATAGGCGTGGCGAAGCCAAGGTGAGTGGCCTTGGTTGGTGAAGTCTTGTTTGAAGGGTTCGCGGACAAGCATGATGGCGGCAAGAAGTTAGGCACACGGAAAGACTAAGGCAAGCATGCATCGGCTTGGGCGGCCTAGCCAGCGGGTCTCGGACAAGTGAGCGAGTTTTGTGGAACTCGGGACCAGGATGGTCGAGACAAAGTCCGAGAGGCATGGCTAATCAGGCTGGCGGACGTGGTGCGTGTCCGGTCACGGTTTGTTGGCGTGGAATGCTGATGGGCGTGAAATGCGGTGCAAGTGGGCGAGCGGTTACACCAGTGGCCGAGAAATCTGGGGGCGTGGGCTGAGAGACGTCTACACGTGGCCCATGACCCAGATAGCCGTTGGCGCTGCCCTGGACCGAAATTGAGACCAGGTTCATCCAGTGTTTTCATCCAAGACCGAGAGGGCTCAGCGAGTGGGCCAAGTGGCTGGTCTGTGCGCCCGACATGTAGTCGGTTCTTACCCAGTCCGAGGAATGCGGGCGTGCGTGGACCAAGTGGCTCGACAGGGCGATGCGACACAGTCAAGCACGAAGTTAGCTGCCTAGTTAGTGCCTACGTGGTTGGGGGTGTCAACCACCTTGTATTGTTTTAGTTACTGAGTTGAGAAAGGAAAAGGACACAAGCGTTGAGCATTTTTGTGTGATCCTTGCAGCAGACTTTGTAATCCTTTTTGTTGGTGATTAATAGAAAGGTTGAGATTTTCCCGTAAGCTTGTTGTGTCGTGATTATTTACTTGATTTAGCCGTTGTGTGTGTTCTGTTTGCTTGTGAGTTTGTGTGATTGGCTGACTAAGTGGGCAACTTAGGCCATCATAGGGCCGAAGACTAGAGGAAAAAAGTTGGACGCTGTGACATCTTCCATGTTAGTGTTGTTTGCTCCTTTGTTTTCAATTTGCTGTCGTTTATATCTTTTGTATCATATTTGTCGTTTAATTTATTCACTATCATTTTAATAATGTTCTTTTTTGTTGTCCACTTTCTTTCTATCGCTAATTTCATTTTTTAACTTTTTTTGCGGTCAATTTTTCTATGTATTAGCCTTTATTTGATTGTTCATTTTTCGTTGTCGTTTTCATCCCTTTTTCCCACTTTGTCGTTCATCCCTTCTGTGTCATTTCAAGTGGTTTATTTTATAATGCGTTGTTCTTATTTATTTTATTGTTGATTTACACTTTAATGATTTTAGCCTATATTATCGTTTTCCTCTTTGTCTATCATTTTTCACGTTAGGTTTTGTTTGAAATTCAAGTTCAACTCCAATTAAATTATATATTTCAGCTGTATTTTTGTCTTCTTTTTTGAAAAGTCAATAAAAATTATAATTAATTTTTAAAAAGTCAATCAACTTCAACATAAATATTTTAATTCCAATCAGCGATCCAAATGTCAGCTTAGTCTCTTTTGTTTCTTAGTTGTGGTTATTTATTTATTTTATTACGGGTCGTTTCCTCTATCAAGTGACAGGTGACGCTTTCACTTCGTTGTCACTTTTAGTGTCGTTTTTCTCCTTTGTTTTTTTTTTTTTTTGTTTGAAAGGTGTCACTTTTCTCTTCCGTTATTGATTTAAAATATTGTCATTTATCTTTTAGGTATTTTTTTTAACCGTTTAATTTATTTATTGTGGTTTTTGGTTTACTGTCGTTTATTAATCTTGGTGTAGTTTTTGGTTCCATTATTTAATACATTTTTTTTCGAATGTCACTTAATATACATACATATATATATATATATATATAGAAATATTTTGTGAAGGTGTCAATTGATATATTTTATGTTCTTCTCTTTTTGTCATTTCTTTTTCCAGGAATCATTTCCAATTTTTATTGTTCAATTGTTTGTTGTTGTTGTTATTTTTTATTTTTTATTTATATATTTTATTGTTTTTTCTACTTTGCCGTCTATCCTTTGTGTTGTCTTGTATTTTGGTATCGTTTATATTTTTTTAGGTTACGTTTAAATTCATACAACACTTTATTTTCTCCAATATTGTCGTTTATCTCAGGATGTCCCTTCCCTCTTTGCTGTCGTTTCGTTCTGTTTAATGTCGTTTGTTCTTTATATGTCGTTTTCTCTTTCTTGCATTTTTCCATGTCTATTTCTCTCTTTTTTTGACACTCACTGGTTAATCTTCTGCTGTCGTTTCTCGTTCATTTCACTCCTCCTGGGTATTTACTAGTAACCGATGTGGGACTTCCCTTTTTTAATCACGGTACTGATAGAAAATGAAAGGCTTCTCGATGTAAAAGATTGAAAGTCGTTTCTTAACATATATGTCAGCAAACTTATAACAACAAAGACTTCTTGTTCAACATATTCAGAAAATGAAATGCTTCCATATGTGAGACTCATCCCATCCAGGATATCTGAATTATCAATATTTCTACACTCAAGCTTCTATAAAAATTTAAGGGGGGAAAAAAACGAAGATTAAGAAGAATGCTAAACAACTCTAAAGCTTCGAAAGAGCACCAGAAACAGCAAACTAGAACTGAAGATTACACTGATTGTCTTGTTACTTGCCACGAGTATACCGAAACGGGGTAGGTCTGTGATGTTAGCCTTTTTCCTTACACCACCATCCATGTCAAATGTCGGTAGCCAGCCCACTTCGCAGCAATATGGATTCCAATGGCCAAGGCAACACCCAACAACGGCAGAGGAAGCTTCCTAGCAGTCACTACCTCTTCTTCGTTTCCTTCTGGAAGTTTCTTTGAATGGTGAGAAATAGCCAAAGCCAAATAGGAAGCTATTGCCAAAACTCTAACCCACGGTTCTCCAACAGCAGCGAGAACAGCCACAATAGGCAACGTTGATGAAACATCATCCCACTTCTTAACCAGTCGTGAAAAAGTGTATAACCCCACTAAAACAGTCCAGAAGAAAGGCTCAGAGATGTAGCCACTCACGGCTGCATAACCAATTAGGCCAGATATGGTAAGAACATGAGGTTGCCTGCTCACGGAATCTGGAACCGTGGCTTCTGCAATTGCAAGAACAGCTGATGATAGTATAATTATTGTGGTTAGCTCTGGAACTGGAGCATATGCAAGGATGCTGGAGTAGAAAGCTCGAATGGTGTACAGCGTAGTCTCAACGCATCTGATCAGTGAAGTGATGGGATCCCCTATGAAATGGAAGATAAGGGCTAATACAAATTTCAAGACGTATCCCACAAAACGGACAATTGCAAAGGCAGCCTTTTTCCAGTTATACAATTCGAATAAAACTGCTCTCCATGCATAGAGTAGCAAAGCCACAGCTGCACGTTTAATAACAGTCACAGTCAGCCATTACGTTGACTGCATATGCAATATTTTGGCTGCAATCCTTAATATACATAGATGAGAAAGACTCTGTGTTACAACTAATAATTTACCAATCTTAGATGACTATGAGATGTTAACTGGATCAGCTTCGCTTAACATTAAAAAATACCCATACATCAAAATTTCATTTGAGCTACCGAACCTACCACTAACTACCTACCATGGTGAGTGTAAGTATTTACTCAAGCGAAACCCAGCTTTAAGTAGTCATAACTTTTTCTTTCCTTCCCAGCAAAAAGAAACTGGCTGTCTTGCTCTTTTAGTACAATATCCAACTTTCAAATTTTTGTTCTCTCGGGTCATTGATTTAAAGAACACAACCATTGATGTAAAGCACACAACAGTTTTCCTTCAAGATCTTTGAGAAGCTCGAACTTCAGATGCAATGCGTCAAATTTAATCTTACAGATTACCATGAAATTAAACTTTCCCATAAACTCAAACTTAGGTAGCGAGAAAAGACACCTTGGAGTACTACTTCTATCAGGAAGAATAAGATTTTTAAGGCATCCAAAACAGAACACGTTTCTCATTAACTCAACAATTTAAGCAAAACATATGCCCGCCCAAAATTCAAATCACTCAAAAAAAAAAAAAAAAAAAAAAAAAAAAGTGGACTACTGCATAAGAAAAGTCGATCAAGTAATCAAATGCCAACAAAAAGTAACAATTCTCTTTCTTGAAGTCGAAACCAAATTACAATTCTATTTAAATTATTCTCTTACCACAGAACTTTTCTTTCCTTTTCTTTCTTTCATTCTTTGGTGTGTGCGTGTGTGGAAATTTCTACTGCAGCACATTTTCTCGACAGCCAAACAGAAAGAGGAAAGAAATGAGAGTACAGTACCTACAAACCACGGCCATCTCAAGGGAGGGTCGGGAGCTTCTTTGGTCAAGTACCTGAACCGCTCAGGCAAAGTGCTTTCTCCTCTCGCCTCTTTCTCGGCTTCATCATCAATTCCATCACCACCACCACCACCACCACCACCATCATCCTTCGCGGCCGCGCAAACCCTAACCTGTCTTCTCAACGGAAGAAGCTCTAATATTTTCCCAGAAAATCCGTGGAAATTACGAGTCGGAACCGGATTGAGCGATCGGAGTTTAGTCGGAGGAGAGGATAATGTGACGAAAGGGGAACGAAATCGAGCGGTGAGAGAGGGAAGACATGTGAATTTAAGGTTGAGAACAGAGGGATTTGAGGAGGAGGAGAGAGTGTGAACTGCCATCGCCATGGCTTGGGTTTAGTTTAGACTTGCAGAGGTTTTGCCGCTGCCATTATCACTGTGAAATTGACCTCTTTTTTTATTTTATTTATTTTTTATTTTTTATTTTTAAATCGGACTGGACTTGAAGGTTTGGACCTTAAAGGCCGAACCTAATGGACGGCTAGCCATGAGCCCAAAAGGCCAGTATTCGCATTCCCTGATATTGCTTGAAGTAAATAGCAGTATTTTTAAAAATAATTAAAGTAAATAATAAATTTATTATTTACGTCTTGTTAATATATTATTTACTTAATAAATTCAGTAAGTAAATTTATTATTTACCTAATAAATTTTTCATTTACCTAGAAAATTTGTTTTTACTTCAAAAATTTTAAAACCTTACCGTTCACTTCAATTTAAAAAAATATATTTATACTATTTACTATAATTTTCCTTTTTCGTTAATGTTGATGATGAGGTTGTTTATGGCTTTTGAAACTACCTATTCATTTGAATAATTTGATATGAAAAAAAAATATTAAAAATTTTGATATGAAAATTAGGCTTAAGTTTTCTATTAAAATTATACATTTAAATTCAAAATTTTAAAACTGATATTCCTTTGAGAGAGAGGTTGTGGTAGAGTCTCTTTAACAATGTGTTTGGTTAAAGATAATCAAATGTAATCAGATACTTGGAAATCTTTTTAAAATAATCAGATTCCTGGGGATATTAGATTATAGTGTTTGGTTTGTATATAAACAATTTTAGTAAGATTTCTAAGAATGTTAAATTACTATGTTTGGTTGTGAACATGAATATTGTTTATAGGATGTTTGGTGGAATAGTTTGAGTTGAGATTTTTAAGTTTCAATAGTAAATTTTTTTGAATTTTCAGAAAAGACAAAAAACTTTTTAGGAAAAAGACAAAAAAAAGTTTGAGTTGGATGGTTTGAACGGTTTTGCCAAACAAACCCTTATTCTTAATAAATGGACAAAATTATCCTTTATTAAATTAATGTACACTTTCAATAGAATTTAATTACAACTATAAGGACAATCATAAAATAAAATAATTCGGCTTAATCAAATTGTAACAACACAAATAAATATTGTAATTCAAGAATTGATAGAATTAAAATGCTCATCTTAAAACACAAATTCGTTGATTCTTTAAGAATACCTGAAGTATATATGATAGATTGAGAGAATACTTAAAGAGATTTTATCAACAAAATAACACAAAAAAAAAAAAAAAAAACCACCTTTAAATAACAATCCCTAGATCTAATCCTAATCTTATTCAAATATAAATTATAAAAGATAATTAAATAAATAATATTGAAATATTGACAATTTTTTAATTTATCTTTACTGACAGGCATTAAAAAAAAAAAGCACATCTTGTAATATTGAAATAGAATCACTAAAGTTTTAGAAAAAATAAATAAGAATGACTTACACATATAAAAATTCAAAAATAAAATCCAACAACACAAAAGGTTAAAAACACACACACACGCACACACAGTAATGGAAAAGGAATGAAAAAGAAAAAAAGTACGAAAAAAAAAAAAAAACACAAACCAAAGTTGCGATTATGTATATATATATATATATCCACATACACTCACGATATTAAGAACAATACTATAGATAACTTACGACAAGACTTATTTTTTTTCCTCAGAACTTACGACAAAACTTATGTAAACAAAATTTATGCATATTAAATATATAATAGTATAAAAGAAGAATCACGTAAGAAAGGAAAAAAAAAAAAAACAAAGATGAAGAAGACGATGATTACCTGTGGTTGTGGGGGAGTTAATGTTCGCAGAAGGGAGATGTGATGAAGAATATAAGTAGGACGATGAAAAAGATTATATATATATATATAAGGTTTTTTTTTTTCATCATAAATCTATAAGTCGTTTTTTTATAGTTAAATTTAAAAGTTAAAATGATAATTGTGTCTAAATTATTTAAATTTTAAGATAACCATGATATTTAAATATGGGGTAATCTGAAACCTTTATAAGAATATCTGAAACCCATGGGTTTAAGATTCCCAAATATATTAAAATAAGACAATCTCATATTAAGAATCTTAGGATTCTTATTCTCTTATAAAAAATTATCCCATATCAAACATCCAGTAAGAGTAACTACCTATAGTGTCTCATGGTCAATTATTATTGTTGCTTTTACATCTACAGCCAAATTGTAATATGGTCTCTGTAGCAGGAGATTTGCACTCATGGGTTTCTTTTCGTTTTTTTTTTTTTTTGTTTTTGTTTTTGAACAAGGTCACTGTTTCTCTATCGGATTCTACCACCTACAACGGAAGCTAACTCCAGAGCGGCGAGGCCTCGCGTTTCAAGCGCTCCCTCATGCTCGAGGCGTCACCAATGATTGCGTCGGGGACTACGTCAGGATCGCGAGAGATCCGTCGCGGCTCCTCCAGAGCTCGATCTTCCAACGGCGACTGCGATTTCCAATGGCAATGTGCGACTTCGACAGAGATCAATGACGATGATGGAGGTGCTCGCATCTTGGCTCGTGATTTCCTCGCGAGATCACACCTCCGGCATTGCAGCTAATTCTGGCTACAGCGACGACAATCCTTTTTTGGAGACAAAAGTGACCTGATATGAAGAAGACAAGGGCAAAAAAGGAATTTGGAAAGTTATTTGATAAGACCTCCTATTATTTTCCAATTCATAAGAATTATGCTATTAATTTCATTAGTACATCAAAAATATGCTATTTCTTACAATTTCCCTACTTTAAAAGTAGCAAAGTTTTCAAGTTGACTGATAGTGAATTAGGAGACTCAACACTACGCGAAAGTTGTTTCGCAAAATTTTACGAGAAATAGAAAGGATACACAAAACAAAATAACTGTTATACCGCAAAAAACCGTCCAAACCGCATCATTACGTGTGGTGTGGTGTGATTTTTTTTTTTTTACTTAATTATGCGGCGAGTTTTGCAATTTGCGGTTTAAATTTTTCTATATTTTTAATTACAATTATATATGTAATTTAATTTCTAATCATTATTTTTGCTAACTTAATTTACACTTTACTGTATATATGAGTCCAGATTTATTGTGACGCCCAAAAATTTGTAAACTTGATTTCATGAATTATTATCATGGATTTCCTTCATTAATATACTTATAATGAATTATTTTGATGCTTATCAAATTTCAAGATCATGAATAATTTTATATGTATCATCAGTATGGTGATGTCGATGATCCAACAATGTTGAGTTTCTCTATTTAAATAAGAAATTATAGATACATAGAAAATGAGTCGAACGACATATAAATTTATACAAAAATTTATTATGTCGTATTATAGGATAAATGTTAATTTTTGGGAAAGAACCCTGATTATTATTAGTAGGTTAATTTGATGACCTTAGTATTTATTTTGGTCATATCAATATTCACGTATTGAGAGTATGATTGGGAAAAATTAATGTGTGACATAAATAGGAGATGAATGGTTAGTATTTACTAGGAGTAAATCCAATGGTGGATGATTAATCAAGAGTTGGGATTAGGTTTTAAATCAATGATGTAGTTTTATGTGAAAGGATCCTAGGCAAATCAATGGCAAAAATTTGGATTTTAAGTGACCAATGAGAGCTTAGGTCAAGGATTGGTGTGGTGGAGAATCCAATGGGTGAGATCAAAGATGACAACCTTTGATCAATTGATGAAAAATTCGAACAATGAAAAACAATAAAATAAAATAAAATGAAATGGGAAGCCATGAGGGATTCGGATCTTTGTAGTCAAAGCAAGAAGAAATTTGAACATGGAGAAAAGAGGTATGTGGTGCATGCATGCAACCTCAAGTAGGAAAGGTCATGATTTGTTTAGACAATATGACACAAACCAAGTACATGTGAAAGGGACCATTTGTCTTTCACCTTGTAGAACAAAATTTTCACCAACCTTCCTCTCAAAGTGGCACCATTTCAAGCTGGAAATCAGCAAATATTTTTCACTTTTACCCTGCAAAATACAGCCCAATTTAAGAAACATATTGGCTGAAAATAAACCCTAACATCTCATTCCATTCTCATACAAGTTATGCTAAGAAACCCAACTCCTCTAGCCACCACCAAGCTCAAAAGAACTACCAACACTATTCTCCATCCCCAATACCCCTCTAGTACCCTCCTATCTCCATTTTCAAGCTCCAAGCAACCCCATTACCAACTTCGAAGAAGTGTGAAGCAGAGTTAGATGATGTGTTATTAGAGATAACCTAGTGGTTCTCTTTGTGTTTTGGTCATATTTAGAAAACTGAAATCTGTTATGTAGTTAGAATCTTAATATTAGACTCCTTCTTACCTAGGAAAAGGTTTTGAGAAGAGCTTTGGAAGTCCGAGATCTTAAAGGATCCATAGACCATTTCGGTAAGATCTACGAACTTTGTTAGAGCTTGTGATTGGTGTGATAATATGGAATGAGTTAGAAACTTTGGTATGAAAAAAAAAAATTAAATGATAAGATTTTACAGAGGATAAGCTTCATTTTAGGTTTTGGAATCACTTAGTTTGCTCATGTATGTCTAAAGTTATTTGCATTTGAAATTATGACACAAAACTAGAAAGAAAAGGGGTACAGTCTAGCCACGGGTTTTATGAAATACAAACCCCTTAAGCTCAAAATTTTAGATTATAAGTTATATTTATAAGACTAAATTCGTTGAGATTTCCAACAAGGTATCTTACACTTCAAACAGATAAATATACAATTTTTGGTGAATTTTATAAGTTAAGACTACGAACTGAGAGGATTTGCTGGAACCCTGTACCAGCCATTGATTTTTTACTGTTTTGGATCAACAAACCATAATATTTTAAAACACTATTGATGCATAAACTAGAGAGTATAAGCTTTCTAATGACATATCGTTTGCTTTATTTGGACTTGTAAATGAATTGTTATGATTTTTCTAAACTTAACCACAAATCTGGACATATGGTACATACATGAGACCAATAGTAAGAAAACCTCGTTATACAACATATAAAACTCCAAAACTTAAGAACATAACTTTATGGTTGTAAATTAGATATCTAAAGCTTTGAAATTAGCTATCATACATTTAGAACGGATAAGTACATAATGTTTAATAAATCACTCAACATTTGGTTGAAATCTGGTAAACTGAGATTTTATTATGGGACACTAAGAAAAACATCCATGCTAAGGTTTGAAACCCTTAAGATTTTGGAAAATAAATTATAAGGGCATAAACTAGATATTTGAAGCTTTCCAACAAGTCATCAAGTATCTAAAATGGAATTATACACAAATTTAACTAAATCTTACAAATTAAGATATCATACCGACAAAATGATTAAACATTAAAAATGTGACATAAAGGTAAGTCATAACATATGGACATAAAGATTGATGAAATGAATTAGTATTAAGTGTATGATCAAACAAATGTGAAAAACCTTAACTTTATAAAATTAAATCACAAGTTGTGATGGGCCAACACAAAGTAAACTAGAGGATCACTAGATATATACCAAGAGACTACTTGAGCCCAACTTAATGACTATGGCTAGTGAGATTGGGCCTCACTTGAAGACAACCTACTTAAGGGTAAACACTTAGGTGACTCCTTGTCACAAAGGTGATGAAGATTAATTATTTAATTAAGAAATAGATTAATAAACTAATAAATATATAACAAAATATATTTATGTTAAGAAGGTTAATTAGTAATTAATTAAATTAATTAATAATTAATTTTAAGAGTTAATAAATGATTATTAGTTGTGTAAGTAAAAGTCTTATGTTGAGTAACTACATAGTTAAAATACGTGATTAATTAGAGATTAATTAATAATTAATTATTAAGAAAATTATTAATATAATTATGGATGATTAATTAGAGATTAATTAAAAATTAATTATTAGTATAACTTAATTATTAATTATTAATATAAGAAATGAATAAGTGATAATTTTGATATGAGAAAGAATATTTAAGTAACATAATTAATTATTAATGATATAATTATTAATTAGTTAATTAAAATTATGTAATTTATTTATACTTATTCAAAATTAAGTATAAACTATTGATTGATTTATTAATTGATTGATTAATTAATCAATTAAATTAAATTAAATTAATTAAATAATAACTAATAAAAATTTGTTTAACACTTAATAATTAATATGAATTAATTATTAAGGTTAATTATGATACAAGTAAATTAAGCTCATTTTAATTTATTAAAAATAAAAATAAAAATATATATAACATGATTCGCTATAATATCGTGGTATTATTAAATCAGAACAATTCATCAAACTTACGTAGTACGAGGTTTTACTTTGGAAGTAAGCACATAAGATAGGTAAGTACAAACCTCACATACATCATGCAACAAAATGTTTTCTTTATTGATATTCTATGTTTGCTATGATTTGCCTTGATGATATGATGAATATATGCATTGTATGTATTGCTTTGATTAAGCATTGATGTGCATAATTTCTCTTGCACTAATATATCAACATGCCTCATGGATATTTATACTATAATGATAGATGCATAGTAACATATAAATCTATAAATTGTCACAATTAATAAGAATGAGGCTAACGAAAGTTAGGAATACGTGTCGTACCAATCTCCAATTAGTGATATGATATGATAAGAATGAAAGTTATAAGTTATGACATTGGTGGTTGTTTGAGGGTCGCTCCCCCAACTCCCCATTGGTTGCGCGCATATAGGTACGACATATAAGCTCTTAAGTGGACAAGATATATATAATAAAGCATAATTGAACACATATATTACATGTATTTTAAACATTCATATTGTGATGTGTGATGATATGATCTATGAAAATATTTTATAAGATATAGTTTGTGCTTGCTGAGTGAAAGCTCATATGTGTGTGTTCGTGTTGTAGGTAACATGAGTAAGCAGTCTGCCACTTAGATGTTTTCTAGACTGGCGAAACAGTTTGGAGGCGATAAAGGAAGGGACTGGGATACCACCACAAATTTAATTTTCGCATTTAGACTTTTTAAATTATTTTGTATCGATTATATTTATAACTATGTTTTTAAAATTTTTGTACTACTAAACTAGTAGGAGTACATTTCGACAAAAAAGACTTAAGAGTCTTTTCTTTTAACTCATATGACGTTATAGTTTTTTAAATATTATCTAAATATGAATTTGAATAGGATATTTATTATCTAGAGATTTTTAATTTTCTCGGTTAAAAATTTTAGTATATTTAATTTTTGAAGTACGATTATGATTTGTTTTTTTTTTTTTTCAATTATGTATTTTGGAATGTAACATTAATAAGTGTAAATGAATTAAGAATAAGTAAGTTAGTAAACGATTTGAAAGTTAGGCCGTTATATCTGTTATCCTATTTTTTTGTCTCAATAACTGTTTCTTCAGTAGTGTTTTGATAACTCGTCAATTTGTTCAAGAATTTTTAGTATTTATCTCATTTTTTTGTGACTAAATTTTTAAATTTAGATGATATGACATAACACTATTGAGAGGACAGTTAATGAGACATGAAATTCGAGATAGCAAATCTTAACTCTTGTATATATACTATTAGAAAGAAAAAAAAACAAAAAAACAAAAACTCTAGAAAAGTCAACTTGGTTATATTTATTTTTAATAAACAAACCAAACTATTTAGGTTATCAAAACTTATAAACGTTTAAAGACTAACCGTCCAAGTACACCGCACGAACTTAATGTGGTTACTTGATTTAGTTGAATTTTTCGACCATGATAAACAAAATTCATTTAACCATTCTTGTGATTTGACGAATATATTTTATAAATAATTATGTAAACTACACCGCACTCATGAGGAGGAGCAGAAGCAAAGAAAGAGACGAGAGCAATGCAGAAACAATCATGCAAAAAATGAAATGTAACGAAATTCACCATTTCAAGTGCCTTTTCCAACCATACTAACACAGCAAGAAGTCAGAAAACAGCCAAATTCATGGCTGTAAGACGAAAGAGGCGGACCTCTGTTCTTTGATATCTCAAATCTCTCAAATACAGAATTCCGAAAGCTGATTACAAGAAAGGCATATTAGCCTTTTATATAAGATAAGAACAAAACTAAACAACTATACTAATTAAAACGACATGACACATGAGAATTAAAGAAAGACGACCAAACGACCACAACCTTGCATCGGACAACCACTTGATAGAAAATAGAGAGTACATCAAAGCTCCTACATGAGTTCCCCTTTCTTCAAAAGGAACTTGCCCTTAAGTTCAATAACTGAAGCTTTAGTTCTCCTAACAAGCTACTGAACCACCACCAAGATTCCTAGCTTTTGGCTACCATTGAGCAAGAATGGATAAGGCCAAATCTGCAACCTTAGAGATCCACACTTCTCAATATAGCAACAAAAACAACATGAATAACAAGTGGACTTTGCAGAACAAATCAATTTAGACCACGCCAAGCACATTAGCATAGTTAATTAGTTACTGATATCTTTGAAGTTATGAGAGAATCCAATAGAGTATCCAGTCTTCAATTCACCAAATGCTTTCCCAAAACTGAAGCAACTAACCGTTAATTTTCATGCTGCAGTAATGACACCTAATTACTTCCTATGACTAAGATAAGTGCCAGCTTTCACCACATTTGACTCCCTCCCTAGCAGCTGGAAAATGAACGTCTTGTAGCCAGTACACAACTAGTGGAAATGTTGAATGAAGGAAGCTCTAAAAGTCAACAAAGAGAAACCCCAATTCAACTTGTGAGAGTGATAGACACCAACTGAAAAGTCTCTCCATGGTTCATCCTGTTGGGGAAAATACCCCTATACCTAAAGCTGTTGTAATAAGTTGCAAATGCACAATATCATAAACAAGTAATTAAGTGATAAGTAAAGTATCATTCCGATGAGGATTGTCGTTACCAATTATCGAAACTATATTAACTCTAACTTTATTTGAACAACCAAAAAGAGATTTTAAATAAAAACAACAAAATAAGTAAAAAGATAAAATACTAAAAATACTAAAAATTTAGGGTTTTCGATTTCACCGGATTAATCATATTCAAATCTTCTAATCCAATTAATCAAAGTATATTTCGTATGTTATCAACGAATCTCTCTAATATATTCATTAATTTTTTTCAAGCATTAACAATTTATTATAATAAGCCTTATCACCTCTCGGTCTCAAACAACTTATAATAATTTATTAAGAACCAGAAATTCATTATGCTGCATAAGTTTTAAAACTATTTCTAGTTTATGAGAATCTCAAGGTAGATTAAACAAGGGCTTATTTAATTATCACTTCTCAATCTCAAATCAAATATCAAATCATGCAAAAGTTGGGCAGAAATTCACAAGCATTAAGCATAAATTAAAATACTCAACATAAATCTGGAATAGATATCAATTAATTAAAAATAAGAAAACTCAAATAATCATAATCTGGACAGATTATATCCTTAGAAAAGAAAATTACCACATAAATAAAAATAGAAATCTACAAAATAAATGTTTAATCATTCGTAAATTACAAAAATTAAAAGATAAGAAAATAAAGATAGAAAACCCAATTATGGAGGTGTCAGAACTCTACAAAGCATTCTCCTAAATTTTCTTCTCCCTCACCTCTTGATTATTCAAGATAATCTCTCCATAATTTTATAGAAAACTAAATCTAAAACTTAAAAATATTTTTTTTCTTTTTCTTCTTTGGTTTTCAGCTTCTCCTACAGCCAAAGACCAAGAGCACGGAGCCCTAGGCTTTATATTATGAGCCTCCAAACTAGCCACCACCTTACCTCTTTTCTTTTCTATTTTTTTTTTTCTTTTCCTTTTCTGCTGCTGCAGCTAACGCAGGCCTGGGCCCCATGGAATAGACAGGTGGCGCGAAACAGTTGGAGATGCGCTGGAGCTAGGATATGTGTTGGGCTGGCGTTGGAGCTCACAGACGCGCGTGGAGTTACTGGGACACACCACATCGGATCTAGCACGTCTCTAGATTCGCTGACGCTAGTGCCAAGATGTGCCTACTCGGGCGAGCTTTGTGTATTCGCGATCCTGGGCTGCTAATGAGGCGATCCGACTGCCAGGAGTGCGCGTGGTATGCGTGAAGTACTCCGCTAGTGAGGAAAGTTGTCTCCAAATTTCCTTTTGTAATTTTTAGATATTTTTATCACATTTTAGCTTCAAAGTGCTATTTTTAACCCTCATAATATAATTTAACCTACACACTTTGGATAACATAATAAATTTGGGGGAAAATTAAGATAAAATACTAAGATTATAGCAAAACTATAAGCTTAAGAATGCTAAAATAACGCTATTTTATAGAGTTATCAGAATTGCAGCAGAATAATAAACTAAAACAGAAATAAAAAGAAGACAAGAAATTATGTAGTTCGGCAAAATTGCCTACGTCTTCGGGAGAGGGAGAATAAATTCACTAACACTTTCACAATTATACACTCATCAAATACTCTTAACCTCTCTTTACCCAAAACCCCTTACACCAGTTGCCTATCTCTTTTATCACTTTCTCTCAAAAAGAAGCACACACTCTTTCAATTTTTCTAACCACACACAAAACTGTAAACACAACATGTCTATTTATAGGCTCTCAATGGGATATAATTAACACTTTCCCAAACTCACAAAATAGCAACTAACCAGAAAACTAATTTGAGTCATTAACTTAACAATCTCCACCTTGACTCAAATTCTCTCACCTCACACGCATACTTAACAAGAATAAACATGTGTCGAGTTCAAACTCCTATCTAACTTGACACGGGAAACCGATTTCTTCTTCCTCCATACTTTGTCTTCAGTTGTTACCGCCAATTTGTTGCACTCTTTCACTCTTGCAACTTCTTTCGCAATAGAAGAAGACCTATCTTGACATGGCTCTATCTTGACAGCTTCACCTACAACTATCTTCCCTATTAGCTTGTATAGGTTCTTCACCTTTTTCACCCTTCATGGCAACCAAAGCACCTTTCCTGACTTCCATAAAACCACCTTTAGCAGAATACTCACATCCCAAAGAAATTAAACTTCTCATGAGTTGAGGAACATGCCTAACATTCGCCAATGTCCTCACAACTCCATCAAATATCTTAACCTTCACAGTACCTATTCCAATGGCTTTAACACTCGAATCATCAGCCATCAGAAGTGTACCAGTATCACATGGCTTATAAGAATCAAACCACTCTTTATGTAAACACATATGGAACAAACATCCAGAATCTAAAATCTAAGAGTCAGAATCAGCTTCCTTAGTAGTAACAAAATATACATCATCTTCACTGTCATACCTATCATTAACAACATTTGCAGCTTCTATCTCTTGAGCTTTCTGCTTCCTTCTTTCTTCAAGATGCTTTGTCAATTCTTCATAGTTTCTTCTAATATGCCCTTTCTCATGGCAGTAAAAGCTCTCAACATCCTTCAACGAATGCGATTGGGAATGGTCATCTCTCCTTACATAAAATCTTCCCCGTGTCCTACTCCTACCCTTACTCGAATCTGACTTCACCACCAGAACTTATTTAGCATGAGACGAACTACTAGGTTGCTTCATGTTTGCAGTCTCCAACAAAGCAGTTGCCACCTCATCCACGATTAATGTTGTTTTTCCAACCAACAGTGTAGTCACCAAATTCTCATATGATTTGGGTAGGGAGGCCAATAAAATTACCACTTTATCTTCATCATCAATCTTGACGTCTACACTTAACAACTGAGTTATGCATCTATTAAAATTGTTTATATGATCTCTAACTTCGGTTTCTTCACTCATCTTCAACTCATAAAACCGCTTCTTCAATTATAATCTATTTGTTAAGGATTTTGACATTTAAATTTTTTCTAAATTTTCCCATAACTTAGAAGGAATTTTTTTATTCATAACACTATATTTCAGTTCAGAAGCCAAACTCAAACGGATAGTGCTTACCACTCTCGCTTCCAATTCTTCCCAATCTTTATTGCTTATCTTTTATGGCTTCTTCCCTTGCAATGCTTTCAGAGGTCCCTGCTGTACCAGTACATCTTTCACCGTACTCTGCTAGATGCTGAAATTACTCTTTCCATCAAAGTGCTCAATCTGCTTAAACTTTACTCCATATATCATCTTGATTTTTTTTCCCCAAGATCCTCAACCTAGCTCTTTCATACCACTTGTTGGGGAAAATACCTTTGTAATACCTAGTTTTTCGATATTACTGTTTCCTTCTAAAGGAATTAAATGTGTGCCATGAAGGTATTTATGAAAAAGCTCGATTTAGAGTTTTTGTTAAGTTTTGTGAGTTCTTATGGTTTTATAAGACTTAAAAAAAAATGATTGCTTAGACTAGCAAGTGACCCTTTTGAGTAAAAAGGGGATGAAAATTCTATGATTTTATGTTGGTCAAAGTTTGACCAAGAAAAGTCAAAGTTGACCAAGAAAGTTAAAGTTTGACTAAAATGGTCAAAGAGATGACTATACAGTATTATGGCAAAGCAGTATGGAAATATACTGCGAAAACTGTTTTTACGGACAAGATAGCATGAATAGGATTTAAAACCACCATAGAAAAATCAAGCATACTAAGTTAGAAATAAAGGGCAAAAGGGCTTAAGGAAATAAGAAATTTTATACAGTCCATTTTTACACAGATGAATTTTGGACTGCAGTATAGTATAACAATACTGTGTATTAGTGAGCACAGTATTGGAAATATCTGTGTTAACTCAAAATTGGACTGCATATTGAAGAAAAAGCCAAACAAGGCCTTAGGATGATGACATCATCCTACCACCAAATTATGACATCATTTTGGATTAAAGAAAATTGGAAAGTAATATTTGCTTGTTCTACAAGGGATTGGCCGGCCACCTATGCCCCCCCATTGTGCAATTTTGTGTTTCTTCAAGGGCTTTTTAACAATTTTAAGGAATTTCCATCACCTATAAATAGGTGATGAAGGGTGGTCATTTTGTTCACCAAAATTTGGAAAATCTAGCAAAACTTTGGCCATTTTTCCTCTCAAAAAGCCGAGCATTAGGAAGGAAAGAGAGAAGAGAGAAAAATTAAAAACTTAAGGGGGAGAGCATAGGGGGTGGTCGGATTTCACCTAGAGCCAAGAAAAAAGTTTGAAAATAATTTGGAACCCATTCTAGGCCAAGTGGCCGGTTGTGGGAAAGCAAGAAAGGAGAAGAGAAAAGTGAAGAAGGAAAGTGTGGAGAGTGGCCGGATTTGGTAGGATCAACCACCAAGTGAGGCCAAATTTTCGGTATCCATTGGAGGGTGAAAACCGAGTGGAAGGAGAACAAGGAGGAAGGAAGAAGTTTTGGACCCAAACCCTAAGCCTAGCCTTGCTTTGATCAAGGTAATTCTTCCATAGCCCTAAACTCTTCAATTAAGTTTCAATTTGAAATTTATATGTATTTCAAGTTGAAAATTTGTAAGAGCATAAGCTCAAGTTATTTTATTGCCCTAGATTAGTTTAGGTGTGGTGCTTGATTAGGTATTAAGGGTGGTTTGATTTATGAGTTTGATTATGAGCTTTGATTGATTTCATGCTTATGTTTGTTTGATTGTTAGAACTTGCATGCTAGGTGTTTGATAAGTTGTATGTCCCGTAAATATGTTCAAGCATGATTTAGAATGGCATGCTAGATTGCTAAAGTAGATCTTGAATGAATGGAATGGTTTGAATGAAACTAGAACCATGCAAACCTTAGGTGATGCATTTTCATTGTTGGTTTGCATGGACATGATTGGATCACATGAATGTTGAATTGGGACGTTAGAAAACGCTGCATGTGTGTTCATAGGCTCCCGCTATGGTCGGTTGAGGTAGTGTGCACGTATTAGGACGAAAAACGGATTTAAGAACAAAAACTGCCAGCTCAGGTTCAAACTGCCCAGTTTTCTGGAAAGTGAAATTTGAGGCCTTTAGAGACCGATTTTGGGAAAACGTAAAACATAAAAGTTGTAGAGAAAAGTTTTTCCTACTGGGTAACGTGGATATTTTTTCAAAATAAGGCTCCAACGGCCTTGATTTTTACGAAAATCCGAGCCTGACCGTGCCCAGGGTTCATGCACGGTCAGGTGAGTTCAACCAGGAATATGGGCACGATAGAGTCCGAACTAGGTTTTCTGCAAAACATGAAAGTTTTAGGATTTTTCAAGATCTAAAACTTTTGTGAAGACAACTTTTTCAAATTCAATTCATATTTTTAAACTGACACGGATTTCTAAAAACTGTGCAGGAAACAGGAAATTCCTGCACAGTATTTTCTAAAACAATGCAGAAAAACTGTATTTTTGCACAACACCAATGTTTTGACTGTGGAGACTGTTCCAACGACAGTTTTCAGTATTCAATGATTTTTATGAGGCTTTATTTTAAGAACCCCAAATTTTTATAAGTTAATTGAAGGTTTTTGAGCTTAATTCACCAAAATTTTCCAAGATAAGGAAGAAAAGGGATTTTTAAGCCAAAAATTTAGTAACATAATGACGACGGAAGATAACCAGGATGTATACCCGAGTTATGAGGGGTTGACTTTTGTTGACTAAGTTTGACCTATAAGGGGTTGACTTTTGTTGACTAAGTTTGACCCATAGAAGGTTGACTTTTGTGGACCGAATTTTGACCGCCTCAAGGGTTATCCAACATAACCCATTGGATTATAGAATAAGAATGTTAAGGCATAGGCCCAAGGTTAGGATGGTAACCTAACCCTATTTGTATACAAGTGGGCTTAGTATCTAAGGTTATTCTATGTAACCTCATAAGCTATAATCCAAGTAAGACATCTTGTGTAAAGGGGACATATAACTAGGACTATGCATGCATGTTAGTTAAGTCACTAACATTTTATGATTAAGAATCCTTACCTTATGTTCATGGAATAACAGGAGATAGCCTGTTGTTGCGCCTGAGCTTGGAGCAGCACAATATCGGACATAGCAGACGAGGTAAGTACAACTCCGCTTACAGCATAGGCTTTGTTGTGAATACTTACCCAAATATGTTAAATGTTATGATGTATGCTATAGGTTTAATGCTATGTGTTTAATGAATGCTATATGCTATGTGCTATGATATGCTATGAGGTATGCCATGCTATGTGCTATGATATGTTATGAAGTATGAGCTATGATATATGTTATGAAATATGTTAGAATTATGTTATGATAAGATATAAGCTATGGTATGGTTAAGAAGTGATTATGATTTAATTGTGTGAAACATCACGAAGCATGTTCACCAATTAATAAGAATACGATCAAGTATGAGACAATGAAAGTTATGATGGCAAGCAAGTTGCCTGTGTCGTACCGACCCGCTCGTAGGTCGGGTTGGACTATGGTTTGAGTTGGAAATGGACTGGCCGCCCCAACCACTCCATAGTTGCGCGCCCGGTACGGACACTTATGTTATGGGGCCTATAAGTAACATAAGCAAGATAAATTATGAAAGCATAAGAAAACATAATGAAGCATAAACGGTTCATGCATAAGTATGTTATGTTATGCTAAGAGATGTATGCTATGTGATGCTATGATTAAGTTATGTTATGATGAATAAGTAAGTATGCTATGCTATGTTGTGTCGCGGTATAGTTAGTTGTACTTGCTGAGCGAAAGCTCACTGTCTTACGTCTATGCTGTAGGTAAGCAACCTACCGGCAATCAGTGATACAAGATGGAGGAGCATGGCAGGGCGAGCTGTGAAATGTGGGAATTAATACCGCTACGCGTTTTGTCTTTTACGTATATTATTTCCCGTTAGAACATCTTTATTCAATAAGTACATTATCCGCTCGTATGCGCATTAAAAAAAAAAAAATTCCGCTGTTTTACACTGAAAAGTAAGTACGTTATGTTAAGTATGTATGTATGTACGGTAACGGCCTGTGCTAGGCGGGTTGTTACAACCTTATACCTGAAGCATAGTAAAAAAATAAACTAAAACAGAAATAAAGAGAAGACAAGGAATTTACGTAATTCGATAAAATTGCCTACATCTATAGGAGAGGGAGAAAAAATTCATTAACATTTTCACAATTGTACACTCGTCAAACACTCTCAATCTCTCTCTACCTAAAACCCCTTACACCCTCTGCCTCTTTCTTTTCTCACTTTTTCTCAAAAAGAGGCACATTCTCTGTTTATTTTTCTGACCACACACAAAATTCTAAACACAACACGTCTATTTATAGGCTCTCAATGGGACATAAAATTAACACTTTCTCAAACTCGTAAACTAGTAACTTACCCAAAAACTAATTTAAGTCATTTATGTAAGACATCCCATATCCACAATGACACTAAAACAATCTTCCAACAGAATGCCAAAAATCCCCATGCTACTCGCCATTTACGCTGCCTTACCCTTTTCGTGTTGAAATCCTCAATCCCAACATTGACCAACATGAACCCGTGGCTTCACTGCCAAATCTTGAAAGATAATGCTCTCAATTGTCGGCTTTTCAAGTTGTGCTTCGATAATGATGACTTCTTCCACAACTTTATTTGTTGGTCCACTATGAGCTTCAATGGCTACTCTAAGACCAATTTGGTCATCTAGCTCTTCAATTTTAATGATCTCAAGATGATCCACAGGCTCCCTTTGAACATTGTCCCCACAATTAATCATTTTGTCTTCGTTTGGTAAGTTAGTTGGAGATTAAATTTTTAAGTTGGAGTTGGTGATTTTTTTAAAACTAATTATAAATTTTGTTGACTTTTAAAAAAAGGATAAAAATTAAGATAAAAAAATATAATTTAGTTTGTGATGAGCTCAAACGTGAAACGGAGTATTTATCTCTCAGTGTATCACAAGAAGCACTTGCATTTTTTTTAAATTAAAACCACTCGGCTACAAATCGCATTATATCAGGGAAAGTTGTAGGACGATCTTTAGGCAAAGTGGGCCTCTTGAGAATCGAACCACAATTTCCATAATTAGAATCAACATCAAGATTTCCATCATTCGTTTCAAAATCACCTCTATCAATGTTGGTAGCAACTGTTTCTTTAACAAGCATTTCATCGAACAGGTTGCTTGCAGTCACTACTTTTTAATTACGGGTTTATTATGAATGGTGATATGTGCAATGGAGTTGGGTTTGTTGGTGGTAATGGTGGTTTTGTGGAGTTGGGGTAGTGGGTTGGTCACGAGTGTGATGGTGGTGTCGTGAAGAAGATGGTGAAGACGGAGGATGAAGGTGGTGATACCTGTGAAGAGATGGCGGAGAACGAGGCTGTTGGTGGGCATTCCACCTTCGAGTACCGCGTCCCCCGTCGCTTGGGCTGCTAAACAGCGGTGTCGGAGGGAAACTCCGGCCACCATCAACTGTCGCTGAGGTATGCTGGTTTGAGGATTTCACCCACAGTAACACATCTCCCGCTATGCTCTGTTGGTTTTCCCCTATTGTTCGTCGTTGGACTCGGTTGGGCACTCCAACTCTAAAATCTACGACGTCCTCCGCACTAGGTTCATCGAACAACGGTTCCGGAGGGACATCTCCGACTTCCAGTTGCCGTCGAGGTCTGGGTCTGGGTCGGACCATCCCCATAGCAGAACCAACGGAAACTCGACTCGGGATGTCGAATCTAGCTTCACGTTGTACCCGATAGAACTCCCGATCTTCGTCGGTGAGCAACCCACGATCTTCGTCAATGGGTCTGTCGCCAGCGGCGGCCATCGGAGCGTAGCCGAGGCTCTAATACCACATGACACAGCAAAAATTCAGAAAACAGCCAAATAGATGGCTGAAAGACGAAAGAGGCGCATCTCTGTTCTTTGACATCTCAAATCTCTCAAATACAATATTCCAAAAGCTGATTACAAGAAAGACATAATAGCCTTTTATACGGACAACCACTTAATAGAAACTGAGAGCAAATCAAAGCTCCTACATCACATACATTACTTGACCTAGAGTTCATAAGTAAAGTATCAAACACTCAACACTAAATCAACCATTTCTTAAAAGAATTGATATGTCGGATCACAAACGACAATACCATACAGCTTGTCGAGCCAACGTTCATTTATTCCTATCTATACTATATATATGTATATTGTTCTATAAAGTAAACTTGTTCAAGGATAGATCTCAATGACCGACCTTGGTCCAAAATTTGTGACAATTTTATAATTGGTGAATCCACTACCAAAGAAGAGCTTTTCCCATTCAATTAGAGTCCGTTCCTTGCCGGACATGATCATCATGTACACATCGAACAGGAGTTGTATCTCGGTTGACTCTTTATCTATCATTTGGTTACCAATTACCATTTCAATCAGAATTACTTTCCCTTCCTTATTACCACCCCCCATAATTGCTTCTCTGCTTCTCTTCAGTATTCTTACACAATCCTCATCGTCCCAGTCGTGCAGAACACTCTAATTATTCATGCCATTGTACAACAATTACGCAATTAGATTGAATAAAAATTATAAGATAAGAGTTAAACTTGTTAGAAAAAATAATAAAAACAACGGGGGAAAAAAAAAAAACTCCTATACATCAGTTTATTCATTTCGACCATCATGACAATCGCAGTACTTGATAAATAAAATTTCTCCGTCTTTGTTCTACATGTGTACATGCATATCGTATTTAATCATGAGTAATATGACCGGTACATCTAAAGAACTAAAACAAGCAAATAACATATTTACAAAATTATTAAAATAAATAGCATATTAATTGTAAAAAAATTATATTATTACTTGATCTAACTAAATACACTATTTACTTGATCTACAGGTTCGTGTTTTTTTAATTTCCGGAATTGTATTATTTACTACTTTCTTCCTAAAAATAAAAATTATATATATATATGTGTGTGTGTGTGTGTGTGTGTGAGAATATACCTTAAGAAGTATAGCATCAGCAGGAGGTATTGGATCAGAAAACATGTCTCCTCCGACAAAATTCAAGTTTTCAGTTCCCTGCAGATTAGCAACAACGTGCGGGAGATCGATGACGGTGCAGCTAACGTGGGGAAGGCGTTGGTGATTGCCTTGGCCATGGTTCCGGTGCCACCTCCCAAGTCCACAACGGACTTCAAATTCTCAAACACCTCTTTACATTCTTCTACAGCGACCTTGGCCATGAGGAGGGAGTTATTCGCCATTGCATCATTAAAAACAAAGTTAATGTTTGGCTCCTGGGACACACAATCCCAGAAGGTCTTCCCATGTGCGACCTCAAACAAAGTCTTGTTGTCCTCTGTGCTCTGAAACCAAGTGCTCCACGAGTGCCACGCGCTCATCGTTTGGGGGAGGAGGTTGAGGAGGCCGACGGATTGCATCTTCATCGACGCCGAGGGCTTCTCGGTTATGAGTAATTGAGAAACACTAGTGAGAGAGTACGCTAGTTCTTCTTCTTCTTGTCGAGTTCCATGATCATGACACTCGACTTTTTGAGCTTTGAAAATACCGAAGTGAACGAGGATTCGCATGACGCGGTAGAGAGAATGAGCTTTGGAAGGTTGGATCGGAAGCGAGGCGACGAGTTTGGAGAAAGGAATGGGTTGGCCTTGGCCATGCTTGTGGATGGCGTCCGGTATGCCCAACTCAATGGCACATTTCAGTGACATAGACTTCATGTAGTCTATTGAGCAACGCCACAAGAGGGAATGAGCTTGAAGCAACTCACTAGAACTCATGATGAACTCATTATCACTCAGAGCCATTTTTTTTTTTTTTAATTTTAATTTTGATCTGTGTTTTAGTTCATGAAAATCCTTGTAGCATAAGTTTTCATTTATAGAAGTACAGACCACATGCTATAAAAGAGGGAGTTTGACTTCGAACTAATGAAATTAATTGAGACAGTAATAATACAATGTGAATGACGCCGCCTTTTTTGACCTTAATTATCCAAGGCTGACAATCGGTCATTCAGTCGTTGAGTCAATCTAGTTCGTCTAAAAGGTTAAACATCGTAGGATTATTAGAGTGGATTTGGATCAGAAATATAGATTAATGACATGTTTGGTGCACAAGTTCAAGTTGATATTTTTAAGTTTAGTTTGAGTTAAGTTGAGTTGAGTTTAAAAGTGAGTATTTGGTAAAAAGTTTGAGATAAAAAGTTTAGTTTGAGTTGATTGTTTGGTGAAAAAGTTTGAGTTAAAAAGTTAAAAAAAAAAAACAAGGGTCTTGTTTGGATGTATAAAAATTGAGTTAACCAAATTTTTTACCTTTTGTGTTTGGTAACTTATCTAAACTCCAACTAAATAGAATTTTTTCACCTCAACTACTGTCTTTTTTCATATTATCAACTAAATTTATTTATTTTATTGAAGAAAAATTATAATCAAACTACTCAGAATTTAAATTTTTCATTTAGCTTCAATTTAACATTCTATTATAGGTTCTATTAACGCAAAATGTCGCGTTTAACAATTTCAATCTATAACACCAATCAACTTACGTCATCGAAATATTTTGTGAAATTACGTAAATAGCCGTAAAATACACCCACCATCAGTATGTAGTAGGTCAGTGAACTTTATGTTAAAATTTTTTATTAAGCATTACTGTTATAATGTTGTCAACAGTGACATCACGACGCCAACATTCACGTGGTTCTATACCACGGGGCTGATTGAAATCTGTCCCACATATCATCAGCCATCATATCTCTCAACATATTCATGGCATCCCTCCTCGTGTCATGGTGCTGCGGTCCTGTACTTGGCCCTGTACCGGAGGCTACGTCGTCAACTTCATAATCTGCGTTCACATCGACATTCTCACTTACAGGCATACAATCTTCGGCGTAATCTTCGTGTAAGGGATCCCCAACCTGCACCATCCGTATGAAATTATGCAGAACAGCACAAGCCACGGGGATCATAGCTTGTTTGTCCATCGGGTAGCTATTGGTGCCTTTTAGTATTTTGAATCTTGCCTTCCAGACACCAAATGTCCGCTCAATACAGTTCCGCAACGATGAATGTGTGTAGTTAAACACCTCGCTTCGGTTGCCGAGCCCGTCGCGCCTTCTTCGGTATTCAGGTAAATGATATGTCTCTCGGCGATATGGGCTCAGGAAACAATCCTTGTTAGCGTACCTTGAATCGGCTAAGTAAAATTTACCTACAAAATAAATACCACTTCATGAATGGTATGTTGGCAATTTTCTATTTCAACCTAAAGGGAATATGAATAATTTACTGACAGTTAAAGGCCAACTCTTTTTACCTGGCGGAGGTATTGGGAAACCCTTGAATGCAATTGCCTCTGTCAACATTCGAGCATCATGACACGAACCCTCATACCCGGTCAACATGTAAGTGAATTTCATGTCAAACAAACAGGCCGCTAATATATTCTGTGAATGAAACCCTTTTCGATTAATCTAGCCGTCCGCATTTTCAGAGGGAGCCACACATGGGATGTGGGTGCCGTCTATCGCCCCAATACAACCCTGCAAAATTCGCAAACTATTTAAATCATGAAATTCAATCAACTTACATCTGATTTTTTGCGCATTGTATTGGCATACGATGATATTAGTAATTGTTAATTGATAACTTACATCAAACCACGGTCGATATTTGTACCCGTGCTCTTGAATCAATGGTTGAACCGCTGTGTAGTCCGGTGGCCTGATGAACTCGTCTTTCAGCGAACAAATGGCCAATAACACTGCATAGAACCACCGCGACGTTGTTTCTTTTGAGTGTTGGAATAAGTACGAGGCTTGTTGGATTGTGGCGTCTTGGGCACAAATATATAAAAAAATAAATAACTGCTCGTCCACAGTCATGTTATTAGTTGGGGATAATAATCCGCGACTAATAACATGGTTCGATATCGCTCTGAATGTGCCAGATTCCATACTTATTAAACCTTGAATTATACGTGGGTGATCATTTAGTATCTCGTGCACGCGCATCTGTCCTGTTAAGCTTGAATTATGCATCGGGACTTGATCCCTGCGCATGCTACGCCGCCATGTATGATACGCAAACACTGACATTGCAGCCATAGCCGGAACGTTGCGTTGGCCGTTTTCAACCCCATGGTTGTCAGCTTCACGGTGGTTTGCGGAACCACGGTTGTTCATGTTCTTCTTCCCGAGATGCACTATACTTGGTCTACAATTCCTGTTATACATTAACGTACATAGGAAAAAACTCTGTATTAGTTTCAATTGGCAATCGCCGACATAACATAACGTAATTAAATTCATTCAGCGCACAGTTAACGTAAACGTAAATTCACTTAACAAGACAATTTAGTGGTAATTGTTACATAAAATATCTACATCATGAACTAATATTTTAACTTTGAACAAATACTTATAAAAATAGTCTCAATGTTGCCGAAAAGAGCAATGAAAAATTAAACAAACAGGGATAAACACATAAACACTCATATAGCTGGCGGCGGCTGGGGGTTAATGACGGAGCCAATAATTTCTCGCCGAAGGTCGTCGTCAACCTGACAGAATGGACCCATAAGATGTTGGTGAGAATCAAAGTAGTGCCACATCATCATCTGATGATGTGGCAAGTAACCCATTCCCTTCATTATGTTCATGCATTGCACTAGGCCACCGTTTTGGACTGATTGCTCACTGCCACCGCCAGTTTGCGATATGCCTCGGAAGTAGTCTCGGACTTCCTCCATAGCCTCATACGCCATCGCATCGGTTGCATCCCTTTGCTTTCTCTTACCCAGGCTTCCACTACGTCGGGACGGACCGGCGACGTCTGGCCCTCGCCGTGTGTCGGCCTCCCGCCCACCGGCGGTCGGGGTTAGGTCCTCCTCTAAGCACGGGTGTGTTTCAGAGTTGGCGAAGTTGAACTCGTAGTCAACGGATGGATTACTGCCGTCCCCCATCGTAAGTGATCCATAACCGTAGGCGCCAGCCGCGTGCGTTTTCTCGAACACGTTGTACTGCAACTCCTTATGGCGAAGGCCCTCGAAACGGAGATGCCTGCATAGTGGATGCGCCTGCAAAATGGGATATGCCACGTCATCCGTCTCTACTAGTCAAGTGGTTAATAAATATAATAAGCATGACATACTCATTAGAAAATTAATATTACTTTGATGAAACTCTGCCACGCCTCATCTGAGCAGACAACTCTATCGGTTTGAGAATCGTACCCTAGGCCGGTCTGGACTTTCAAGACCTTCCAACCCTTATAAATTTTTCTCATGCGCTCTTTTTTTTGGTATAAAGTAGAGCCATGAGCGGGAACGCCACCAAACTCGGTGTTAAACTCATTGGCCCATAAGTCATATATCTGCATGCCGGGCTGTCGACCGGGATTGGATGAGTAGAAGTCATCCAATTTTTCCAGTAACCGTCTTTCCTTGATGGGGTTCCAGACAAACGTCTCACCCGACGATTTACGGGGCATTTCCCTAAATTAGCGTATATAAGGGAAAAAAAAAGTAATAATTTATACGTAAAAATGTTAACTCAACTTGAACATCAAAATTCAACACATGACAATAAACGTACCCTAGAAAAGTTCAGATTTTTAGCATCGCAACAAATTTAGGACATATTACTAACAACTTGATCGTGGAATCATGAAAGTCAACAAGAATAAATTAACCGAGTTCAGTTTAAGAAAGCCAACCAGGTTAACCGAGTTCGAGCCGGAAGAGGAATAAACTGTAGAGGCCGGCGGATCGGGGCAGGAAGCAATGGGTCGCACCAATGCTTTCCTAACGCGAGAATACTGGGTAATCAAGACTTTTGTCCGATTCTGCTTCGCGGATCTATGTCTACGTCGCATGTGCCACCAACGAGACCGAAACTGAAAATAGAACCTAAAAAATAAGAGTAAGCAGACAAATAAAAATATAGCGTATAGAGTTTTTAAATTGAACTTCCGCAAAGCCACCATCTGCAACTTTGCTGTCGTTTGGTCAGTATGATAACAATCTTCAAACTATAATAGAGAATGTTATATATGTCTAGGTTTAAAAAACAAGGTAACCAACTCAACATTAAAAATAAAAAAATAAAAAAAAAAGGAAAGAAGAAGAAGAAGAAAATTAGGAAAATGTTTACTCCATAACTGCTTTTTCTCTTTTGATAAGGATGATTATATGTTATGAAACAAAAATGAATAAATAAAATAAAATAAACCCAATTAATAATACATACGTAGGTTTGGGTTATAATTGCATTAATTAAAATCTTATCTGAATGAAATAAATGAATAAATTTAGTATAATTAAAAAAAATAACTGATGGTGCATAATAATCCACCCCACGAACGACAGCAAAGCCACCAAAAAAAAAAAAAAAAAAAAACTGCATGTTTCAATAAGTTAAACGACATTGATTCAAGAGCAATAAAGACTTCACCCACCATCTGCAACTCCACTAACGACAGCAAAGCCACCCAAAAAAAAAAAAAAAATTGAAACAGCAGACCCAAAAAAAATAACTGTTGGTGCATAATAATCCACCCCACGAACGACAGCAAAGCCACCCAAAAAAAAAAGAGCAATGAAAAAAAAACTGCATGTATCAATAAGTTAAACGACATTGATTCAAGAGCAATAAAGACTTCACCCACCATCTGCAACTCCACACGACAGCAAAGCCACCAAAAAAAAAAAAAAAAATTGAAACAGGAGCCAATAAATCCGACGAGAATTGTGGGTTTTAGGTACGAAGGCCGGCGAGCAGTGGGCTCGACAGATCACCGGCCGGTGGGCGATCGACTACTCATGTGGCGCTCGACAGCTCACGAGGCGGTGGGCGATGCTCGGAACCCCCAACCATCGCTTGTAACAATCTCCGGCGACCGACTGGACCAATGCTCGCAACTGCTCATTCCATCCTTGTCGCCGGCGAGATCCTGCTGGGTAACGCAGCAACGAGGCCGCGCTCGCACGTTGTCACACAACTCATTCCCAGATCCGTTGCGACGTGGGTAGCGTAGATGAACTAGGGAGAGAAACAGGAGAGAGAAACTAGAGAGAGAAAGCGACAGATTACAACTCACCTGTGGGGTTGGTGGCCGATTCTTCTAATGGCACCGTCGATTGGCTGAACGGAATCTGGAGTTGCCGACGGTTGGGACTCGGGAGGCGTCGATGGATGGGCTGAGGAAAGAGAATAAACGGTTATTCTCACAATCTGAGGAGGCCGAACTTGAAGGTGGGGAGGAGAAAAAACAACCTAAAGCCAGGTACCTTGAAGGAAAATCTGCTCAGAGCAGCAAAATTCAGTACCCTGCATCGCCACAGCTCTCTGCCTTCTTCTCTCTGTCTCGCGCAAGAACGAGGTGTGGAATCTCACCACGTGGGTTTGAACTCAAAACAGTGCCTCCTGCTCAGGGTACACTCCAACGGTTCAGTTTTGAGTTTAGGCTGAACCAGTTAACCAAACTGTGTTAGTTTAGTTTGAGCTGAAACCCATCAGTTCAAACCAATGCCCCAAACAGGCCCTAATTAATTTTGAGAAATCCGAAAAAACAGAGTCAATTCAATATATTTATAATACAAAATATTATTCGTAGTATGTTATGTATACAATAAATATATGAAATTTTTTGGAATAGAGGCTGGTTGCTCCTAGAGACAACACTTGTTTTGCTGAACATGCAATGATATTTGTTTATGTGTCTATATTTTTTTTCCTAGTTTTTTTTTTTTAATTGTTTAATTTGGACAAGAATTTTGTTGTATGAACTCAAATTTTCTACTTTTATTTACTAAGATGGAGGGTTTTGGTTTTATTTTATATAGTTCATCAATAAAGGATTAAATTATAGTTGCAGGTATAATTTAGTGGTACTATCATACCTGATTTCATCTAAAAATATAAAGTTCAAATCTTTCAGTCATAAATTCATTAAAAAAAAAAAAAAAGTTAAAAGGATTAAATATACGTTTGATTTGTTATTTTGAGCTAGGTTTTTTTTTTTAATGAAAAAAATTAACATTTTTCTAGAAGTTCTTGTTACAACTCATGCGCACAATCCAATCTTTGAACGAATTTTAGAATTGTCAGAGATTGGATGAAAAATCAAGGCATTAAAATTGATTGTTGAATTTGAAGTAAAATTTTCGATCTTGAATATTTTTTGGTATGCAAAGTTAAAGGTTACACACATTTTTTGGTATGCAATGCAGACCCCTAACAAATAGATGACATTTCCTTTGTACATACGTCTCTTAACGTTACGCTTTAATGTTCCGGAACTCTCAAATTTTCAAAGAAATTAAAAACCCAAAGAGTCGAACAACCAGTCATTTTCAACCAAATTTGTCTAGCTCTTCAATCTCGTTGTCTTTTTTTATTGTGCAATCCATAAAGTCAATGGCTATTTTTTCCTCTCTTTTCCAGTTCCCCAAGTCCTGTGCCAGTGAGGAGTTTATGGAAAAAACCAAAAAGTTAAAAAAAAAAAAAAAAAATCACCTGAAAATTGATTGTTGTTTTTCTGGAAACAACTGTAAAAGTTGCTACATCAAAGGTCAATAAATGCATACCGATAGCCATCAAGCGTCAAAGTTGACTATATATTGGCTTTATTTTATTTTATAGATATATCATAAATTTATTATAGAATTATAATTTTTATTTTTAATTTTTAATTTTGATAATTTATATTTTAAATTTATAAATTTATAATAATTTATACTCAATTAAAAAATAATATTGATTTTTTTTTTATGAATAATTGATACTTTATTTAAATATAGATTGTTAATTAATAAAGATAAAAATGATTATTTATGTCATGAATGAATAATTTATGTATAAATCACATATCAATTTCCTTCAAAAGATTAGTGTTATTATCAATTGAGTACAAATTGCTACATATTTGTGAGTTCAGGGTGTAAATTGTCAAATTTAAAAATTCATGATGTAAATTATAACTCTACGATAAATTTATGGTGTATCAATGCAAAAAAAAAAAAAAATCATATAGTTTAGCACAAAAAATAACATTTTATGGAAAAATGATTATCCTATTCTAACATTTTATTAAAATATGAACAGTTGTTAAATTGAACACCAAGTATAAAGACATCTTGAAGGGGAAAAAATTGAAAAATGAAGAAAATTAACGAAATTATATCATGTGACTGAAAATTTATAAATGACAGCTACAAAGGATCATGGACTGAGCCCTTGTAAGAATTATTAAACCATGGACTGAAATGATAAAAGGATTACGTATGAACCAGTTTAAAAAAAAAAAAAAAAAGTTTAAGGCGGCGGTCAAAACCTCCGCTGTCATAAAATGCCACCGAAAATTTAATGACTGTCGAAAAGAATTAATTAGGATTGACTTTTGCCATATCAAATAATATTTGGATTGATAAGAAATAACCTTTATGATATTAGGATTGACTTTTGTCATGCAAAAAAAATTATATATTACAACTGACTTTTACCTTTGTAATATTATAATTGAATTTTGCCACGACTTAGTAAATTATTTTAATAAATGTTATCTTTCCACACAATGATGTAAGTATAAGGACTATCTTACGGTATGCTTAGTTTGACAAATACAACTATTGGAAGAGAAAGAGAAGTAAGATACAACTACTGATGGACTTAGTTGAACAAAAAAGACTTAGAAATAACATCTATTCCCATAAAAACGCAATAATTGACATTGTACTTTTAAGCATGACGCTAGATTTATTTATTTTCTTTTATAAATTTGGAGTAGAAGATTCTAACTTTATATCATATTGTAAAATACTATTAAGTTATACTTGTAATCACAACGGTCGTAGATTTCGTATCACAACGCTTGGCCAATCCAATCTTCCCATGTTGGTATTTCATTTGCAGTTCATATAAAGTGATCTCACAATACGATTTTGCTTAATTTGTCTGAAGAATAATTTTTGTATGTGCACTTCTAAACTATGTTATCGAGAGGAGTTCATTACATCTTGGTTCTATTGAGTCTTGAAGTAAGTAGTTAACGGTAATGCTTAAAATACATGTATTCAACCTTTAAATAACAATAGTGTCAAGTTTTAGGTCCAAGTGTATCTTATTTTCACAAATTCGAAATTGTTTATTTGGTTAAATGCATACCACTTAGTATGGTAATTAGCTGGTATAAGCTTGTGGTTTAACTTATTTTTATAGTTTTGATTAGCAGTAATTGAATGATTTCTAGAATTAAAACATATAATTTTGTATTTAACTAGTCACTATGTCCTTCATTTTAAAGAATACCTATAATAGGTAAAAGGTTATATTGGAAATGTTATTTTACTAATTTCAAAGAAAAAAAATGTTATTTTACTTTGGTCATTTGTGCAATGATTAGTAGAGAGATTTAAAGTATTTTCTATTATTTTACGTCATTCAACTAAAGAATATACAAGCATGCATCGTAAAGATTCTATAAATTAACTCTATTGGGTTTTCATAAATAGATTCTTTGTCTTCAATTTTATATCTTATTCATGAGAACATTTGAAACAACGCGAGCTCACTCTCTCCTTTTTATATGCGTGTGTGTGTGTTTCGACCTTTAACTTTGAAAATCATAATCAAAAAAATTTTTTTTTTTCTGGTTCAATCTACATCTTATTTTTACTGCCAATTGTTTTCTTTGGTTATATGTATACCACCTAATAAGTAATTAGCTGGTATTATGCTTGTAGTTTAACCTATTTTTTAAGTTTTTGTTAGCAATATTAATTGAATGATTTACAAGATTAAACTCGTTAGATTAAAGTATAATTTTGTATTTCACTTATTACTCTGTCCTACCTCTTAAAAAAAAAAAACTAATATGCAGCAAATTTAATCAGAGATGTATTATTTTAGTTTCCTCATTCGTGCTATAAGTAGAGAGGTTTAAATAAAGTCCTTCCTAAGCGTACATCGTAAAGATTCTACAATCCCTAACAGTTTTTTGTAACTTGATTCTTCGTCTTCAAATTTACATCTTATTCACGAGAACATTTGGAAAAATGCGAGCTCACTCGCCCCTTCATGATTGATTTTATCTTTAGCTAAATATTTTTTCTAATTAGTTCTCTCTCTTCTTATTACATTAATGTTTTCAGAGTCCTATAGCATTAATGAGTTTGAAGCAGATATAAGGCATGAGGAATGATAATTGGAATTGCAGCATTTCAAGATTACGTTATATGTATAGCTCAATATTTACCGATCGAACATCCTTGTCTTAGGAAATAGACATATATGTACACACACTAATAAGAGGGACGTGCATCTTAGTAATACAATAATTTTTTTTTTAAACCTTTATATATTTACTAATATTTCCAATTGTTTCTTATTGTGATAATATCTAAAAACGAATAGGCTAATTCAACTTATATTTTGAATTAACTATTATTTTTCAAATTAAAACACAAAATCATATTCTTTATATGAGAAAAAAAAGTGTAACGAAAGTTATAACGTTTAACATACATAAAATAAAGAACAACATCAATACCTTCCATAAAATTCTCCCAAAAACCAAACAATCTACTTAAAGGAAAAACAGAACAAGAAGGTGATTGACTTCTCTCTTATTTTTCTTATTAATTTACACACTCATTCCAGTTGTTTCAAAGTGCAATTCATCGTCAATTTCAAATTATGCTGTACATTTACTTTGAAGTTTCGTATTTTTCTAAGCAAAAAAACTTTCAGCCCATCTAAGAAAAACTCATTTAGCTTTGGAAGCATTTATTCATATCTGAATTTTTTTTTTTAGATGACTGCCTCCGAGAATATTTAAATAGGAATATATTTAGAAAAAAAAAAAAAAAAAAAAACTTCAAAGAGTAGACTAAGGAAAAAGATTGTCAATAAAAGACATTAAAAATTGAATATTCACGAAACAAAAGAAAGCAATAAAGAAAGTATCTTAAAGGTGATTAGTTAAAAATATATTTGTTACGGTTATACCTCAAAATAATATTTTAAAGGATTGTTGAAAACTTTTTAAATAGTTATATATATTTTAGTGGAAAATAGTGATACGTTTTGAGGGGGAAAAAAACATTGAAGAGTAAATTACTTATAAACAAAAATTTTAATGAGAAACAATTAAAATTTTTTGAGTAAATTGATTTAAAAAAGCAAGTTAGAGAACAGATATTTTAGTAAATAACTTAATAAAACAAAGAAAAGAAACGTGATTGAAAAATAAGCAACTAAAATAAGCATTCAAAATTTCTTCTTAGAGAAGGTGAAGTAAAATGTTAGCACAAAGTACACACTACAAGAATCGGCGTTTTTCTCGTCCCCCCTACCTCATCGGTTGGCGCGTTGGCCGACGAGGAAGGATTTTTGCGTCGGTTTTGTAACGACCCGCCTAGCACAGGCCGTTACCATACATACATACATATCGTACTTAAATACTTAGCTTAAACAGCGGAAAATCTTTTTTATACAGTATATATGCATATCTTATGAACGTAAATATTTAGACATTAAATAAAGTTGTTTGGATAGAAAATAAAACCCAAAAAATAATTACATAATAATATCAATACGCGTAGCGGTTTATTCCCACATTTCACAGTCCGCCAGTCCATGCCCTCCATCTTGTATCACGGGTTGCTGCCAGGCTGCTTACCTACAGCATAGACGTAAGACAGTGAGCTTTCGCTCAGCAAGTACAATATTTATACCGCGATTTAACAAAACATATTCTACAAATCCTAACTAGCATACCTTATCTTAACATATGCATGAGCCATTTATGCTTCATTATGCTTTCTTATTCATTCATAACTTACTTTCTTAACTTATCTTAACTTATCTTATGGGCCCCATAACGTAAGTGTTCGTACCGGACGCGCAACTATGAATTGGTTGGGGCGGCCAGTCCTTTTCCAACTCAATCCATAGTCCAACCCGACCTAACGCGGGTCGGTACGACACAGGCAAGCTTCCTTGCCATCTTAACTTTCATTGTCTCATACTTATTCTTTTTCTTATTATTTGGTGAACATGCATCGTGATGTCTTACACCATTAATTATCAACCTTATCTCATAATCTTAATATAACTTTTATATAACATGCATCTATAGCATTTCATAATTTCATGACATTTTTCATGACATTTTCTAAACCCTAACTTACAATCATAACATATAGCTTTTTATAACACATAACATACCATAGCATTATTCATGGCATTTTCTAACATATAACATATGACTTTTCATAGCATTTAACATGTAACATTTTTAAAATACATAGCATTTACACACATACTTAGGCAAGTATACACAACAAAGCCTATGCCGTAGGCGGAGTTGTACTTACCTTGTTCGTGTATGCTGTGTCCAAAGTCGAGCTGACCCCCGTCAGGACACTGTCGTATATTATATTCTGTGATCAAACAAAAGTAAGGGTTAACAATGTTGGTAGTATAACCAACACTCTTATATAACCTTAGTTATATGCCCTTACTTAATCTTACGTAATCCTACTTGGTTACATAGAATAACCCTAGGGTTTAAATGTAACGACCCGCCTAGCACGGACCGCTACCGTACATTCATACATGCATAACTTGTTTTACATACTTATTTATTTAACAAATATAGTGGAAATTTTTTTTTTCTACTACTGGAGTACTTGTTTGGAATAATATAAACATAAAATATTAAGTATAATTTTATGGAAGACGTAGCGGCTTATCCCTTCTTTCACAGTTGCCCCCGCCAACTCCACCACTTTGAATCAACATGCGCCAGTAGGTTGCTTACCTACAGCATAGACATAAGGCGTGAGCTTTCGCTCAGCAAGTACAACTATTTAACCGCAACATAAATAACTATAAACTTAGCATAGCCTATCATAACACATTCTAATCATGCATGATCCAATTATGTTTTATTATGCTTATTTTATCATGCTTTCTTAACATACTTTCATTCCTTAACTTGCTTATGGGCCCCTTATCATGAGTGACCGTACCGGGCGCGCAACTATGGAGTGGTTGGGGCGGCCAATCCATTTCCAACTCAATCCACAGTCCTACCTGACCTTGGACGGGTCGGTACGTCACAGGCAAGCTCGCTTGCTATCATACTTATTTGTCATCTTGACCTTGTTTTTATTATTTGTGAACATGCTTCATGATGTCACATGAATATAACTTGTAATCATATATTAATCATGCCATTTATTTGATATTTCACATCATAGCACATAACATACATTGCATCCTGTTACAACCAAAAAGCCTATGCTGTAGGCGGAGTTGCACTTACCTTTCTTACTATGTCCCCCTTGATGCTGTTCTCTTACTGGGCACAGCTGCAGGCCTTCTCCTGCTTGAATAGGGACATAGGTAAGAGTCCAATTCTCAATGTGCAGTGTTGGTGTCCTAACCAACATGCCTACGAATTTCTAGTTGTATGTCCCCGATACTTGATATCTGATTTGGTCACAAAAGTCATCTTATCGTTTGGGAGTAATTATTCTTTGCTTATTTCTTAAGAGATTACGTTGGATAATCCCTTAGGCTAAATCTTTGATAAATTGTTGGGTTCCTAAAAAAACTTGGGCTTTAGGGCTAAGCCCGGTAACTCAGGTATTATTCTTGGTTATTGTCTGTAATCGGCTTGATTACAAATTTTATCTTAAGGAACTTTATTTTCTTATCCTTTTTGCCATTTTGAAAAATTTAACTTTAAATCCCTTAAATATTTTTTGTAACCATTTCAAATCTTCAAAACAAATCTTTATAAAGGTCATTTAAGATTGAGAACTATCTTTGGGACAGTTTTAAGCAAAAATACAGTTTTTTCGAAAACTGTTTGTAAAACTTTATATGCAGGAATTTTCGGTTCCCTGTACACGTTTTATAAAACAAAACCAGTTCATAAATTCATTTGGAATTTGAAAAACTTGTCTTCACGAAAGTTGTAGTTCTCGAAAAATGCTAAAACTTTTGTGTTTTACGAAAGATCCAGTTCTGCTTATATTTACGTCAGTTTTTGTTTGAAACTGGCTGATCCTGAAAACTAGGTCTGTGCAGACCAGCCACGGATTTTTGTAAAAACGGAGACCATTGGAGCCTCATTTTTGGATTCTGCCCGCGCTGTCTTCTAGGAAAAATCGTTCCGAGCAACTTTCGTGTTTTACAAATTACCCAATTCATCCTCTAAGGGCCTCTAATTTTTACTTTCCCGAAACTGACCAGTTTCGAATCCGAATTGGCAGTTTTGGTTGTTAAGTCCGGTTTACGTCCTATTTCGTGAAATCTACCTCGACCGATCACTTCGGAAACCCATATGGCAAACACACAGCGCTTCTAACGTCCCACATGAACCCATAAACTGTCCAATTGGATCCATGCAAACCAAATCCAAAAGCTCTAAGCCTAGGTTTGCATTGACCCTAACTTTTTGCATACATTACATACAAGCATCAAACTTGTTCCCTAAACTAGCATGCTTCAAGCACTGCCTAAGGGCAGATTTTCGGACCAAACTAGGGGACATACAACCCTAAGCATCAAGCATGAAAGTTCATCATAAATAAACACAAACAATGTAAGAATTTAAGCCATACACCCCTAGATCTACAAATCAAGCACATTTCACAAACTTAGGGCATAAAATGAGAAATGGACTTATGTCCTTACAACCATATTGAACTACCTTTTGACCTTAAATTTGAGCTTAAATAAGAGAGTTAGGGCTCTAGATTTTTACCTTAGACCAAAGTCAAGTTTGGTCACAAAATCTCTTCCTCCCCCTAGCTCCCTTGGCTCACGGCCACTTCTCCAAATGGCACCAAAAAAATTTTCGGTTGATCTCCTTGGTAGATCCACTCCAAGCCGAGCACCTCACCAAGGTTTGGCCCCAAAAATTTTCAGCTTTTCTCCTTCCCTAGCTCACTCGGCCACACCCCTAAAAACCCTAAAAAAAATTCCAAATTTTTCTTAGTTTCCTCCTAGCTCAAATCCGAACCCTTAGGAACAAAAACCCCAAGAAAATTTCTGATTTTTCTCACTCCTTTCTCTTCCCCAATTTCCAGATTTTCTTTGAGGGTGAATTTGGCAAGAGCTTGGCTGTTTTTCTCTGATTTTTCAGCCAAAAAACCGCCCCCCCCCCTTAGCCTATTTATAGGTGAAAATTTGGACCTTTTTGCAAATAACTTTGGTTCACCTTTTTCCAACAAGTCCTTGGGACAAAATTAATTCTATTTTGACCCCCCCAATATCCGGCCACCTCATACTCTAGAAGGGTCCAAAATTTTCCAAATTTTCTCTTAATTCACAATATGATGTCATAAATCAAAACGGTAGTGAGGTAATCACCATTAAGGCTTGTTTGGCCTTTTTCTTCATAAGCAGTCCAAATTCTTGTTAACACAGATATTTTCAATACTGTTAACTTGTTAATAACAATATTTTATCACTAAACTGTAGTCCAAAATTTACCTGTGTAAAATTTGACTGTATAAAATTTTTCTTAAAATTTGAAGCTCTTTGACCTAAGATACCCTAATTTATGTGCTTGATTTTTCTAGGGTGATATTAAATCTTAATCTTGACATCTTGTCTGTAAAATGGTTTTTCGCAGTATATTTTCCATACTGCTCGTCCATAAAACAGTATCATCATATGGTTGACTTTTCTGGTCAACCCTTGACTTTTTGGGTCAACTTTGACTTTTTAGGTCAAACTTTGACCACCATGCAAGGCCATGCAAACGTGAAATTTTCTATCCCTTATCTCAAAATGATACGTACTTAGTTAAGCAATCATTTTGTTAAGTCTCATAGTATCGTGAGATCTTATAATTTCAAATAAAAACCTTGTCTCAGGTTTTTCATAAATACCTTTAGAACATGACTCAAGTTTCTTTACAAGAGACCGTAAGGTCGTAAAAATTTAGTTATTACATTAAATCTATCCTAATCGAATTATTATTTTTATTTTATTCTAGCTTTAAATTTCCAAATTCCATTTTTGTTTTCTTTTTAGAAAACCTTATGTTTTTGGTACAAAACCCTTTATTTCACTTGAAAATTAGAAATCATAAAGCAAAATTCATAAAAGTTATTGACTATTGGAAACTGTCTTTGGAACAGTTTCATAATGCCAATTTACCAGTCTAAGTACAAAATTACTCCTTTTCTGCAATATTTTATAGAAATCCTGTACAGGAATCTCCTATTTCCTGTACAGTTTTTAAAAACCAATTTCATTTAAAAATCTAAGCCGATTTTGGAAATGTTATCTTCATGAAAGTTTTAGATATTGAAAAACCCTACAACTTTTGTGTTTTGAGAAAAACCCAGTTCGGACGTTTACCTAGTCATATGCCCTGTTGCACCAATCCTGGCCGTGCATGGTCCTGGGCACGGTCAGGCTCGGGGTTTGATGAAAACCGAGGCCGTTGGAGCCTCATTTTGCAAATCTGTACATGTTAACCCCTAGGAAAAACTCTAATCTACAACTTTCATGTTTTGAGTTTTTCCAAACTCGGCTTCTAAAGGCCTCAAAATCTACTTTTCCCGAGACTGGCCAATTTCTACCCAAAATGGCATTTTTCGGTTTCGATTTTATTTTACGTCCTATTTCGTTCACCCTACCTCAACTGACCACAGCGGGAGCCTAAGTCAGTCATGCAGCGTACTTCTAACGTCCAATTTTCAACATGCACATCAAATTTTAGCATCATACATCAACATATAAAACCCTAACCATACTACAAACACTTAGCATGCAAAATTGCAACCACCAAACCAAACCCTAATCCATCAAGCACAAACCCTAAATTTCTAAACTAGGGCAGCAATAAACAGTGAGCTTATGCTCATACAAACCTTGTTTGAAATACATTTAAATTTCCCAAATGAAATTTAAATGAAAAGCTTAGAGTTCAAGGGTTTATACCTCACTTTGGTTAGAGATTTTGGCTTGCTTTTCTTCTCCTTTTTCCTCCTTCCGCAGCCGGCCTTCCAAGGTCAGTTGGCTCCCAAAATTTCCAGCTTTCCTTGCCCGAATTTCAGGTCACCACAGCTGCTCAAATCCGGCACCCCTTGGCTCCAAAAACCCGGCCTCCCAAGCTTGGTTCTTCCTTGCTCTTTCCTTCTTATAACCGGCCCTTTGGCCTCCAAAGGTCTCCAAAATTTGTGGACACTTGGTTGATGTTCCAAACCAAAATCCAAACACTCACAAACCCTAATCTCTGTAATACCTAATTTTTCACCAATACGATTCTTGGTATAGAACTTACATTGAACCGTAAAGGTATTTATGGAAAAAGCCCAGTTAAGGGTTTTTAATTATGTTTTGTGAGTTTTCTGACTTTATAAGACTCAAAAATGAGTATTTAGTCAAGAAAACGACCTTTTAAGTAAAAAGGAACAAAAAATGCAAAATTTTTCATGTTGGTCAAAGTTTGACCAAAAACGTCACGGTTGACCAAAAGTCAACCGTTGACCAAGAGAGTCAAATCTTGACAAGAAGGTCAATGATCGACAAGAAAGTCAATGGTTGACCCGAAAAGTCCAAGAAATGACTGTACGATTAAATATTTATCTGTATAAAAATTGTACTGTGTGAAAACCAATTTTTCAGATAAAATGATATGTTTAAGACTCAGAAACCACTATAGAAAATCAAGCGCATTAAGTGGAAGTATAGGGCTGAATGGTTTTAAGAAATAGGGAAAATTGTATATCGTCCATTTTTACACAGATGAATTCTGAACTGCAGTTCGGTTAAAACAATACTGTGCATAAGTGAATCCAGTATTGGAAATATCTGTGTTAACTTAAAAAAAAAAAAAATGGACTGTACAATAGCAAAAGAGCCAAACAAGCTTTAACTTAGCTTACATCACTTAACTTTTTCTTTATGACATCATTTTCTTAATTTAAGAAAATTTGAAAGTATTTGGCTAGATAATCACCAAGGATGGCCGGCCACTTGCCCTCCCTTTTGTGTGATTTCTTACTTCTTTTGGGGCCAAAATCCAATTAGCAAAAAGTTTCCAACCTCTATAAATAGGGGTGGGCATTATTCACAAAAATTGGAAAAGCTAGCTAAACTTTGGCCAATTTTCTCTCTACCAAATCCGGACTTGTGAGGAAGAAAAAGAAAGAAAATTTTCAAACCCTAGAGTGTCTAGAGCTTAGTGGAGGGTCGGTTTTGGGTTGGAGAACAAGCAAAAAGTTTGGAAAAAAATTTGTAACCCTTGTTGGCCAAGGAGGCCGGTTGCAAGGAAATCACCAAGGAGGAAGAGCCAAGCTAGGAAACCGGGTTTTTGGAGCTTAGTGGTGGCTGGATTTTGAGCAAATTGGTGACCGGATTTAGGGCAAAGAAGGCAGCAAGCTTGGACTTGCCACCCACCAATTCAGCCGGCTGTTGTGAAGGAACAAGGATAAGAAAACCTAAGCCAACTTTGAGCCAAAAAGTGAGGTAAAACCCCTAATTACCTAAGCTTTCATTTGAATTTCGTTTGGAGAAATTTAAATGTATTTAAGCAATGATTTGTAATGGGCATAAGTCCACTTTCAGTTCTGCCCTAGCTAGAAAATTTGAGCATGTGCTTGATTTAATTAGGGGTAGGGTTTGATGGTTTTATGTTGCATGTTATGTGTTGTTAGTATGCCTAGGGTTTTTGTAGGTTTATGGATGATTTGTAATTTGGCTTGCATGTTAAAAATTGGACGTTAGAAACGTGATGCATGACTGATTTAGGCTCCCGCTGAGTTCGGTTGAGGTATGGTGAACGTTATAGGACGCAAACGAAAATTGAAACCGAAAACTGCCAACTCGGGTAGAAATTGGCCAGTTTCGGGGAAAATAGTTTTTGAGGCCTTTAGAGGCCGAATCTGGAAAACCTCAAAACACGAAAGTTGTTAAGAAGAGTTTTTCCTAGTGGACATCGCAGACGGATTTGTAAAATGAGGCTCCAATGGCCTCGATTTTTAATAAAACCCGAGCCTAAAGTGCCCAGGACCCCTGAACGGCTAGGATAGGTTCCACAAGGTATTTGACAAAGAAAACGTCCGAAATAGGTTTTATTCAAAACACAAAAGTTGTAGGGCTTTTCAATATCTAAAACTTTCGTGAAGACAAGTTGTTCAGAATCAGCTTTGATTTTAAAATGAAAATGGATTTCGAAAACGGTACAGGAAATATGGAAAATCCTGTACAGGATTTCTAAAATCAACACAGAAAAAGGGTAATTTCGCAGTTACACTAATAATGGACATTGTGAAACTGTTCCAAAGGCAGTTTCCAATAGTTAATAATTTTATACGTCTCATTTTAAGATTTTCAGTTTTCAAAGTTAAACAAAAAGGATTTTTATACCTAAACCTAAGGTTTTCTTTTCTAAATAAATAAGATTTTGAAACCTTAGTTAAAAATAGTCCGATTAGGGTTACTTAAGTAACCAATTAGGATAACATAAAATTAAGTAAGGGCATATAACTAAGGTTATATAAGAGTGTTGGTTATACTACCAACATTTCTAACCCTTACTTTTATTTAATTTCAGAATATCACGTGCAACGGTGTCCTGACGGACATATACTCGACAGCAGACACAACCAATACAAACAAGGTAAGTAAAACTCCACCTCCAGCATAGGCTTGTTGTGTATACTTACCTAAGTATGTTTGCTATATGTAAATGTTACATGTTATTAAATGTTACATGCTAAGTGTTGTAGAATGTCCTAGGTATGCTATGATTATATGTTATGATTATATGCCATGAATTATGATATATGATTACATGTTATGGTTATATGTTATGATTATATGCTAGGGTTATATGTTATGATTATATGCCATGAATTATGATATGCCAAGTGCTATGTTATATGTTATGAAATTATAGGAACATGATTAGGGTTAAGATATGCTGAGGATTAATTGTGTGAAACATCACGATGCATGTTCACCGATTAACAAAAGAAAGATTAAGTATGAAAGGATATGATGGCAAGCAATTGCCTGTGTCGTACCGACCCGCGTTAGGTCGGGTTGGACTATGGATTGAGTTGGAAATGGACTGGCCGCCACCACCAATTCATAGTCGCGCGCCCGGTGCGAACACTTACGTTATGGGGCCCATAAGATAAGACAAGATAAGTATGATAAGAAAGTTAAGAATGATCAAGTAAGCATAACCAAGCATAACTGGCTCATGCATATGTCAAGTTAAGTTATGATATGTTACGATGTATGTTAAGTATGAAATGTTAAGTATGGATTGTTATGTTGTGATGATTTATTGTTGAATTATTGCTTTGCGGTTTAAATAGTTGTACTTGCTGAGCGAAAGCTCACTGTCTTACGTCTATGCTGTAGGTAAGCAGCCTAACAGCAACTCCTGACACAAGATGGAAGGCGAGGTTTGGTGGACTGTGAAATGTGGGGATTATGCCGCCATGCATTTTGTCGATTTATGTAATTATTTTATAAACTTTATATTACACCCGCACAACGTTACTAATTATTCGTTATAATTATTTACGTATGTGCATATATGATTATATTACTTTAAAAAAAAAAAATATTCCGCTGTTTACGTTATAAGTATGTATGTATGTATGTATGTATGTATGTATGGTAACGGCCTGTGCTAGGCGGGTCGTTACAGAGTTGGTATCAGAGCGGTTCCCTGCGACCAAATTTCACAGTCAGCCTGCCATCGCCGCCATCATTGTAAGTTGAAATTCTATTTCATATAGTAATCTTTATTATGCGAATATGTATTAATATATATACGATTATGGACCCGGCACAAGTAGAGGAGGACCGACGCTCGGTTTCTGCATTCTACCAGTTGCGGCCACTGCTATTTGATGGCACTCCCTGGACAGTAGCATTATCAGTATGGCTTTATGATCTGGAGATGATCTTCCACCTTTGCCACGTAGAGGCTCACCTTCGTGTCTCGTTAGCTATTAGATGTCTGGCAGCTGACGCGAGGTTATGGTGGATGACGATTGGAGAGGAGACTCTACCAGATCGCACATGGCCACATTTTCGTACCTGCATGATCAACCGCTACGGACTAGTACCGGAGGAGGGGATAGAAGAGCCCTATCGTGATCCCGAGATTTATCGGGACATGCAGCACGAGCGCTATCACGTATTGGTCGCTGACTGGCATGCGTATCCTCACGAGCCGATGGATCACTACTGTCGGAGATTTCAGGAGGCTATGTTGCCTCATATTCCTATGGATATACCGCACCCAGGGCTGCAGACCTTAGTAATTCTGCGGAACGGGCTACCTCCCCAGATTCGTCAGCACACTCCAATACCAACGCCTATCATGACAGTGGCACATATGGTCGGATACATCTTGGCTGCGGAGGTCATCGCACACGATCTGCAGGCCGATGCTCACGTAGTAGAACCTGAGGTACCAGATGACGACGCCGGGATACCCGAGCCGGTGTACGAGCCCGAGCCGGTGTACGAGCCCGAGCCAGCATACGAGCCTGAGCCGGTATACGAGCCAGAGCCCGCATATGAGCCCGGTCCTGTTGACCCAGAGGACGCAATGCCCGCTGATCCGGTACAGGAGGCCGAGGATGATGGGTACGATGCCGATGAGGATATGGATGCCCCCGAGGACCCTCCGATTATCGTTATATCTAGCGATGATGAGGATGATGATGAGGAGCTTGATCATGAGCCAGGGTTCGTAGGATGACCTGACGAGGGAGATGACTTTGAGGAAGACCCCGAGGAGATCCCAGATGATGACGGAGAGGCCGACTCCGACGTATCAGTCGTCACCGTGGTGGAGATAGACTAGGTTTAAACCTTTTAGTCAAATGTATTTTGAGACTGTTGTACTAGCTTATTATTTTTGACAATAGGCTTGTACTTATGTACGATGGTAAAGTGGTAGACACTTCCATCACATTTTGATCTTATATGTATAGTATGATAATAGATATGTAATTATGATAGTGTAAGAATGATGTAAAGAAATATAATTACAAGTAAAGTAAATATGATGTACTTTTTGTGAGTATACAAAAAGATAGTTTAAATATATGAAATATCAATTACGAATGATATGATACGAACATGATGCAATGTTTAAGTTATGATATGAAAATGTTGTGACATAATGTATTTTGTTACAATGTATTAAGATGTGTTTGAAAAGAAAGGATATTAATAGTTGATAATATCTTTTCTTATGATTTAAATAGGAATTTAAAGATGGTTCGTATCCGTAAGATAGCCCCTGTAAATCCACCGGAGCCAGATCTTGCGACCGTTGTAGCCAATTTACAAAGGCAGTTGCTGGAGCAGCAACAAGAAACAAACAGACTTAGAGAGCAACTGGCTCAATTAAACCAGAGACCCCATGTCAATGAGGTTCCACCACCCGCGGATCAAGTACCTCCAGTGGCACCTCCTGTGCCAGATATTCCGCGAAATGATGGAATTCCAATAGCACCTGCTGGGATACCGGTAGATCTACCTCCAGTGCGAGAGGATTTATTGTATGAACGGTTTAGGCGAATGAAAGCGCCTGAATTTGAAGGGACGATGGACCCGATAGCCGCGGATAATTGGCTGATAGATATCCAAGTTATTCTGGACTTCATGCGGCTTACAGAACAGGAAAAGGTCCTCTGTGCTTCGTTTGCTCTCAAGAAGGACGCGAGACACTGGTGGATAACCGTCCAGATGCGTCGGGATGTCACGGCAATGAGCTGGCAGGATTTTGTGGCCGAGTTTCGTACTATGTACTACAACAGAGAAGTCCTTGCCGTTCAACAAGATGAGTTTGCCAACCTGAAGCAAGGGACACTGACGGTGATGGAAGCCGTTAAGAAATTCGAGCAGTTAGCGCGCTTGTGCCCTGAACTGGTACCGAGCGAGACAGAAAAAGTTCGAATAATGATGAAGATGTTCCGGACAGACATAGCCAAGCAAGTAAGCGCCGGAAGCAGCCCACCTACCCTGGTATCCGATTGCATGAGCAGAGTAATAAGAGCCGAGTATTGGATCAACCAGGACAAGGAAGCAAGGGCTCAAATTTTCAAGGCCAAGAAAGAAGAAAAGGCCATTGTAAAGCAGACGCAGCCCCGTCAGAGTGCTGAAACGAACCAGAAAGGCCAGACCAATAACCCTGCTCGAGGTTCCAAATAGTCTTGGAGGAACAAGAGAAAAGGGAATTTCTCGGGACAAGGACAGCAACGAAATTACCCTCAGAAGAAGAACAATAGAGGAAACGAGGGTAATAACTCTGACTACCCGGTATGTGCGAAGTGCAGGAAGAAACATCCGGGCATTTGCAGAGTAGGGACCAATGCGTGTTATCTGTGCGGAAAGGAGGGACATTTTGCAAAGAACTGCAATTTGAGCAATTAAGGTCAAAATCCTCCATACCAAAGCCGGAATGCCAGCAGTCAGCTTCATGCAGTCTAAGCCAGACTAGAAGGACCTTCCATTGTCCAAGGCAGATTGGAAGCCCCTGAACCTCAAGCTCGAATCTATGCTTACACCAGGGGAGATGCAGAAGCAGGGACTTCACATGTGGTGACAGGTCAGATCTCTATCACCACTTATGAAGCAATTGCCCTGTTTGATTCTGGTGCCACTCATTCATTTGTATCTTTGGAGTTCGCCCAGAAGTTAGGAAGATGTGTGGATAGTTTAAGTCAACCATTCAAAACCTCCTTGCCATCCGGAGAAATTTTGTGGTCCAACTTTTGGATACGAAATACCTCTGTGATTATCTGTGGCAGAGAACTATTTGTAGATCTCATTGCAATCAAGCTGCGGGATTTCGATGTGATCTTAGGGATGGATTTCCTTGGCAAGTACAACGCTAAGATCGACTGTCGGAAGCGTTGTGTAATTTTCAACCCTTATGCCGAGGAAGAGTTCAACTTTTACGGACAACCTCATAGCTTAGCAACCCGATTGGTTTCGGCTATGAAGGCTTGGAAGATGTTAGCTAATAGCTGTCAAGGATATTTAGCTAACATGGTAGACAAAGAGCAAGAAACGAAGCTGACGCCGGAGGATGTACCCATTATCAGGGAGTATGTGGATATCTTTCCGGAAGAATTACCAGGACTTCCGCCGGAACTCGAAATTTCATTTGAAATTGAGCTATTGCCCGGAGCTGCTCCAATATCGAAGGCACCCTACCGTATGGCACCTGCTGAACTTAGGGAACTCCAAGTACAGTTGCAAGAACTGCTTGATAAGGGATTCATCCGACAGAGTTACTCTCCGTGGGGAGCACCTGTGCTATTCGTAAAGAAGAAGGATGGATCTTTACGCATGTACATTGACTACCACGAGCTGAATAAGGTCACCATAAAAAATAAGTATCCTCTTCCAAGGATCGACGATCTTTTTGATCAACTCAGAGGAGCAAAGGTGTTTTCGAAAGTTGATCTACGATCTGGCTATCATCAGCTCAAGATTAAAGATTCAGATATCTCCAAGACGGCTTTTCGAACGTGCTATGGGCATTATGAATTTTTGGTTATGCCTTTTGGACTAACCAATGCTCCAGCTGCTTTTATGAACCTGATGAATCGAGTATTCAAGGAATATCTGGACAAGTTCGTCATTGTCTTCATCGACGATATTCTGATTTATTCAAGGTCCCAGGAAAAGCATATGCAGCATCTGAGAATGGTGATGGAAACGTTGCGACAACGACAGCTCTATACAAAGTTCACTAAGTGTGAATTTTGGCTAGAAAAGGTACATTTCTTGGGCCATGTAGTGTCAAAAGAAGGAATTTCTGTAGACCCCGCTAAGGTGGAAGCAGTTAGTTCGTGGCCAAGACCTAAGAATGTAACAGAAATAAGGAGTTTCCCTGGATTAGCTGGTTATTACCGCCGATTCGTTGAGGGATTCTTAAGATTGCAGCCCCTCTTACCGCCCTTACTCGCAAAGGGAGGAATTACGAATGGACGTCCAAATGTGAAGAGAATTTCCAAAAGCTCAAGAGAAAGCTGACAAGTGCGCCTGTGTTGATTATTCCAGATGTCGAAGCAGGAAATTTTGTGATCTACAGCGACGCTTCTAAGACGGGTCTAGGAGCGGTCTTAATACAACAAGGAAAAGTGGTCGCGTATGCCTCCCGACAACTAAAGGATCACGAAAGGAATTACCCGACGCACGATCTAGAGCTTGCTGCGGTGGTGTTCGCATTGAAGATTTGGAGGCACTACCTATATGGGAGTAGATGTGAGATTTTCACAGATCATCAAAGTCTCAAATACATCTTTACCCAGAAGGAGCTCAATATGAGGCAGCGAAGATGGCTTGAACTCGTAAAGGACTATGACTGCGAGATCCTTTACCATCCTGGCAAGGCAAACAAAGTAGCAGATGCCTTAAGCAGGAAGTCATCCGGCATGCTGATGTCTTTGGAATTGCTGGCTAAGCCACTTCAGAAGGAAATCTTCGATTTTCACTTGGAGATGATAACGGGAAAGTTGTCTGCTTTAACCCTACAGTCCAATTTATTGGAATCCATCAAGAACCTTCAAGGAATGGATTCCCTATTGATCAAGGCACAACTCTTTGGCGGAAAGAATAAGGAGTTTAAGACCTCTGCAGATGGTGTTATCTACTTCAAAAAAAGGATTTGTGTTCCTAACTTTAAGTTTTTGAAGGATCAGATACTAGCAGAGGCACATATGACGCCGTATTCAGTACATCCAGGAGCTTCCAAGATGTACAAAGATCTCCGAGAGAACTATTGGTGGCCAAATATGAAGAATGAGATAGCGAATTACGTGTCAAAATGCTTAACTTGTCAGAAAGTTAAGGCAGAACATCGACATCCTGGCGGAGAATTGCAGAAAATAGAGCTTCCTGAATGGAAATGGGAGCAAATTACCATGGATTTTATCGTGGGACTGCCCAGAACTTCAAGTGGGAATGACACGATTTGGGTTATTGTTGATCGATTAACCAAATCTGCCCACTTCATCGCTATCAAAGCCACTTATTCAGTGGAAAAATTGGCCGAAGTCTATGTATCTCAGATAGTTCGACTGCATGGAGTACAAAAATCGATCATCTCAGATCGTGATGGACGTTTCACTTCTCGGTTTTGGACAAGCGTACACAATGTTATGGGGTCGAAATTGAAGTTCCAGTACGGCATTTCACCCCCAAACTGACGGCCAGTCAGAACGGACTATCCAGACACTAGAAGATATGTTGAGATCATGTGTTCTGGATTTTAAAGGAAACTGGGATCAGAAGCTGTCTTTGATTGAATTTTCTTATAACAACAGCTATCACGCTTCGATTGGTATGGCTCCGTTCGAAGCATTATACGGAAGAAAATGTCGATCCCCTATTCATTGACAAGAAGTTGGACAGAAGCAGCTTCAAACTACGGACTTTATAAGAAAGACTTCTGAAGATATTAAGAAGATTAAGCAAAGGCTTGACGTGGCTTTCAGTCGTCAGAAAAGCTATGCTGATAAGCGAAGAAGGCCTTTGGAATTTCAGATCGGAGATGCAGTATTCATCAAGATAGCTCCAATGAAAGGAGTGATGAGATTTGGAAAGAAAGGGAAGCTTAGTCCAAGGTATACTGGACTTTTGAAATCCTAGAAAGGGTTGGAAAAGTAGCCTATAAGCTTGCCCTGCCGCCAGAACTAGCATCTATGCATAATGTCTTTCATGTCTCGATGCTCAAGAAGTATGTGCCAGATCCTTCTCATGTGCTCAGTCAAGAACCAGTGGAGGTTCAAACAGACTTAACCTATGAAGAAAAGCCTGTACGAATCCTAGATCGAGAAGAGAAGGTTCTAAGGAATAAGACAATTCCCATGGTGAAAGTATTATGGCGAAACCATAAAGTAGATGAAGCAACCTGGGAATTAGAAGATGAAATGAGAAAGAACTACCTCGGTTTGTTCTAATTTTCGAGGACGAAATTTTTTTTAAGGGGGGTAGATTGTAATACCTGATTTTTCACCAATACGATTCTTGGTATAGAACTTACATTAAACCGTAAAGGTATTTATGGAAAAAGCCCAGTTAAGGGTTTTTAATTATGTTTTGTGAGTTTTCTGACTTTATAAGACTCAAAAAGGAGTATTTAGTCAAGAAAACGACCTTTTAAGTAAAAAGGAACAAAAAATACAAAATTTTTCATGTTGGTCAAAGTTTGACCAAAAACATCACGGTTGACCAAAAAGTCAACCATTGACCAAGAAAGTCAAATCTTGACAAGAAGGTCAATGATCGACAAGAAAGTCAATGGTTGACCCGAAAAGTCCAAGAAATGACTGTACGATTAAATATTTATCTGTATAAAAATTGTACTGTGTGAAAATCAATTTTTCAGATAAAATGATATGTTTAAGACTCAGAAACCACTATAGAAAATCAAGCGCATTAAGTGGAAGTATAGGGCTAAATGGTTTTAAGAAATAGGGAAAATTGTATATCGTCCATTTTTACACAGATGAATTCTGAACTGCAGTTCGGTAAAACAATACTGTACATAAGTGAATCCAGTATTGGAAATATCTGTGTTAACTTAAAAAAAAAAATGGACTGTACAATAGCAAAAGAGCCAAACAAGCTTTAACTTAGCTTACATCACTTAACTTTTTCTTTATGACATCATTTTCTTAATTTAAGAAAATTTGAAAGTATTTGGCTAGATAATCACCAAGGATGGCCGGCCACTTGCCCTCCCTTTTGTGTGATTTCTTACTTCTTTTGGGGCCAAAATCCAATTAGCAAAAAGTTTCCAACCTCTATAAATAGGGGTGGGCATTATTCACAAAAATTGGAAAAGCTAGCTAAACTTTGGCCAATTTTCTCTCTACCAAATCCGGACTTGTGAGGAAGAAAAAGAAAGAAAATTTTCAAACCCTAGAGTGTCTAGAGCTTAGTGGTGGGTCGGTTTTGGGTTGGAGAACAAGCAAAAAGTTTGGAAAAAAATTTGTAACCCTTGTTGGCCAAGGAGGCCGGTTGCAAGGAAATCACCAAGGAGGAAGAGCCAAGCTAGGAAACCGGGTTTTTGGAGCTTAGTGGTGGCTGGATTTTGAGCAAATTGGTGACCGGATTTAGGGCAAAGAAGGCAGCAAGCTTGGACTTGCCACCCACCAATTCAACCGGCTGTTGTGAAGGAACAAGGAGAAGAAAACCTAAGCCAACTTTGAGCCAAAAAGTGAGGTAAAACCCCTAATTACCTAAGCTTTCATTTGAATTTCGTTTGGAGAAATTTAAATGTATTTAAGCAATGATTTGTAATGGGCATAAGTCCACTTTCAGTTCTGCCCTAGCTAGAAAATTTGAGCATGTGCTTGATTTAATTAGGGGTAGGGTTTGGTGGTTTTATGTTGCATGTTATGTGTTTGTTAGTATGCCTAGGGTTTTTGTAGGTTTATGGATGATTTGTAATTTGGCTTGCATGTTAAAAATTGGACGTTAGAAACATGATGCATGACTGATTTAGGCTCCCGCTGAGTTTGGTTGAGGTAGGGTGAACGTTATAGGACGTAAACGAAAATTGAAACCGAAAACTGCCAACTCGGGTAGAAATTGGCCAGTTTCGGGGAAAATAGTTTTTGAGGCCTTTAGAGGCCGAACCTGGAAAAACTCAAAACACGAAAGTTGTTAAGAAGAGTTTTTCCTAGTGGACAATGCAGACGGATTTGTAAAATGAGGCTCCAATGGCCTCGATTTTTAACAAAACCCGAGCCTAAAGTGCCCAGGACCCCTGCACGGCCAGGATAGGTTCCACAAGGTATTTGACAAAGAAAACGTCCGAACTAGGTTTTATCCAAAACACAAAAGTTGTAGGGATTTTCAATATCTAAAACTTTCGTGAAGACAAGTTGTTCAGAATCAGCTTTGATTTTAAAATGAAAATGGATTTCGAAAACGGTACAGGAAATATGGAAAATCCTGTACAGGATTTCTAAAATCAACACAGAAAAAGGGTAATTTCGCAGTTACACTAATAATGGACATTGTGAAACTGTTCCAAAGGCAGTTTCCAATAGTCAATAATTTTATACATCTCATTTTAAGATTTTCAGTTTTCAAAGTTAAACAAAAATGATTTTTATACCTAAACCTAAGGTTTTCTTTTCTAAATAAATAAGATTTTGAAACCTTAGTTAAAAACAGTCCGATTAGGGTTACTTAAGTAACCAATTAGGATAACGTAAAATTAAGTAAGGGCATATAACTAAGGTTATATAAGAGTGTTGGTTATACTACCAACATTTCTAACCCTTACTTTTATTTAATTTCAGAATATCACGCGCAACGGTGTCCTGACGGACATATACTCGACAGCAGACACAACCGATACAAACAAGGTAAGTACAACTCCGCCTACAGCATATGCTTGTTGTGTATACTTACCTAAGTATGTTTGCTATATGTAAATGTTACATGTTATTAAATGTTACATGCTAAGTGTTGTAGAATGTCCTAGGTATGCTATGATTATATGTTATGATTATATGCCATGAATTATGATATGTGATTACATGTTATGGTTATATGTTATGATTATATGCTAGGGTTATATGTTATGATTATATGCCATGAATTATGATATGCCAAGTGCTATGTTATATGTTATGAAATTATAGGAACATGATTAGGGTTAAGATATGCTGAGGATTAATTGTGTGAAACATCACGATGCATGTTCACCGATTAACAAAAGAAAGATTAAGTATGAAAGGATATGATGGCAAGCAATTGCCTGTGTCGTACCGACCCGCATTAGGTCGCGTTGGACTATGGATTGAGTTGGAAATGGACTGGCCGCCACCACCAATTCATAGTCGCGCGCCCGGTGCGAACACTTACGTTATGGGGCCTATAAGATAAGACAAGATAAGTATGATAAGAAAGTTAAGAATGATCAAGTAAGCATAACCAAGCATAACTGGCTCATGCATATGTCAAGTTAAGTTATGATATGTTACGATGTATGTTAAGTATGAAATGTTAAGTATGGATTGTTATGTTGTGATGATTTAATTGTTGAATTATTGCTTTGCGGTTTAAATAGTTGTACTTGCTGAGCGAAAGCTCACTGTCTTACGTCTATGCTGTAGGTAAGCAGCCTAACAGCAACTCCTGATACAAGATGGAAGGCGAGGTTTGGTGGACTGTGAAATGTGGGGATTATGCCGCCATGCATTTTGTCGATTTATGTAATTATTTTATAAACTTTATATTACACCCGCACAACGTTACTAATTATTCGTTATAATTATTTACGTATGTGCATATATGATTATATTACTTTAAAAAAAAAAAATATTCCGCTGTTTACGTTATAAGTATGTATGTATGTATGTATGTATGTATGTATGGTAACGGCCTGTGATAGTCGGGTCGTTACAATCTCCCTTAGATCCAAAATTTTTTGCTTTTCTTCCCCCTGGTTCCACAACCGGCCCTTAGCTAGGGAAATTGGTACAAATTTTTTTTCCACACTTTTGCTTGCTCTCCAACAAGAAACCGACCCTACACTCTCTCTTTTCCCTTGATCTTGGCTTGGTTTTCTTCCTCTCTCTTCTCTCCCCAAATCCAGTTTCTCTCTAAAAAAAATGGCAAGAGTTTGGCCAATTTTTCTAATTTTTTTGAATTATGGCAACCCCTATTTATAGAGGTTGGAAACTTCTTGTATTTGAAACTTTAGTCCTTGAAAAACAACAAAATTTGCACCTTGGGGGGGGGGGGGGGGGGGGGGGGGGGGGGGTATGTGGCCGGCCAAAGGTGGCTGAAATTAGCCAAATACTTTCCAAATTTTTTCATTAATTAGCAAAATGATGTAATAATCAAAAAGTTAATGAGGTAAGCCACTCTAAGGCTTGTTTGTCACTTTTTACTAATTGCCAGTCCCTTTTAAGGTTAACACAGGTATTTTCAATACTGGATTCACTTATACACAGTATTGGTAATTTGAACTGCAGTCCCAATTTCATCTGTGTAATAACGAACTGTATAAAAACTTTCTTGTAACTTGAAACCACTTGGCCCAAGATATCCAAATTAATGTGCTTGATTTTCTATGGTGGTTTTAATTCTAAACATATCATTTTATTCATAAAAAAGGCTCTATGCAGTACAATTCTATACTACGAATTATTTTGCCGTACAGTATTTTTCTTTAACTTTTTGGGTCAATTTTTGGCTTTCTTGTCCGTCATTGACTTCCTTGTCAACCGCTGACTTTCCCGTCACACTTTGACTCCCGTGGTCAACAGTTGACTTTTTGGTCAACCGTCGACGTTTTTCGGTCAAACTTTGACCAACATAAAAATTTTGGTGATTTTGCTCTTTGTTGCCTAAAAGGTCATTTGATTGACTAAGCAATCATTTTCGAGTCTTATAAAATCATAAAAACTCACAAAACGTGATAAAAACCCTTAACCGGGCTTTTTCATAAATATCTTCATAGTTCATACAAATTTCTTAAATCATAAGAAATCGTAATGTTATAGAAAACTAGGTATTACAATCTACCCCCCTTAAAAATTTTCGTCCTTGAAAATTAGAACAAGCTGGGGTAGTTCTTTCTCATCTCATCTTCTAATTCCCAGGTTGCTTCTTCCACCTTGTGGTTCCGCCATAATACTTTGACCATGGGAATTGTCTTATTTCTTAGGACCTTCTCTTCTCGATCCAGAATCCGTACGGGCCATTCTTCATAAGTCAGGTCCGTTTGAACCTTCACTGGTTCCTGGCTAAGCACATGAGAAGGGTCTGGTACATACTTATTGAGCATCGAGACATGGAATACGTTGTGCATTGATGCTAGTTCCGGTGGTAGGGCAAGCTTGTAGGCTACTTTCCCGATTCTTTCAAGGATTTCGAATGGTCCTGTATACCTTGGACTAAGCTTCCCTTTCTTACCAAAGCGCATTACCCCTTTCAGAGGAGCAATCTTGATGAACACCGCGTCTCCGACTTGGAATTCCAAAGGCCTTCTACGCTTGTCAGCATAACTCTTCTGGCGACTAAAAGCCACATCAAGCCTTTGTTTAATCTTCTTAATATCCTCTGAAGTCTTTCTGATGAAATCCGTGGTTTGAAGCTGCTTTTGTCCCACTTCTTGCCAATGAATAGGGGATCGACATTTTCTTCCATATAATGCTTCAAACGGAGCCATACCGATCGATGCGTGATAACTGTTGTTGTATGAAAATTCGATCAACGGCAGCTTCTGATCCCAGTTTCCCTTGAAATCCAGAACACATGATCTCAATATATCTTCCAATGTCTGGATAGTACGTTTTGACTGGCCATCGGTTTGGGGGTGAAATGCCGTACTGAACTTCAATCTCGACCCCATAGCATTATGCACACTTGTCCAAAATCGAGAAGTGAACCATCCATCACGATCTGAAATGATCGATTTTGGCACTCCATGCAGTCTAACAACCTGGGAAACATAGACTTCAGCCAATTTCTGCACTAAAAAGGTGGCTTTGATAGCGATAAAGTGGGCTGATTTGGTTAATCTATCAACAATAACCCAAATCATGTCGTTCCCACTTGCAGTCCTGGGTAGTCCCACAATAAAATCCATGGTAATTTGCTCCCATTTCCATTCAGGAAGCTCTATTTTCTGCAATTCTCCTCCAGGACATCGATGTTCTGCCTTAACTTTCTGACAAGTTAGGCATTTTGACACGTACTCCGCTATCTCATTCTTTATGTTCGGCCACCAGAAATTTTCTCGGAGGTACTTGTACATCTTGGAAGCTCCTGGATGTACTGAATATGGTGTCTTACTGTGCCTCTGACAGTATCTGGTCCTTCAGAAGTTCAAAGTTAGGGACACAAACTCTTTCCTTGAAGTACGTAACACCATCAGCGGAGGTCTTAAATTCCTTATTCTTCCCGTCAAAAAGCTGTGCCTTTATCAAAAAGGGATCCTTTCCTTGATGATTCTTAATGGACTCCAATAAATTGGACTGAAGAGTTAAAGAAGATAATCTTCCCGTTAACAACTCCAAGTTGAACTCAGAAATTTCTCTTTGTAGAGGCTTAGGAAAAGCTTCAATAGACATTAGCATCCCGGATGACTTACTGCTTAGAGCATCTGCTACCTTGTTTGCTTTACCAGGATGGTAAAGGATTTCACAATCATAATCCTTTACAAGCTCTAGCCATCTACGCTACCTCATGTTAAGATCCTTCTGAGTAAAAATATACTTGAGACTTTGGTGGTCTGTATAAATTTCGCATTTATTCCCATATAAATAATGCCTCCAGATCTTAAGTGCGAAAACTACCGCTGCAAGCTCCAGATCATGTGTAGGGTAGTTCTTTTCGTGATCTTTCAACTGTCGGGAAGCATAAGCGATCACCTTTCCATGTTGCATAAGAACCGCTCCAAGTCCCATTTTGGAAGCGTCACTGTAGATTACGAAGTTTCCCGTATCTACGTCCGAAATTATTAACACCGGAGCTTTTGTCAACCGCTTCTTAAGCTCTTGAGAATTCTCTTCACATTTCGACGTCCAATCAAAACTCTTCCCTTTTCGAGTAAGGGCAGTGAGAGGTGCTGCGATTTTTGAAAATCCCTCGACGAATCGCCGGTAATAACCAGCCAATCCAAGGAAACTCCTGATTTCCGTAACATTTCTAGGTCTGGGCCAAGTACTAACCGCTTCTACTTTAGCAGGATCAATGGAAATCCCTTCTTTTGACACAACATGTCCCAAGAAATGCACCTTTTCCAGCCAAAATTCACATTCAGTGAACTTGGCATTCAGCTGATGTCGTCTTAGTGTTTCCATTACCGTTCTCAGATGCTGTTCATGTTCCTCTTGGGACCTTGAATAAATCAAAATATCGTCAATAAAGACAATGACGAACTTATCCAAATATTCGTTGAATACCTGGTTCATTAGGTCCATAAATGTAAGAACCCGAATTTTGATGAACTTATGATTTCCTTAGAAATAAGGAAAATCTAAGTCTGAACCATATGTGACGATATAAAGTTCATAATCTGAGTTAAATATCAGAATATGTTTGAGTTCTCGTTAATTAGTTATGAGACTCAATAGTAAGAGTTGTACTTATCATAATAGGTTGCTTTGTTAAGCATGGGGCCTTTTGAGAAAAAAGGACAAAATATGAATTTATGATTTTCTTCGGGTCAACTTTGACCAATGTTGACTTTAGGTTGACCGAGTTGACTTTAGGTTTGACTGAGACGGTACTGCAGTGTAATCAGCAGTATGAAAATTATACTGCGGAAAACCCTCATTTCAGTCAAAATAAGCTATAAGACTGTCCTAGAAAAATCAAGCACATTAGTTAGAACAATATGGATTAAATAGTTTCAAGTTCTAAGAAAAATCCATACGCAGTCCAATTTTACGCAGATGAACTCCGGACTGCAATTTTGTGAAACAGTACTGTTTTAAGTGAAAGCAGTATTTGTAAAATTCCTTATTAGTGTGATTATGGACTGCATAATTATATTAACGGATTTTTAGAATCAAGTGGATAACTATATATGAATTGGAAGCCAAGTGATTCCTCCAAGGCCGTCCACCTTCAGGGACCAAAGTGCAAATACTTTGTCCTTAGGGGCCAAATTGTAATTTTAAGAAAAGTAAGTAAATATGTAATTTTTGAATTATGGGATTTATGGATATTCCTAACTAAGCCTCCAACTAGGCCAATGTTAGGCCAATGGTTGGTTACAAATTTAGTTAGCTTGGTTACAATGGAACAAGCAATTAAGTTAGAGTTAGTTGAAAAGATTTTCCTTGCCTCCCACTCATGCATGGCCGGTTCCCTTTGTGCCTTGGAGAGCAAGCTTTTAGCTTGGTGATGCAAGCAAGATGAGGTAAGCTTGATGAGGTAAGGAAGTAGCTTGGTGAACAAGCCATTCTTGGCTCACACATCACAAAATGGCCGGTTGTTTTATCGCTTGGAGAGCAAGCAATGGCCTTGATGATGTCAGCAAAGTGATCTCACCAAGGTGACATAAGCTAGGTGAGGTAAGCACTTGCTTGGTGAGCAAGTAACTTGCCTCCCAAGGCTTTCTAGTGGCCGGCCATCTAGGGACAAGGAGGGAACCCATTTGTTTTTAATGGCAAATGTGGAAATTCAAGTGGAATTAGTGAAATAAAATTTAATGTGGAAAATTGAGAATTTTCCACCTATAAATAGGTGGTGTGTGTGGGATTTTGGCTCACTTAGAGTGACCCCAAAAATTTAGTTCTCTTCTTCCTCCCTCCCTAAAGGCCGACCAAAGAGAAAGAAAAAAATGGGAGAGTGGCCGGATTTTTAAGTGAGAAAAACTAGAGAGATTTGGTGATCCAAGTGTATATCCCACCCCATGGAGTTAAGGTAAAACTCCTAAACTTCCCTAAGCTTTTTTATTAAGTTTTGATTCAAGTGTTTACGTGTATTTTCAGTGGGTTTTGTAAGAGCTTAAGCTCATTTATTTTCATGTAAAAGTTTGGTATGTGCTTGATTAGGGTTATGGTAAGCTAGATCTAGGTTTTTATTTATGTGTTATGATTTTATGTATGGATGTATGATGATATGATTTTCCGTTAGATACGCTGCATGTTTGTCGTAGGCTCACGATTGAGACCGTTTGAGGTAGCGTGTGCGTAGACTTTACGAAAAAATGGATTTTCAAGCAAAATTGCCAGTTTCGGGTAAAACCGGGCAGCTTACAGGAAAACAAAATTTTGAAGCCCTTAGAGGCAGATTTCGGAAACACGTAAAACACGAAAGTTTTTCGGAACGATTTTTCCTAGGGGGTAACGTGGGCAGAATCTCAAAATGAGGCAATGGCCTCCGTTTTTATAAAAATCCGAGGCTGGTCTGCCCAGACCCAGTTAACATGATCAGCCAGTTTCAAACAAAAACTGACAAAAATACAAGCAGAACTAGATTTTATGTAAAACACAAAAGTTTTAGGATTTTTCGAGAGCTAGAACTTTTGTGAAGACAAGTTTTTCAAATTCGGCGTGAATTTTTAAAACTGACACAGATTTACGAGGGATGCGCAGGAAACCGAAAATTCCTGCACATGAATTCTTACAAACGTTTCTGAAAAACTATATTTTGTTTAAAACCACTGTTTTGATTATGGAAACTGTTCCAAAGGCAGTTTACAGCCCTAAATAATTTTTACAAAGATCTATTTCCAGAATATGAATTGTTATGAGTTAAGTAAAAGATTTTTGAAGTTAATTTACCCAAGTTTCCAAAGAAATGGAAAATGGATTCTTAAATCAAATTAAGTAAGCAGGATGATTACGGGTAATAACCGGAAGTGATGTCCGAGTTACTGGGCCAAAGCCTAAAGCTTAAGTTTGACCCATATAGGGTTGACCTTAGTTGACCAAAAGTTGATTTTGGTTGACCAAGAGTTTGACTACAATTAACCTTAAGGGTTAGTCAAGATAACCCTAAGGGATACCAAGATTAGTAAAAATTGGGCTAAGATATAGGGTTAATTGAGGTAACCCAATAATTATGGACAAGAATAAAACCCAAGGTTAGGAAGGTAACCTAACCCTAACGGTATGTATAAAGGTTTAGCACATGAGGTTATCCAACGTAACCTCTTAAGAATTAATCCATATTGGGTTGTTTTTAAAATAATAGGGTTACTATTTGTAACCCAGTAAGACATCTAGTATCGGGGACATACAACTAGGATTATGTAGGCAAGTTAGTTTGATCACCAACATTCCACAATACTATTTAGACCCTTACCTATGTCCTTCATCAAGCAGGAGGAAACCTGCAATTGTACTCAGAGAAGAAGCAACACTACGTTGGACAGGACATAACAAGAGAAGTAAGTACAACTCCACCTACAGCATGAACAAAACATTTTTGTTGCATGATATGTTTTTAAGAAATCATGTATTGATTTACATGATTTACCTATGTTATGTTATGATAAGTTTAAGTTATGTTATGATAAGCTTAAGTTATGTTATGATAAGTTTAAGTTATGACATGTTTATGTTATGATAAGTTATGCTATGATGTTATGCTATGAAGTTTATGTTATAATAAGTTTATGTTATGATAAGTTTAAGTTATGACATGCTTATGTTATGATAAGTTTATACTATGATGTTATGCTATGAAGTTTATGTCATGATAAGTTTATGTTATGCTATGATATGCTTATGTTATGATAAGTTTATACTATGATGTTATGCTATGAAGTTTATGTCATGATAAGTTTATGTTATGCTATGATATGCTTATGTTATGATAAGTTTATACTATGATGTTATGCTATGAAGTTTATGTCATGATAAGTTTATGTTATGCTATGATATGATGCTATGATATGTTATGTTATGGTATGTTATGTTATGGTAAATTATGTTATGATGTATTATGATTGTGATTATTTTATGTTGTATGTTTGACTACGTGACATCATGAAGCATGTTCACGATTATTAAATCACATGGTAAGAATAAGTTAAGTCAGGAGATAAGATAAGACCTGTTAATATTATTGTGTCGTACCGACTTGCCACGAGGGCTAGTTTAAATGGTTTGGTTTATGATTTGAATTGGATTGGACTGGCTGCCCCAATCACTCTATGTAAACGATTAGTTTCATGGTTTGATTTGGTTTGGACTGGCCGCCTCCAACCACTCCATAGCTATGTACCACGGTACGTGCACATATGACATGACATGTTAGGGATTAGAACTAAGTTAATGAAAGCATAATTTATTTATAAGAAAACATAATCGGTTCACGCATTCTTGCACGCAAAATGTTTTGTGGATTGAATATTGTACTTACTGGGCAATTAGCTCATTACTTACGTTCATGCTGTAGGTAAGCAACCTAACGGCAGTACTTAATGCAATACTGTGGAGAGTTGGTGCTGCGAACTGTGAAATGTGGGATGGACACCGCCACGTATTTTGAAAAATATACTCTATAAAATATTTTGTAATGAAAAAGGGTTTTCATGATGTTTTAAGTATGAATGTCAAAGTTTATGTATGTATGGCAAGCAAACTGCCTCGTGTTGTACCGATCCGTGCTAGGTCGGGTCTGGTCCACGATCTTGGTACTCAGGTGAGTACATATGAATACGTATGATGATAAGTTAAGTTTTATGTATGGGACTAAGTCAAGTTTACGTTTGAGAGTAAAAGAATTTTAAAATAAAGTTTTAAAGAAAAAATTTTACTCTGGAATTTTCAGCAAGCTTAAAGCTTTTTGTTAAGAATTAAGTTAAGTAAGTAAGTAAGGTGATGGTCCACATCTACGTAGTCGTCCCCCTACGTAGATGATGTAAGTTGGGGCGTTACAATAAAAGCAGCTGGGGCGTTGGTCAGTCCAAACGGCATAACCAAAAATTCATAATGTCCATAGCGCGTACGGAAAGCCGTCTTGGAGACATCTGATTCCTTGATCCTAAGCTGGTGATAACCTGATCGCAGATCGAACTTTGAGAATACCACTGCTCTCCTGAGCTGATAAAAAAGATCGTCTATCCTCGGAAGGGGATACTTGTTCTTGATTGTGATCTTGTTCAGCTCACGGTAGTCGATGCACATGCGTAGCGATCCATCCTTTTTCTTTACAAACAAAACTGGCGCTCCCCACGGAGAGTGACTCTGTCGGATGAATCCGTTGTCGAGCAGTTCTTGTAACTGTACTTGAACCTCTCTAAGTTCCGCAGGTGCCATGCGATAAGGTGCTTTTGATATCGGAGCAGCTCCAAGTAGTAACTCGATCTCGAACGAAATTTCTCGTTCTGGCGGAAGCCCTGGCAAGTCTTTTGGAAAGACATCCACATATTCCCTTATAATAGGGACGTCTTCTGGCGTTAGCTCCATCTCTCTATCCTTATCCACCATGTTAGCTAAGTACCCTTGACAGCCATTAGCTAACATTTTCCAAGCCTTCATTGCTGTGACCAGTCTGGTTACTGAGTTCCGAGACTGTCCGTAAAAACTGAACTCCTCCTCACCGTAGGGGCTGAAAGTTACACAACGCTTCCGGCAGTCGATCTTGGCGTTGTATTTGCCCAAGAAGTCCATCCCTAAGATCACATCGAAATCCTGAAGTATGATCGCGATGAGATCTACATGCAATTTTCTGCCACAGATATCCACGGGAATATTCCGTATCCAGAAATTGGACCACAAAATTTCTCCGGATGGCAAAAAGGTGTTGAAAGGCAGCTCTAACCTATCCACATCTCTTCCTAACTTCTGGGCGAACTCCAATGATATAAACGAGTGAGTGGCTCCAGAATCAAATAAGGCAATGGCATCATATGTGGCAATAGCATCAGAAGTGGTGATAAGGATCTGACCTGTCACCACATGAGAGGCACTGCTTCTGCATCTCCTCTTGTATAAGCATAGATCCTGGCTTGGGGTTCGGGAGCCTCCAATCTGCCTTGCGCGATTGAGGGTCCTTCCAGTCTGGCTTGAACTGCGTGCAATTGGCTGGGTGCATTTTGGTTTGGATGTGGAGGGTTCTGGTTCTGGGGATTCTGGGTGCAGTTCCTGGCATAGTGCCCCTCCTTGCCACATAAATAGCAAGCATTCGTCCCCATTCTGCACACACCCGGGTGCTTCTTCCCACACTTGGCACACTGCGGGTAGTCAACGTTGTTACCCTCCCTTCCACGATTATTTCTTTTCTGTGGGAAGTTTCTCTGTTGCCCCTGGCCAGTGAAATTCCCCTTTCTTTTATTTCTGCCAAACTGCTTGGAACTCTAAGCCGGGCTACTGGTTTGACCTTTCTGGTTTGGCTCAGTATTTTGACGAGGCTACGTCGACTTTACCACGGCCTTCTCTTCTTTTCTGGCTTTGAAAATCTGAGCCCGTGCTTCTTTGTCCCGGTTAATCCAGTATTCAGCCCTTATTGCCCTGCTGACACAGTCTGATACCAGGGTAGGCGGGCTACTTCCAGCACTCACTTGTTTGGAAATTTCTGTGCGGAACATCTTCATCATTCTTCTGACTTTTTCTTTTTCAGTTGGAACTAGTTCCGGGCACAGACGGGCTAATTGTTCAAACTTCTGTACAGCCTCCATAACAGTCATCGATCCCTGTTGCAAGCTGGTGAACTCATCTTGCTGGGCTGCCAGTATCTCCGCATTGTAGTACATGGCACGGAATTCGGTTACAAAATCCTGCCAGTCCATGGCCAGGACATCCCGGCGCATCTGTACTGTTATCCACCAATGTCTGACATCTTTCTTGAGGGCAAACGAAGCACAGAGAACTTTTTCTTGCTCAGTGAGCCGCATGAAATCCAGAATGACCTAGATATCAATCAGCCAGTTATCGGCGGCTATGGGATCGGTTGGCCCTTCAAACTCAGGCGCTTTCATACGCCTAAACCGCTCATACAGTAAATCTTCCCGTACCTGTTGTACATTAACTTGTCCTCCAACCGGTGCCATCGGAATCTCAGCATTCCTGGGAATCTCTGGTTGGACCTCTGGGACTGGAGGTACTACGGGCAGTACCTGATAAACTGGGGGTACTTGGTGAACTGGGGATGGAACCTCGTTCACTTGGGGTCTCTGATTCATTTGGGCTATTTGTTCCCGCAACCTGTTCGTTTCTTGCTGCTGTTCGAGCAGCTGCCTTTGTAGATTTGCTACAATTGTTGCAAAATCCGGCTCGGGCGGATTTACAGGCATTGTTCGACGTGGCCGCACCATCCTATCAAATCATCAGAAAAGATATTATCATATTGTTAATATCCTTTCTTTCGTACATGATTTATCGTATCGTAGCATAATATTTAACATCTCATACTTAACATAGTATTTGTAATCATAACATGACTTTTGCATTACATAACATAATATTAGACATACATATGCTTGTCATAGCATTAATAATCATAAGTATCAGTTTAACATATTTCTCATTTCTGAACTTGTCCTTTTGTACATTTACAAAAAGTATTCATATTTACAATAACGTATGTACATATCTTTTCATCGTACTGTATATACAAGGGTCAAAATATAGGATGGAAGTGTCTAACACTTTACCATCATATATAAGTACAAGCCTATCTAAAAAAAAAAATAATAAGCTAGTACAAGCAGTCTCAAATAAATAACAAAAATATATACATGACTAGTCGATCAATCCCTACTCTAACTCTACCACTGTAACTGCTGATACATCGGAGTCTATATCTCCGTCGTCATCTGGAATCTCCTCTGGATCCTCCTCAAAATCATCACCCTCATCGAGCTATCCTACGAACCCCGGCTCGTGCTCGGGCTCCTCCTCCTCATCCTCGTCATCGCTAGATATAACAATGACCGGAGGGTCCTCAGGGGCGTCCATATCCTCGTCCGCATCATAACCATCATCCTCGGCCTCCTGCACAGGGTTGGCGGCCATCGGATCCTCTGGGTAGACTGGGCCTGGCTCATACTCCGGCTCTGGCTCGTATACCGGCTCAGGCTCATAAACTGGCTCTGGCTCGCCGATGCCGTCAGCTGGTGCCTGTGGCTCTACTACGTATGCATCGGCCTGCATGGCGTGGACAATGACCTCAGCACCTAGAATGTACTTGATCATATGGCCTACTGTCATGTCCGCCGCAGGCAAAGGAGTGTGCTGCCGGATCGGAAGAGGTAGTCCATTGCGGAGAATTACCAAAGCCTGCATCCCTGGGCTGGGTATGTCCTGGGGAATATGGGGCAGCATCGCCTCCTGAAATCGTCGACAATAATGTCCCATGGACTCTTGGGGATACGCATGCCAATCGGTGACAAATCCGTAGTACCGCTCGTGGTACATGTCCCGGTAAATCTCGGGATCGCGATAGGGCTCGTTAGCTCCCTCCTCCGGTACTGGTCCATATCGCGCGATCACTAGGGTACGAAAATGCGCCCAAGTGCGCTCTGGCAATGCTCTCTCGCCCCATGTCATCCACCACAGGCGAGCATCCGCGACTAGGCACCGACTAGCTAATGAAACCTTTAGACGCTCCACAATGTGGCTAGTGCGAAAAATCAACTCTGTGTCATACAGCCATACAGATAGCGACACTGTCCGCCTCGTGCCGTCGAAGAACAGGGGCTGTGACTCGAAGAATTATGTAGTCGAGCGTCGGTCCTCCTCTACTTGAGCAGGGTCCATAATCACGTATCTATCATAACACATGTTCGCATAATAATTATTAATATATGAAAATAAAATTTTTAACTTACAATGATGGCGGCGATGGCAGGCTGACTGTGAAATTTGATCGCAGGGAACCGTCTCTGATACCAACTCTGTAACGACCCACCTAGCACAGGTCGTTACCATACATACATACATATCGTACTTAAATACTTAGCTTAAACAGCGGAATTTTTTATTTTTTTTACAGTATATATGCATATCTTATGAACGTAAACATTTAGACATTAAATAAAGTTGTTTGGATAGAAAATAAAACCCATGAAATAATTACATAATAATATCAATACGCGTAGCGGTTTATTCCCACATTTCACAGTCCGCCAGTCCATGCCCTCCATCTTGTATCACGGGTTGCTGCCAGGCTACTTACCTACAGCATAGACGTAAGACAGTGAGCTTTCGCTCAGCAAGTACAACATTTATACCGCGATTTAACAAAACATATTCTACAAATCCTAACTAGCATACCTTATCTTAACATATGCATGAGCCATTTATGCTTCATTATGCTTTCTTGTTCATTCATAACTTACTTTCTTAACTTATCTTAACTTATCTTATGGGCCCCATAACGTAAGTGTTCGTACCGGGCGCGCAACTATGAATTGGTTGGGGCGGCCAGTCCTTTTCCAACTCAATCCATACTCCAACCCGACCTAACGCGGGTCGGTACGACACAGGCAAGCTTTCTTGCCATCTTAACTTTCATTGTCTCATACTTATTCTTTTTCTTATTATTTGGTGAACATGCATCGTGATGTCTTACACCATTAATTATCAACCTTATCTCATAATCTTAATATAACTTTTATATAACATGCATCTATAGCATTTCATAATTTCATGACATTTTTCATGACATTTTCTAAACTCTAACTTACAATCATAACATATAGCTTTTTATAACACATAACATACCATAGCATTATTCATGGCATTTTCTAACATATAACATATGACTTTTCATAGCATTTAACATGTAACATTTTTAAAATACATAGCATTTACACACATACTTAGGCAAGTATGCACAACAAAGCCTATGCCGTAGGCGGAGTTATACTTACCTTGTTCGTGTATGCTGTGTCCAAAGTCGAGCTAACCCCCGTCAGAACACTGTCGTATATTATATTCTGTGATAAAACAAAAGTAAGGGTTAGAAATGTTGGTAGTATAACCAACACTCTTATATAACCTTAGTTATATGCCCTTACTTAATCTTACGTAATCCTACTTGGTTACATAGAATAACCCTAGGGTTTAAATCTATCCTAATCAACTTATTATTTTTATTTTATTCTAGCTTTAAATTTCCAAATTCCATTTTTGTTTTCTTTTTAGAAAACCTTATGTTTTTGGTACAAAACCATTTATTTCACTTGAAAATTAGAAATCATAAAGCAAAATTCATAAAAGTTATTGACTATTGGAAACTGTCTTTGGAACAGTTTCATAATGCCAATTTACCAGTGTAAGTACAAAATTACTCCTTTTCTGCAATATTTTATAGAAATCCTATACAGGAATCTCCTATTTCCTGTACAGCTTTTGAAAACCAATTTCATTTAAAAATATAAGCCGATTTTGGAAATATTTTCTTCACAAAAGTTTTAGCTATTGAAAAACCCTACAACTTTTGTTTTTTGAGAAAAACCCAGTTCGGACGTTTACCTAGTCATATGCCCTGTTGCACCAATCCTGGCCGTGCATGGTCCTGGGCACGGTCAGGCTCGGGGTTTGATGAAAACCGAGGCCGTTGGAGCCTCATTTTGCAAATCTGTCCTCATTGCACCCTAGGAAAAATCCTAATCTACAACTTTCATGTTTTGAGTTTTTCCAAACTCGGCCTCTAAAGGCCTCAAAATCTACTTTTCCCGAGACTGGCCAATTTCTACCCGAAATGGCCGTTTTCGGTTTCGATTTTATTTTACGTCCTATTTCGTTCACCCTACCTCAACCGACCACAGCGGGAGCCTAAGTCAGTCATGCAGCGTACTTCTAACATCCAATTTTCAACATGCACATCAAATTTTAGCATCATACATCAACATATAAAACCCTAACCATACTACAAACACTTAGCATGCAAAATTGCAACCACCAAACCAAACCCTAATCCATCAAGCACAAACCCTAAATTTCTAAACTAGGGCAGCAATAAACAGTGAGCTTATGCTCATACAAACCTTGTTTGAAATACATTTAAATTTCCCAAATGAAATTTAAATGAAAAGCTTAGAGTTCAAGGGTTTATACCTCACTTTGGTTAGAGATTTTGGCTTGCTTTTCTTCTCCTTTTTCCTCCTTCCGCAGCCGGCCTTCCAAGGTCAGTTGGCTCCCAAAATTTCCAGCTTTCCTTGCCCAAATTTCAGGTCACCACAGCTGCTCAAATCCGGCACCCCTTGGCTCCAAAAACCCGGCCTCCCAAGCTTGGTTCTTCCTTGCTCTTTCCTTCTTATAACCGGCCCTTTGGCCTCCAAAGGTCTCCCAAGCTTGGTTCTTCCTTGCTCTTTCCTTCTTATAACCGGCCCTTTGGCCCTTTGGTCTTCCAAGCTTGGTTTTTCCAAAATGAAATTTAAATGAAAAGCTTAGAGTTCAAGGGTTTATACCTCACTTTGGTTAGAGATTTTGGCTTGCTTTTCTTCTCCTTTTTCCTCCTTCCATAGCCGGCCTTCCAAGGTCAGTTGGCTCCCAAAATTTCCAGCTTTCCTTGCCCAAATTTCAGGTCACCACAGCTGCTCAAATCCGGCACCCCTTGGCTCCAAAAACCCGGCCTCCCAAGCTTGGTTCTTCCTTGCTCTTTCCTTCTTATAACTGGCCCTTTGGCCTCCAAAGGTCTCCAAAATTTGTGGACACTTGGTTGATGTTCCAAACCAAAATCCAAACACTCACAAACCCTAATCTCCCTTAGATCCAAAATTTTTTTCCTTTCTTCCCCCTTGGTTCCACAACCGGCCCTTAGCTAGGGAAATTGGTACAAATTTTTTTTTTCCACACTTTTGCTTGCTCTCCAACAAGAAACCGACCCTACACTCTCTCTTTTCCCTTGATCTTGGCTTGGTTTCTTCCTCTCTCTTCTCTCCCCAAATCCGGTTTCTCTCTAAAAAAAATGGCAAGAGTTTGGCCAATTTTTCTAATTTTTTTGAATTATGGCAACCCCTATTTATAGAGGTTGGAAACTTCTTGTATTTGCAACTTTAGTCCTTGAAAAACAACAAAATTTGCACCTTGGGGGGGGGGGGGGGGGTATGTGGCCGGCCAAAGGTGGCTGAAATTAGCCAAATACTTTCCAAATTTTTTCATTAATTAGCAAAATGATGTAATAATCAAAAAGTAAATGAGGTAAGCCACTCTAAGGCTTGTTTGTCACTTTTTACTAATTGTCAGTCCCTTTTAAGGTTAACACAGGTATTTTCAATACTGGATTCACTTATACACAGTATTGGTAATTTGAACTGCAGTCCCAATTTCATCTGTGTAATAACGAACTGTATAAAAACTTTCTTGTAACTTGAAACCACTTGGCCCAAGATATCCAAATTAATGTGCTTGATTTTCTATGGTGGTTTTAATTCTAAACATATCATTTTATTCATAAAAAAGGCTTTATGCAGTACAATTATATACTACGAATTATTTTGCCGTACAGTATTTTTCTTTAACTTTTTGGGTCAATCTTTGGCTTTCTCATCCGCCATTGACTTCCTTGTCAACCGCTGACTTTCCCGCCAAACTTTGACTCCCGTGGTCAACAGTTAACTTTTTGGTCAACCATCGACGTTTTTCGGTCAAACTTTGACCAACATAAAAATTTTGGCGATTTCGCTCTTTTTTGCTTAAAAGGTCATTTGCTTGACTAAGAAATCATTTTCGAGTCTTATAAAATCATAAAAACTCACAAAATGTAATAAAAACCCTTAACCGGGCTTTTTCATAAATATCTTCATAGTTCGTACAAATTTCTTAAATCATAAGAAATCGTAATGTTATAGAAAACTATGTATTACAGGTTTCCAGACAACCAACAAGAAATGCCCATGTTACGTCGGTTGCTAAGCAAACGACGAGAAAAGCACGCCTGCGTCCAGCGTGAAAACACGTTAAATCATACAAAGTTGCTGTTACACAATTTCAAATTCAAAATATTTATTTCCCACTTTTTTTTTTTTTTTCAAATTTTCTTCATGCCGCCTTGTTTTTCTCTTTGCCACTTGCTTTGCTTTTCGACTTTCAAATCCGACTTTTATGTTTCTCATGCCTTTACTGTTTCCCATTACCTTAGGCGTCGTTTGGGACATGAGTTCAGACTCATGCCCATTAGTTCAAACTGAACTTAAGAGGTTTGGGGCTACAGTTTAGTTTGAACCATGGATTAGAACGTTAGACAGTGACCTGAGCTTGGTTCACTGTTGGAGTTCAGACACTCACATGGCTTGATTCCCTCCCCTCGTTCACAACGCTCGGCAGAGAACAAATGCTCTTGACTGTGGCGAGGCACGGCACTGAACTAAAGCCCGGGCCTTCCTCTGTTTCTCCTTCCCTTTCCCTTCTAAAATTCGACCACCTTTCACGCTCTCTCTCTAACTCTCTCTCTCTAAATCCTTCCTCTCTCCCCATTTCTTTACTCAGCCCATCCGGTGAATAAGTCAACCCCCACCCATCGACGACGCGTTTTCTCGAACCGCCAGCCAACACCCCGTCCGGTGAGCCCATCGACGGTGTCCCCCCAAGAACCCAGTTACGCTGCACCTTCTCGTCCCTTCCACCTTGAACAATCGGCTACCAACCCCATTTGTGAGTTACAATTTTTTCCTTTCTCTCTCTAGTTGATGAACCCTCCCCAGCACACACGGTTTTAACTTCTCCTCTCCTCTCCCGGATTTTGGTTTTCGTCTTGCCTTCGGTTTTCGTTTCTCTTTGGGAATATGAACATTTAAGAAAAAAAATTTGGAGTAGAAGGCAACGAACAACCGGATTCGCAGCCGAAAATTTTTTTAACAAAAAAACCAAAGTGACGATGCCGGCCGCCCGTTTCAATGGCTGGCCTCGACCTGCAACATAGGGAATATTGAGAATTTAGGAAAAATAAAAAACCATACATCTATGGCACTCTGGCAGGGTGCGTTTGGAGGTGGCGATCCGCCTCGTCGCGACCATGGTGATGGCGGTGAGGGTGACTTGGAGGTCGACGTCGACGTTGGGGAGTTATCTCTCCTCGTCTCCGATTTTATTGACCTCTTGTGGTGTGGCTGTGGAGAGAGAGAGAGAGAGAGATAGAGTGAGAGAACGAGCAGAGAGATCCATGGATACAGAGAGAACCACAAAACCATGGGTTTGAAGAAGGCAGTTTATCAAGGAAAAAAGTACACCAACTATGGACATAAATTTTGTTCAATAAAATAAATAAATTTTGTTGATTTTTTGAAAAAAGACAGAAGTTGAGGTGAAAAAATTCCATTTAGTTGGAGTTAAGATAAGTTACCAAACACAAAAGGCAAAAAAATTGGTTAACTCAATTTTTAAACATCCAAACAGGCCTCTTGTTTTTTTTTAACTTTTAAACTTAAACTTTTTATACCAAACAATCAACTCAAACTAAACTTTTTATCTCAAACTTTTTACCAAACACTCACATTTTAAACTAAACTTAATTTAACTCAAACTAAACTTAAAATCTTAACTCAAACTTATACACTAAACACCCCCTTAAACTCATTTCCTCTATTTTTAACGTGTTCCAATGCTTCTACTTTTTGTCATTTTTCTCTCGATTTATCCATCTCACTGCTTTACTTCCTTCTTCTTTTTTTTTTTTTTTTTTTTTTGTGACAATTATCTCACTACTTTTACCTCTTCCCCAGCCATTCCTCCATACCCACCATTAATTGTTAACGGAATATATATGTATCACCGCACACATCTTCTCTCTCTCTCTCTCTCTCTCTCTCTCTCTCAATTCTCATCTATTCTCTTTCTCTTCTCCAGTGATCTAAACAAGGCTGCCATGGAGCTTCTGACTTTTCTTCTTGACAGAGATATTTGGCGCAAAACGAACAGAGGCGGCTATCTTGTCGGACGAAACTAACGAACTTGAGTGCATCGGAACCACGATGACACGTTCTCGGCGGCACGTTCTGGCTTATGGTGTCTAGAGTGTATATCCCAAGCCCGAATTCTCTCCGTAAGAAAATGCTATTGATTTTATTTTCAAATTTTGTTTTGATTTTGTATATATGGTTATTTTTGTGGTTCATGGGCTTTTTTTTTTTTTTTTTGAAAGTCATTAAGGTCATCTTCAATATAAATACTTTATTTTAGAATACAGAAACTCTAAAATAGAGTATCTGTAACTTCAAATAACTATTTCATCTCCAACACATTTACTCTATATCATACTCTAAAAGGAATATTCTATTTATATTCTTTTTATAATCATTTACCTTTTTATTTTTACCTAAATATTACTTTAAAATTTAATTAAAAAAAAAGTTGTTTAGAGTATGAACAGTGATACTTCAAATATGAAGTATATTATTTATATTCTATATTTGAAGTTCTATATAGAGTATGGGTTGGAGATGCCTTCATACTCTAAATTGATGTAAAACTCTATTTTAGAGTATGGTTGGAGTTGCTCTAAACAAATTTGGGAAGAGGCAGAGAGATTGGAGCAACTCTTTTTCTTTTTTCTTTTCTTTTTTTTTTTTTTTTTTTTAATAAAAAATTTAGATTTTGTATATTCTTTTCTCTTATTATAGAAATAGCTTTGGATTTGGATTAATGGTTATTTGAGAAAGAAGGAAGAGGCAATACACGGTGGTTATTTTTATTTGATGCTATGTTTCTGGACAAAGGAGATCGGAGACTCAATGTTGCAGTAGGAAAATGGCTGCAAATATATATAAAGGGACCAAAAAAAACCGAAAAAAAAAAAAAAAAAAAAAAAAGCATCTTCCATGTTGGTTGCTATTCAACCGACGAGGAAGTCTGGCCTTTCTCATCGGTTTAAAACCGACGAGAAAAGATGGGGACCTTTCTCGTCCCTGGCTTCCTCGTCGGTTGAGCAACCGATGAGGAAGGGTTTTCTCGTCTGCCTGGAAGCGACGAGAAAGCCACCTTTTTTTTGTAGTGACATAAACTAATTGCCCAAGTACAAAAATGAAAAAAAAAAAAAGAAAAAAGTTCATTGTCTTTGTCTTCTCTAGGTATTGATGTATTAATGTTTGAAATATGAAGCAACGGTGAGAGAAAAGTAGACATGTGAACTAAGATTATATCATTAGATCAAAATAAAATAAAATAAATTAATTTGAACCATAGGATAAAAAAGTTAATTAAAGTGCAAAACTTTGGAAGCTATTTTCACTTGTATACTATATTATACAACAACTAGATGATCGCAAATAAAGATACTAGCAATATTCAAACACAAAACATATAAAAGCTATTTTCACTTCTATACTGTATTATAGAGTTATATATATATATATAGCAGGAAAAATGCATAAACTATATATAAACCTAGAAAAACTAGGGGATCAGAACACCAAGAAAAAAAAAAAAAAAAAAAAGAACAATAATTAGATGATAGCAAATTAAGATACTAGCAGTATTCAAGCACAAAACATATATAATTATCAAAATCAACCAAACATGTCTTAGCGCGACAAGTCAAGGCACGATCAATTACTAGCAAATTAACAACACAAACATAAGGTTAATTCTTTGGCTATGTCAAAAGTACTGTTCTAACACAAACCAAGATATAAAGAAGTAGGAAAAGGCACTACCATTTCGTTACCATGCTGTACCTTGGTTCCCCAAACAAATACTTGGAACATATTAAAGTATGCCATATCCATATTGAGAGCGAAAAGAAAACTGAAAACTAATTATTGTCTCTGCCACTTATTTAACCAAACTATAAACCAAGTATTGTGGCAGCATAAAGTTTTAATTAAGAACCTTCTTCAATCTTGAAAAGAGAAATCTGGGTCTTAAACCAGATTATCGCGAAGGGATTTGCCCTCGGGAAAAGTAGGCTTGTGATTGTTGCTGAAGATGTAACACTTGGTGGTAAGAAGTCTCTGAAACCGATGGACAATATGTTCTCCAAAGTCATTGAATGTTCGAGCAAGTATTGAATCAGTTCCATGCCATAAACGTCGCCTGAGAAGTTCGCGATCTCCACGTCGACCAAGTGATACATTATGCAATCATGTGTCTGTCCCATTTCCTGAGTCCTATCGCTCGCTAATTCCGCCATGTTCGGAGGAACCCCAAACTGAAACAATTACGAAAAATAAGACTTAAAACAGTGTTTTGATTTAGGAAATTGTTTTTCTTCGAATGAAATTAATTTGGAGATGCGTGATTATAATCTTGCACACAGGAGTATTTGTACATTGTAAAGCCTACTTGTACATTATATGTGGAAGACTATTACTAGCAGTAATTGCAAGTAATTTCAAGTTTCAAGAAATTAAAAAGATAAATCAGAAAGAAAGTTTACCTTAAGCCTGATCTGGATTGAGGGCATGTCAATGGTAAAAGTTTTGAAGCAAAATGCAAGGCTCATCACTTCAAAGAGAAAATTTAAATAGGTCATTTCGTTCGGCAAGAATGTGCTCACAACGAATTCCTCTATGAAACGGATTGCTGGACGGAATTGCAATGTCCTAGGAACAATGATACTCTTTGCCACACAAGAAAAAACATAAAACACTGTTCATAATTAGTAATCAACAATAACAGACCAAAAAAAAAAAAAAAAAAAAAAAGATGAAATTAGAAATGTGAAATATAAAAGGAATGATGTATTAGATCATGAGTAACATAAAAGGAAAGATGTTTCCCGTAAAAATATTGTTAACAAACCACCGTCAAAATTAATCTGGTAGTCTGCCATTATCTAATAATTGTTGAAAAACTTGATTGATATAGCGTGAGACTCTATTAGTTATTTTCTTTTTCCACAAAATAATTGGAGAAATTAATCATTTAAATAGTTCAATTTGCAAAACTAGGAAAGGATAAAGAAGTAGGAAACTGTATGACCATCATGAATATACCTCGGGTCCCTCGCTTTCGATAGTTATGTTTCTGTTGTAATCAAACATTCGGTAGAAATTCTACAGCATCATCTCATAATACGCCTCCATAACATTATCATAATCAGGATGTTTAATCAAACACAAGTTAATAGACGCATCATCAGGTATAATTAGCACCGATAAATTGCACACTGTGCTGGCGTAGGTGAAGGACCGAAGATTCGGGGAGTTAATCGCCGCCTCTTCAAGACTAAAGCACGACTGCATAGTCAAGCTGTTCACCGAGTGACTACTGAGTCTGAAGTCTCTCAGCAGAAAACAAGAACTCACAACCACAGTCTCCAGACAAGGCACGTCAGTCAGATTAAAGATCCCGGATTCGAAGTAGATGTTACCGATCAGCTCCAATGCCTTGAGGCTGTTAAACTGCATTCCGGCCAGGCTGTGAAAGACATAATCAACTGCATGGTTTGTCATTGCAAGGGTTTGAAGGGTTTCACTGTGGAGAAGTATCCTCTCCTGCATAGAATCTTCTATTTCGAGGGTCTCGAGCCTAGGGTTGACAATGAAAGGCACGACCCCGAGTGTGCAGCAATGGAGCTTTGCGGTCTCGAAGAACTTGAAGGCTGACAACATCTTTCTGAGAGTGGCATCATCCACTCTTACGTTAGCCATAGTTAAAGTATTGAGAGACTCAAGACCAAACCTATTTGGTGTCGAGAATTCCACGATCTGAGAGGTCTGGACTGCGTGTTCATCAATGTCTGAGTGGTGAGCAGGGAAAATCCCATGGTAATCGAACATCTCAAATCTTGGAGCTTCCATCTCCAGCAACGTCAAGTTGCCGCGGGTCCCCACGGTCAAGCGCCTCAGATTAGAATTCGAAATCCTAAGGACTACTACATTGAAGCAATACACGAGGCTTAAGTCCTCCAGGTTAGGGCTATTTGTGATCAGATTTGTGAGCATCTCATCAGGAATTAGAACAAAAGTCAGGGACATGGTTTTAAGGCACGGGAATTTCACATTCTCACAAGTACCAACGGAGCAAAATTTCAGAAACAATGCAGTCAGATTTGTACCAGTTTCGAAGACTTTATTCGGTAAACTAAAGGATATTTTTGAGCACTCCTCATAATTGTAGGAATTTTCATCATCTATTGTGATGTCGAGTTCAAGCAGCTTACTTTTTGAAATGGACAGATCAATGAACAAGTTGGTTAAGAGATCGAGGCCAGCGTCATGAGGATGGATTGCGAAGACTCTTATCTTTTTAATGAGAGCACGGTCCAGATCCTCGCTGAGTATGAGTCTGGACATGGAGAAAAGAAACTCCTGTCGGCATTGGGGATCACCGAGATGTCGAAACCTGTTTTCGTCAAAATTGACAGCCGGAGGAGTTCTCCAGATGGATTTCCATCTCTTTGACAAGGTCTGAGGTCCGGGCTAAATCCTCCTCCGGAAGAAGGGAAAGAATGTGATGAGCTACCTCGTTAGGTGACGGCTTATTCTATCAGGCCCTTGATAACCACCATCTTCCTCTTCGTCGCGGCCTCTCCTTCTTCTTCTTCTTGGTCTCTCCGCATCCATGGCCCCTAGATGGCGATGACAATCCGCTACTTTCACTCACTCAGGGAGAGCAAAGATGTTGCGCGAGGGTTTTCTAACATCCAAGCGCTTAAGTAGGGCATTTCAGAAATTCATGTTTGGTTGGTCTATAGGGTTGGTGGAGTCTTTGCTCTCTAGGGATCCACGCCCACTCAAGCTAAGTGTTATCATCTTGGCCGTTCAATTATCTACCTGTAACTGATAACGAAATTTTGAAACGTACCAACCGAAATGGTAAAATGTTATATGTGATATCTGGATATTGAAAACTATTCTATTTCTTCTATTTATCTTTTAAGGAAAATGTACCTGTATGTCATTCTTTAATTCTCATTTGTGCCTTTACTATATATAAATGTAATTATAAATATTTAGTGTTCTTTTCACTATATTTTTTTTCCTATTTCTATTTGTCCTATTAAATAGGTCTTCATTAGGGATATTTGTAAAGAGTAGATATGAGGAAGAACAACCAAAAGATAAGATCAAAAATTAAATTTACGATTGCAGATTCACCATACACTGATAATTTACTCTTACATTTCGTTTCTTTTTTTTTTTTTTTTTTTCTCGTTATTGATATTAATCGGCTTAATAATTCTTGTGCAGTCAGACCAAGTCTTGTTAGATATCAACTGGCATAGTCAAAACGAGTCTTCATACGACTTTATCAAGTAAGATTAAATTTTCCTTAACCAGCATAAAAAAAAAAAAAAAAAAAAAAAAAAAAGATTAAATTTGCCTGGGATTTTTTTAGCCGATAAACAAATATCTTATTACTTCAGATTACGGTCATAATGGTAATAAAGAGATGTAAAACAACTCTGGTAGTTTTTAAGCTTTTTTTTTTTTTTTTCCCCCATTAATTAAGGCGATATTACTACGTGATTAAGAAAGCAAAAAAAAAAAAAAAAAAAAAAAAAAAATGACAGTGATGAGTGCAGTAATTTTTATTTTTCATTTAAACTTGGTTATCAATCATCTTGTCACTTAAGATTGATCGAGTCACTCAGTTCGATATTTTTCTGACAGCCTAGCTGCAATACGTACTATAGTTTCTAAAGTAATAATTGTTAGAAAGCTTCATAAGCTTGTTATTGAATGCTTAATGGTTCTAAATTCCAAGGAAAATAAAGAACACCAAATTAGAATGGGGAAACACACAGAACAATGTAAAAAAATTAAAAAATAAAAAAAATAAAAAAACTTCAGTAGCCTACCCCCGAGATCTAGTCTCCAATAGTTGAAGGAGATGCTTCAGTAAAACCCTACCTCTGGGATTTGATTAAACTTTTTATATATGTAAATCATATTCTCATAAACATGAAAATCCTTCAATTCATTTGACATAGAAAATTCCTTTCAAATTGCTACTATTGTTTCTGTTGAGGTAATCTCACATCGATCGGTTGTGAAAGGGGCATGTGGACAGTTTGTAAGTGTGAGGGAAAGTATCACCTCTTGAGCTAGCTTTTGGGATTGAGAAGGCCCAATACCACCCAACAATGGTATTAGAGCCAAGTTAGTCAAAGTTTCAACCCATTCTCGGAGAAACGGGTTGATGGCAAGCTGACTTTGGTCCGAGGTGTGATGGGAGAAGATTGTTGAGGTAATCCTATATCAGTTGTGGAAGAGGCAGGTGGACAGTTTATAAGTGTGAGGGAAAGCCTCACCGATCTTGAGCTAGCTTTTGGGGTTGTGAAAGCCCAATACGACCCAACAGTTTCTTGCGAAGTTTTCATGAAAGATAGGATTCTACTATGTTTAGATGATCTGAAACCGAAATTGAGAGAGAGGTGGAGAGTGGATCCTCTGTGAACTTGATGTCCCACAAACTTACCATGTTAGCGAACCAATAATAAGAAACCATCATAAAAAATTACACATCAACTTTTAGGGATTCATTAACATGCAAAATATAAATATTTATTTAACTTAGAAATAAAATCCACTTTGAAAATTTCCAGAGTAACAATAGGCAGATCAATCTTACCTTGGTCAAAATTTCCTGCAAAAAGAGTGAATTGTATTTTTACTGGAATTCCTTCGGGTTTTACTGCTTGAAATGTTTCCATCACAATGAGCCACTTTAATTTTTTATGAACGTAGCCGGATTCCTCGTCATATGATGGGTAGATTGAGTTTAAAATGTAAAAAGGCTATTGACATATCTAGCGTGGAAGATGAATGGATAATATCTGCGGGATTGATAGGGATGAGTTAGTTCGGGTTTCTGGGGGTGAGGAAATCTTTTGTTCCGGGATATATTAGGAAATTTAGTTAAGTCTCGGCTACAGGAAAAAATTCAGTCAATTAAGATTGAGAAGGAAAGAGCAGCACTAGGCTCATCTTCTTAAAATGATGTATGTTCTATGATCCATCAGATTTTTTTTTAATAATATTTTCAGTGTGTTGTTGCTGAAATGGATTTCAAATAGCTTGCAATTTTACCTTTATAAAGCAATATCGTTCCATCCAAGCATCTTATCTATATCTTCTTATTCTTTTCCAACACACTAGACATAACATCATACATGTGATGGCTTAAAAAAATATTGAAGCCCTATGATCACTGGAAAAAAAATATATATTAAAACATAAAAAAGAAAACTACCTTTCTCATGCACCAAAGATTATCATAGAAAATGCCTTTCAAATACTTATTGTTGTTTCTTGTGAAGTTTCGAAAGATAGGATTCTACTTACTATAGATCGGAAAGCGAAAGAATTGAGAGAGGTGGAGAGTGGATCCTCCTTTGCAAACTTGATCATGGTACGTTACCTACAATGTTCACATCACAGCCATCCAACCATAAGGAAGCCATCATAGCTTTTGGAGATCCATTACCATACAAAATATAATTAAATTTGTTAACTGAAAAATTGTATAGAACCACTAGTGAAGAAAATTTCCATAATAACAATAGGCATATCAATCTTACCTTGGTCAAATTTCATGCATAAAGGGTGAATTGAATCTTTAGTGGATTTTCCTTCGAGTTTTGCTGCTAGAAAATGTATTGACAAGGGCTATTTTAATTTTAATTCCTTTTTTAATCTTACTAAAATGGACTTCAAATATAGCTTGAAATTCTACACTTAGAAAATTAAAAAGACATATCGTTCTATCCAAGCAACGTATATCTCCATATGCTTTTCCAAGTTCCAATACAGTACACATGATATTATCATACAAGTGACGACTTAGAAAAATTGAACACTACTACAAAAATTAGAATAAACGACAGAAATTACACGATGGTTTTACAAAAACCGTCGTCTAAACTGGATCGCGCTATGATTACACGACGGTTTAAGAAAACCGTCGTGAAAAGTGGAGATTACACTACGGTTTTTATAAACTGTCAAGGAAACTGATATATTGCATTTGCTTGTACGTTAGATTATTTGTTCATATCAAACATGATATTTATACGGTGAAATTTGTTTGAATCCAATATCGAATAACAAAGAAAAGGAACCTATTGTTGAGGAAGATGTAGGAGATAATTTGTTTGATATAATTAATGATTTAGAAGAACACTTTGTGCACCATCCGAAATTATTTGATGCAATGATGAATGATGTTGAGGTATCCTTGTATGACAAGTGCACTAAATATACGAAATTGTCCGAATTGGTCAAATTATAGAACATGAAGGCATTGAGAGGGTGGATAAATTCTAGTTTCATGGCTCTTTTAGAATTTCTAAGAGGTGTTCTACAGGTTGATAATAAAATACCGGCTAGTACGTATAAAGCTAAGAATACATTGAGTACTTTGGGAATGGATATGAAAAAATTCATGCACGTCCAAATGATTGCGTCCTTTACTGAAATGGGTAATGAGGATTTGAATAAATGCCCGGTTTGTAAAGAGTCAAGATGAAAGAAGAGCAAGAAGCCAATGAATGCTAGCAAAGGAGTGCCGGCAAAGGTGTTATGGTACATTCATCCGGCTCCACGTCTGCGACGTTTATTCCGTAAAGCTAAGAATTTGACTTGACACCATGATAAACGTGTTAAAGATGACATGTTTGGACATCCAGCAGATGCACCATAATGGAAGACTTTTGATGATGGTCATCATGAATTTAGTGCAGAACCACGAAATCTACGTCTAGGTTTATCAGCGGACGGAATGAACCCACATAGTAATATGAGTAGTAGGCATAGTACTGGGCCCATCATACTTGTCAACTACAATCTCCCTCCGAAATTGAGCATGAAGCGGAAGTTCTTGATGCTAACTTTATTGATCTCCGGTCCTCAACATCCAGAGAATGACATTGATGTGTACTTGACACCGCTAATCAATGATCTAAAGAGCTTGTGGGACAAGGGGATCGAAGTTAGAGATTCTTATCGACAAAAGACATTCACACTTTGTGTAATGTTGATGTGGACAATTAATGAATTTTTCGCTTATAGAAACCTATCTGGTTATTCAGTAGAGAGTTCTATGGCTTCGAAGCCCTTTCACTAAAAAAAACTAAAGCCACCTTTCTCATGCACAAAGACCATTGTGCGGGGTGACTTTTGGCCATGCATATCGTTATTCTGTCAATGGTGTTCAACATTAGAAAACAACTAAAACTTTGAGATTATTACTAATTACTTACTGGTCAATCTATATAAATTACCTTCATAAGTAGCATTTCACTCAGCGATTATGACCTTCTATAGAAGCATATATATAAACTTGACTTGTAAATGCAATTTTTTTTTTTTTAATGTTTAATTTAACGTAAGCGTTAAGACAATCAGTTATGTCCTTTCTGGTTAGGTAGGAGAAGCAAAAATTCCATGCAACTGGAAAGTTTGTAGTTGGAGCCAAATGGATGAAAAGTCCTGTTGGAAATTCCACAATGCATATGTTGAGTCAATTGGTATCAGTACCATTTCGTACGAATATAATTCATTGATTGAGAATATCTAGTTTCATATACCTTGTCGAAAACTTTTCTCTAGGGCCAGAAGCTGAGTGGAGATGATCTTTAAACTGGAAAGAAGCCAAAGCAAACTATAAATGCTGAAAGGATCTCCTTGGTGAGCTTACTTCTGTGAATCTGGATAATTAACATTGGAGGTATCAAGCTCTCTATAACCAGCAACTCATCAATAATTGACTGTAAGTATGGCAATGGGCGGGGATGGGACACTACTAGAAAAGAGGGATTACATGACGGGTTTTACCCGTCGTGTAAAGTTTTCACGACGGTTCCTTAACCGTCGTGTAATCCAGTATCGTGGAAGATAACACGACGGTTTTAATACCGTCGTCGTATCTAAGTTTTACACGACGGTTTCAAAACCGTCGTGTAATCCCGGTAAAAAGATATGTGGTGAAGCAAAAAAAACAAACATTACACGACGGTTCCCCGGAACCGTCGTGTAATCTTCTATTTGTTTGGAGATTACACGACGGTTCCGGCTGTAACACCCGAATTTCTTCGGTTTATATTTTATAGAAATTTCGTGTAAATATTTACCGTAATCGGTATTTCATGAGGAAGTTCGTTCTATAACTTAATTTTGTGACACGAGTTCTTAAGATTTATTAAGACTCAAAAGCAAATTGCATGAACTCGCAAAAGACCTTTATGAGTGAAATGAGGTCGTATTTGCACATTTCAAGACAAGTCGACGTTGACCAATAAGTCAGTTAGACCAATACCGTCGAAAACGTCAAACAAGAATTTTATAATCGCAGTACAAGCAAAATTACTGCTAAAAAACTCATTTCTTGATCAAGATGAGTTTGAATAGAATTAAAATCACCTTAGAAAAATCAAGCATACTAAGCTAGAGTTCAGGGCGAAAGGATTCGGAAAAATAAGAGAAAAATTTTTCCGATCGAGTTTTTCACAGATCGAAATTTTAAATGCAATGTAATTTTCGATAGTGGGTATTTAAGCACCTCAGTATTAAAATTTATTGCAATGTGTTGAAATTACACAATTTTTCAAAAAGATTGAACCAAACAAGCCTTTAAGCTTAATTACATCACAATTAAGCTAAGTTAGGACATAACCCTCCACACACTTGGACCAATGAGCATGTGACACCTCATCTATGAGTTGTCAACCACTCCCCACTTCTCTCCCCCTCTTGGCCGGCCACTCCAAGCCTCTTTGGGCAATAGCTTGCAAAAATTGGAGGACCAAATAGCAAGTTTGGGACCAAATTTACTTTGGAAAAGAAAGCTAGGATTTCCCCTAGCTAGAGGCACTATTCCTAGGGATTTCAAACCCCAAAAAAGACAGCAGCCTTAACCCTCTTTCTCAGCCATAACCTTCAGAAAAATCCCCTCCAAAAATCCGAGAGAGAGAGAGAGAGAGAGAGAGAGAGATCAAGGGAGTTAAGCCAAAAATTTTGGTGAAGAAACCCCCTAAGCCTTCGGTTTTCTTGTGTGTTCAAAGGAGAGATTTGTTCAAAAAATTTTCCCCTCTCTTTCCCATCTTGCCGAGTGTTTGGGAGCTGAGAAAATCCAAGAAAAAAATTTTCGGGTTTGGCTAGAATCAAGGGCTGAGTGAGGGTGTGATCTAGAGCCAAGAAAAACCAACCATTTTGGTGAGTTGATGCTCAAGGAGATCCACGGATTTTAAGGTAAGATTTTTGGTCATTTTCTTCTCTTTTGCCAAGGTTGGTTGGGGGAGGAAGTTAACAAATTTTTGTGACCATTTTTGAGGTCAAAACCGTGCACTTTGGAGGCTAGATTTCGACTAGGATCAAGCTAGTGACACCCCCGGATTCTTGAGGTAAAAATCTGAACTTACCCTAGTTTTTGGTTCAAATTTTTGGTTCATTTTTCTCAAGGGTTTTACCGTGTATTTCAAGCCAAAAAGTTGTAAGAGCTTAAGCTCATAATTTTCGGTTTTAGCCCTAAATAGCTTAGGTTATATTTTATGCTTGATTTAGGTTTTTGAGGTGATTATTTTGCATGTTTGGTTGGATACATGATCTATGATTTTTTGTGTGCTAGAGATGCATGCTAGGGTTTCTATTTAAGGGTTTTATGTCCCTAATATGTTTATCAAAATTCTAGATGCATGTTCTAGGGTTTGTATGATGATATGGTTGAGTTATGTTGTATGTATGTTTTGTATGTTTCTCTCTCAAAACCGTGGACCAAGGGGTCTCGGCCTTGAGTCGAATCCGCAAACACGGGATTTAAAATATTATGTGTATGAGGGACGTTAGAGGACGTGCATGTGTTAGTAGGTCCCGCATTGGGCGGTCGAGCTAGAGCGACGCATAGGGACGTAAAATTTGGACTAACACCAAAACTGCTCTCGGGTCCAACACCCGGCAGCTCGGAAAAGTGGAATTTACAGGTCCTTAGAGGCCGAATGGGTAAAAACTTAAAACATGAAAGTTGTTCATTAGGGTGTTTCCTAGGGGATATCGCGGACAGATTTCAAAAATAAGGCTCCAATAGCCTTTGTTTTTAATAAAAACCGAGAACTGGTCAGGGTGACCAAGTTCCAACTATTCACATGTGTTCAAACAAAAACTGGTATCAACTGAGCCAGAATCAGAAAATGTTCAAAACATGAAAGTTTTAGATATTTTTGTTAGCTACAACTGTCGTGAAGAAAGCGTTTCTAAATTCATTTTAGATTTTAAGTTATGAATTTTCAAACAAAAGCCGTGCAGTGAGCAAAATCTCATGCACGGGATTTTCTAGACCAATGACTAGGAAAAACGTTTTTCTAACTTTCAAACATCATTTTCAAACCCGAAAACCGTTCCAAAGGCGGTTTTCGATCCCCAAATGTTTTATAGAAATATTTTCAAGTGTTTTGTAATTTTCAAGACAAGTTTGGGTGTTATTCACCAAACTTACTTAAATAAACAAGAAAATGATATTTTTAAACAAGTTCAAGGTTTTCAAGATTAAAATGAATAAGATACTGCGTTAGTAGCCGGAAAATTATTCCAAGTTACTAGGGCCTTGCCCAAGCCCAGAGTTAACCTTGCGGATTAAGGTTTAAGTTAAGATTATGATTCTCTACATGAACCCTTAATTAATATTTCTGTTGTGGATTACGCCGGTGACCCCTTCACATGTGATTAGTAGAGGGACATATAACCGATATATATATATATATATGTTGGTTTTATCCGACATTAAACGATCCTAGAATAGAGACCTCACGTGTAAACGTCCATGGGCAGGAGGCGACCTGCGAGCGTGCTCGGGAAAGGAAATTCGATCACGCGAACAACGAAGACAAGGTAAGTACAACGCCGCCTACAACATAAGCTAGAGTTGTATGTTTACCTAACATGTTTGCTTTACACTGTTTAAGTGTTATTTGATGATTTGCTCGATGGTTGCAATATGCTTACTGTATGATGAATGTTTCAAATGCTAATGCCATGCTCTAAAAGTATGTTTCAAGTATTGTTATTATGCTTACATGAAAAAAGTACGCATGTCCATGCATTGATAGAACATGAGATTAGGAGACATCATATAAGTATGCTCACTAATCTATCAAGAGGAAAGATGTCAAGAAAGACATACAAACAGAACGTTTGAGAAAAGGCCACAAGAGCCAGTGTCGTGCCCCCTGATGACGATCGGGTCGAAAGCTTGGGTAATTTCCTCAAGCTGCGCGCCGGGTACGTGCACATCAAGTTAACGGGCCCACAAGTAAAATCAACAAGATAAAGTGTGATACAAGAAAGCAAGCATAACTGGACATAAACGGTTCATGCATTTCACGATAGAATGTCATGTTTAAGATGAAGAAATCGATGATATGATGCCATGTTTATGATTTCATGTTTAAGATGCCATGAAAAAGGTTATGTATGTTTCATTTAATTGATTCGCGGTATAGGAGTTGTACTTGCTGAGCTTTTGCTCATTGTTTGAAGTTTATGCTGTAGGTAAACAGCCTGTTTTGAATTAACTGCATGGTGGAGGGTGAAGCCGGTGGCTGTGAAATGATGAACGGGTTGGGGTTCGCAACTCAGAAAGATTTCATAAATATATCTATTTTGAGAAAACAGACAGTTATTTTATTTACGTATGAGTGTATGTAAATAATTTCTAAGTATAATGCTTCCGCTATAAAAAAAAAAAAAAAAAAATCCCCACTATTTTCATGATTAAAAATGGGATAAAACAAGTTTAAGTTCAAGTAAGTTAAGTCAAGTGACGGCCTGTGCAAGGCGGGTCGTCACACCGGCCCGGAACCGTCATGTAATCTAAGGAGATTACACGACGGTTCCACCCCGGAACCAGCGTGTAATTTATTATTTTAAAAAAAAATTGGGTTTTTTTTTTTTTTTCACACAGGTGGTTTAATCTGTATGTTATCCAATACACAATTCAAGATATTAACTTCATTAATCAAACTAAAAATGCACTCCAATTATTACATTACAAGTTTATACATCATAATTAATGAATTCCATTACATGTCCAGACCATTCTCCCCTAATCAGATCCAAATCCTCAGAAGTATAAAATTGTTTACTTTCAAGTGCGTCAATTCCATTCAACACTATATCCCTCATAAAATCTAAAATAAAATAACCACATTCAACACTTCCCTCTTGGAGAGGACAGGGACGGTTCAAGATTTTGGTTTTACAGTCTCGTCTCCTTCTAATCCCTTCTCCGGTCGTAATCTTCCAATCCGTGAGGGCCCTAGCAAATTGGTAAAATTCAAACTAATTAAGATGTATATAATTAAGATTAAAAAAAATAACATATTCAAATTAACTTACATGTTCATTAGCTCAGTAAAATCGTCGCGCTTCTTCTCCCGAAGAGGATCAAAATAAAGGACGAGGTCCTCCCATGGGTCAATGACACCCAAAACCCAATGTCTCCCTCTGTTATGTGGCACAAGATAAAGCCGTTCTTTGGGTGCGTCACGCAAAAAGCTGAGAAGATTGTCGGTTCGCTCTCTCCTTCCAGCATCTTCAGTATCTGTTCTCACCGGTGAGATCAAGCTTGGAGACACAAACACAAACTTCTCAGCTTGCCCGTTAATTCTACATAGTTCCTCCAAATATCTGCATAACCGTATTAAAAATGTTACTCTACATGAAATATAGAAGATTTTCCAGATAAAAAGAAAATTTAAGATAAAGAATGTCGTACCTCATGTAGACTAATATACAATTCGCACTGATTTCTTGTAAATTAATGAACTCATAAATATCTTCAAAGCTCAGAAAGACAGGCATATCAAAACCCATAATCGTGTATGGTATTGGGACCTCAATCTGATTACCTTGACGCATGGAACTATGTGCATAATAAGCCAAAGGCCTCATTGCCCTGTTAATGTTATTAAAGTCGAACACGAGTTTTTGTTCTTGCGCACCTTGTTGTACCTCAGTTCGAGAGTCGATCGTTTTATTTCCAGCCTTTTTTTGGCGTTTTTTGTTGCCAGCTGCTAGGTCGGGAACGTGACTAGGCCCTCAACTCGCCTTGTTCATACTCATGTCGAGCTCAACTAAAATTTTAGGCCAAGCAACAAACCCATTAACAGCATCCTCCACGGTGGTTGCGTCGTACGTCGGTATAGGTACTGGTGATTTTTTTAATTTGGGCACGTTGATTGACACTCGCACGTTCCCTTCCCCCAGTGGAATCCCATGCACCGTATCGGTGGGGAGGCTCTCGAGCCATACTCTTCCAAACGCAACAAGCAACTATCCACCCTGAACTTCATCGAAGATATAGAGCTTACACTCCTGACTGTCGACCGGCATGGTTGGCGGCTCAGCAACTCCATCTTGTTTTTCTTGGGCAGAGCAACTAGCCTTAAAGCTGTTGTGTTGGTCTACGGTTGGCACATTCTTGGGATCAACCGACGGCTTCACATCTCTGTTCGCACATAGACCACGCACCAACGCCTTTAATTCTTCTATTTCACGTCTCATTGATTGTACTTCATTGTCTTTCTTCGAACTGCGACTTAGGTTAAAGTACTGAGACGGCTTTACGAACTTTGATTGGCCACGGACACGGCCTTTGTGTTCAGGTCTAGATAATGCATGCGACAATACATCATTAGTGCCAACTGACTCGAAAGTGCCTTGGCTCTCCTGTGTGTTGTACTCCACCTACAAGATTATTAACAGAAATCATTTAAGCAAAAGGGTTGTAAGTACGTATAGTAGTGATGAAGAAATCATTGTTAGTTAATTAGTAAACTTACTATCAACTCGCTAGCTTTTTTACATGCTGGGTTTTTCAACTCTCCATCAAGTCCCATCTATTGCTCAAGCCACAAACCATCTCTTCTCTCCCATTTCCCAGTCTTCTTAAACTGTAATTAACATCGTTAGTATAACTGGGATACGATTTAGTACAAAAAAAAAATTATTGACATACCATTTCCTGGTCGAGCTTCCTATATCCGTCTCGGCCTCCTCTTGATGAGTATTCGTTGTTTGTCCTTATTTCGCTTCCACGATCAGATAGTTGTTGGAATTGCGAAGACGTTCTATACTGAATGAATTTCATCCAATCCTCTTCTTCAATATTGGGGTAGTTGTCAAAAACTTTTTTCGGCCGTGTCCACACACTTTCTTCATTTATAAATTCCTCGACAAATGTCTTGTACAGATCGTACCGAAAATTCCTCGCAACCTCACCACATGATTTTAAACAAGTGTTCAGGAAGCTTTCTTCCACGGTGAAAGAAGTAACAGTTTCTTTCCAAATAATTTCTTTCAATCCGTCTAAATCACGAGATCTCCAATCTTGAATCCATATTGGAACGTGCTCTCTACCGAGCACGCCAATCCAGCTCATCAATTCGTCACCGTGCTTCCCTTCCGGTTGTCCTTTCTCGTCAAACGTGACTTGAATTCGTTCACCTCTTTTCCTTGCCATATGGACGCGTTTCATTATTGTTGCCCTTCGCTTGCCCTCGACAGTGGGATCCATCGGGTTTCTCCTTCGTGCTCGTCCCTTTTTGGAATGTTCCATTGTTGTCGTTCACCTACATTTATTGGCAAATAAAAAAAATTACGTTAATGGGTATTCGAACTTTTTTCTTCCTTTTTTTTTTTTTAATTTAATTGTTATTATGTTGGCACAAATAAAATATAGTGGAAAATATAACAAAAGTTATATTTCCACACGGGCGACAAGTGCCCAAGGGCACCTGGCGCCCCAAACGGGCGCCTGGCGCCCCACACGAATTAGGACAAAAAAAAAAAAAAAACACTCGAAATAAAAGCATAAGTGCAAAACGCTACCATAGGACAAAAATAACACTCGAAAAATTCATGTTTATGCTTTTATACATATATATATGTGATTGCTTCTATATTATTCCTCCAAAAACTCAAGTTGACATTTCATCGAGCATATTGTGGGCGGGAAAAATTCATGTGTATGTAAAGTGTAAAAATCATTCACAAACCATTAATCTACAAAGAGCATCATTATGAACTTAAACACCCATGCTAAAAAATTGATCTTTAGTGACAAACAACAAGACAAAATCCCAATTTTATTTTAAGTTTTATATGAAGTTACCTTAATTTTCTTTGAAGATGAATAGACACTCCAACACCAATGGATTGGCAACGGCGGCGGCAACGACGGCGACGGCGGCGGCAACGACGGAGTTGGCGGCTGCTTGGAGGCGGCGGCTTGGAGGAGGAAGTGGGTACTTGAGAAATTTAGAGAGTGTGAAGAGAAATAAGAAGGTATGTGGAGAGAAAAGGTAAGGAAGTTGTATTTAAGTAATGGGTTTGCGCGCGGATTTCGAAAAAAGCAAGTTAAAAATTTTCAAATTTTTTTCAAGATTACACGACGGTCCACCATGGCCCGTCGTGTAATCCCCCCAATTCAGGGAGATTACACGACGGGTCGTGTAATCTCCCTGAATAGGGGGGATTACACGACGGGCCCTAGGGCCCGTCGTGTAATCCCGTCGTGCAATCTTAAAGACAGGGGATTACAAGACGGGCCCTAAGGGGCCCGTCGTGTAATCCCATCGACTTAGGGATATTACACGACGGTCCTTGGGGGACCGTCGTGTAATCTCACTATTACACGACGGTTTTAAAATACACCGTCATGTAATCTTTAAAAAATTTTGAAAATTTGTCACCACATTCCGACGGCCACATACCACTGTGTTGTATACAAAAAATTACGCAAACTGTAGCATTGGTCCTGATTCAAATTTAATATTCAATATATATATATAGCAATCAACATAACAAATTAAATATGGTATAGATCATGATGAATTATAATAGAAATTAATTAATGTACTTGTACACAGTAAATGACATAATGTTCAAGTTTTTTTCTTTTTTCTCTTTGCTGCCTCAACACGTGTCCATTCAATATCTGGTCGAGCCAAGTGTGAAACATCATCATCGAATTCGTCAATCTCCTCAACCGGTGGCATTCCCTGTGTGAAAGATGGAATGTCGGAGCAATCTTCCTCATCTTCTTGCCCATCACGGTACAATTTTGGCTTCATCGGCACAACTAAGGACAACTCTGCATTGCTGAGATCCGTTGTATAAAATACTTGGATTGCTTGTGATGCCATAATGAATGGATCATTTTTGTATCCCAATCATCTAAAGTCCACAACTGTGATGCCATCACTATCAATCCTTACATAATTATTGTCTGCCCATTTGCACTTAAAGAGTGCTACATGTAAACCACAGTAATCGAGTTCCCAAATATCTTAAATGAAACCGAAGTAGTTCATAGTTCCATAAACTAGATTCTTGTCCTTTGCAGATGAAATATGCATTGACTTAGCACGGATACTAACACCACTATTTTGAACGGGATGCTTCTCATCTCTTTCGCGAGTGTAGAATGTATAACCATTGACGAAGTATGATGTATACCGTGTAACAATCGTCGACGGATCTCTAGCGAGGTTCATTAACTCTTGCGAACAGCCATCCTTCTGAAAGACATGACTTCGTAGCCACAGACGAAACGTTCGATTGTGGTCATCGTGTATCAACTTTTCATTTCGTCCTCTTCTAGGATATTTATCTCTTATTTCCTGTAGGTGAATCTCGATAAAAGGCTCAACTTCAACCCTATTATGTAAAGTATAGAGACAAGCTTTCTCCCATTCACATCGATTTACCTGCGATGGAACGCCGACGGATAGTCTTTTCCAGTCAATGTTTGTAGTCTTCGGCAACCCAATCGCCTCCGCGGTGGACAAATACTCGGAGTAAAATTCGACCGATTCCTCCGCAATGTAGCTTTCTACTATACATCCTTCTGCCCGATTTCGGTTCTTGACATAACTCTTCAAAACCTTCATGTACCTTTCAACAGGATACATCTATCTCAAGTACACCGGTCCACATAGCTTCAATTCCCGGACTAAGTGCACCGTTAGATGAATCATTATGTCAAAAAATGAGGGTGGAAAGTACTTTTCAAGCAAGCACAAAGTCTTAACCAACTCTAATTGTAGCGAATCTAGTGTCAATGGATCTATTACCTTAGAGCGTATCGAGTTAAAAAATGAGCATAACTTGGTAATTGCGAATCTCACATCCTTCGTTAAAACTCCTCGCAACGCCAGCGGTAATAACTGTTGCATCAAGATATGACAATCATGTGATTTCATGCCAATCAGCCTCAGATCCTTCATAGACACCAACCTTTTCAAGTTGGAAGAATACCCGTTGGGCACTTTTACAGAAGCCAGCCACTCACAAAGCTTTCTTTTTTCTTGTCTTGATAGTGTGTACTTCGCCGGAGGTAAGTAAGTTGCATTCCCTTTCTTCGTAGGGATCAAGTTAAGTCTAATCTTCAATTTCTTAAGATCCAACCGTGCCTTCTCACCATCTTTGCTCTTATTAGGAATGTCTAGCAATGTGCCCACTATTGATTCACACACGTTTTTCTCAATATGCATCACATCCAAGCAATGACGAACAAAAAGCGTCCACCAATATGGAAGTTCGTAGAAGATTGACCGTTTTTTCCAAGGGCCGTCAACCACGGGATCATTGTTACGCCGTTTTCTTTTCCCGAGCACCACTTTCAAATCCTTAACCATCTCATAGACGTCTTCGCCGGTCAAAACCCGGAGAGGGTTTCTTTCTTCCGTTTTGCCATCGAAAGCCTTTTTCTGTTTGCGGTTTCGATGATTTTGTGGTAAAAATCTCCTATGACCAAGATAAACGGTTTTCTTACCATTCTTCAATTGGATGGAGGATGTTTCTTTCATACAAACGGGACAACCGATAGAACTCTTGACTGAATAACCAGATAGATTTCCATAAGCAGGAAAGTCATTGATTGTCCACATCAACATTGCACGGAGTGTGAATGTCTCTTGACGGTAAGCATCTCTAACTTCGATCCCCTTTTCCCATAAGCTCTTTAGATCATCGATTAGTGGTGCTAAGTACACATCAATGTCATTCCCTGGTTGTTGAGGACCAGATATCAATAAGGTCAACATCAAGAACTTTCGCTTCATGCTCAACATCGGAAGGAGATTGTAGTTGACAAGTATGACGGGCCAAGTACTATGCCTACTACTCATATTACCATGCGGGTTAATTCCGTCCGCCGACAAACCAAGACGTAGATTCCGTGGTTCCGCACAAAATTCAGGATGATCGGCATCAAAGGTCTTCCATTGTGGTGCATCGGCTGATGTCTAAGCATACCATCTTCAACACGTTTATCATGGTGCCAAGTCAAATTCTTGGCATGCTCGGCATTACGGAATAAACGTCGTAGACGCGGTGCCGGAGGAATGTACCATAACACCTTTGCCGGCACACCTTTGCTGCCATTCGTTGGCTTCTTGCCCTTCTTCCATCTTGACTCCTTACAAACCGGACATTCATCCAAATTCTCGTACGCATTTCGGTAAAGGGCGCAATCATTTGGACATGCATGAATTTTTTCATATTCCATTCCCAAAGTGCTCAACGTCTTCTTAGCTTCGTACATACTAGCAGGTATTTTATTATCAACCGGTAGAACCTCTCTTAAAAATTCTAAAAGAGTCGTGAAACTAGAATTTGTCTACCCTCCCGATGCCTTCATGTTCCATAATTTGACCAATGCGGACAATTTCGTATATTTACTACACCCGTCATACAAGGGCATCTCGACATCATTCATCATTGCTTCAAATAACTCCGGACGATGCACAAACTGTTCTTCCAAATCTTTAACCATATCAAACAAATTATCTCCTACAACTTCCTCAACAACATCATCTTTCGCTTTGTTGTTCGATGATGGATTAAAAAACATTTCACCGTGTAAATACCACGTTTGGTACGAACAAATAATTCCACGCGCAAGCAAGTGTCTTCTAACTTCATCAACTGGATGATATCTATGATTTCCACAATCCACACAAGGACATCGAATCTTATCATTCTTCATGTGAGTTTCCGCAAATGACAAAAATTCTTCAATCCCATCTCGATATTTTCTAGTCAATCTATTAGTCCACATCCATTTTCGATCCATTTCCAAGAACCCGACCTAAATCGATATTAAATTTATCATACAAATTATTAAATAATCAAGTTTTTACATTTAAAAACACAATGTATAGTCAACAACTAATCAAACCGAAAAAGAAAAAAAAAAGAGAATATATACCATTTTTGACATCTACAATAAATCGTCCATAAAAATCAAATAAATAAAAAGAAGAGTAAGTAATAATCACAATACTTACAAATATTTAATATACGCGAGTGTTGGTTTCGCAGTGGAGGAGACGTGTGTTCGCAGGTGTCTGTGATGTTTTTCGCGGCTGCGCGATAGATCTGTAATGAGATGAAATGAGAGCTATTGAAGGGTAAAAAAGTTAGGAATACACGACGGGTTCTTAAAACCCGTCGTGTAAAGTCAGACTTTACACGACGGTTCCAAGGAACCGTAGTGTAAAGTGGCTCCGCGAAGCACTTTACACTACAGTTTTTTGGAACCGTAGTGTAAAGTCAGACTTTATACGACGGTTCATTGGAACCGTAGTGTAAAGTTTATCCGCGAGACACTTTACACGACGGTTCTTTGGAACCGTAGTGTAAAGTCGGACTTTACACGACGGTTAATTGGAACCGTAGTGTAAAGTCGGACTTTACACGACGGTTAATTGGAACCGTAGTGTAAAGTTTCTCCGCGAGGCACTTTACACGACGGTTCATTGGAACCGTAGTGTAAAGTGGCTCTGCGAGGGACTTTACACGACGGTTCTTTGGAACCGTAGTGTAAAGTCCCTCGCGGAGCACTTTACACGACGGTTCCAAAGAACCGTCGTGTAAAGTCCGACTTTACATGACGGTTTCAAGGAACCGTCGTGTAATGTACTTTTTGTAGTAGTGGGATGTGTATGCTTCCCCCACCCCCATACCCGTGCCATCCCTTTTACTCTCATACCTACCCGCCTAATTTAATGCGGGTGCGGGTAATTTTCACTAGGAGTGTTATACCTATACCCTATAACTATTTGTCTATATTAAGAAGTTAAAAAAAAAAAAAAAAAAAAAAGCAAACACTACTACAATATGCGGATTTCAAGACGGAGCTTCCACAACCATTTTTAAAAAACGGTCGTGAAAAGTTAGGCAAAAACATGGGACGGAACATGGTTTCCGAAAATCATTGTGGAAGCCACAGCCTTCCACGACGGTTTATGGAAACCGTCAGGTCAAATTTTTTTTTTTTTGAATTTCTCACCCTACCACGACGGTTTTTCTCTGTCGTGGTAGGTCAATTTGTTTTTTGAATTTTTCACCCTACCACGAGGGTTTTTCCCAAAAACCATCGTGGAAGGTATGATGGCGGGAATTTTAAAAATTTTTGAAATTGTTCAACTTTTTGGAACGTATATTAAAACCAAAAAAAAAAATATATCCACTTTCCCACCCCATTACATTCCGAGCCTTTTTCACTCTCTGTAGAGAAATTCCACTCTGCTTGTCTGCAAGATCAAACAACCTGTATTCCAACACAAACCAAAACAACCCAGATTTGTGTGACCTCCTGCTGAAGAGAATCACGAAAAAAAAAAATTTATTCATCAATCCAATTCTACAATTAATGAATCACAAATCTCTCTCTCACTTTTGCACTCCAAGAACCTCCCTTTTCTCTGGAGAGTTCTTGCTCTGTTCTTGGGATCTCACAGTTTCAGCCTTTCTCTCTACAGCCTAACAAAGCTACCCTTTTATACACGGGTCAAACACCCAAATTACAAGAAAGTAATTTGCTCTAGTAAATGTTGACTGAGATCCACGGTGTCAATTAAAATTGACTTGACTGCCACCCAAGACTCAAGATTGCCACCTCAGACTCAAGTTTCTGACTCAACTCTTAACAATCTCCACCTTGAGTCAAAACTTCTGATTCTCCTGTCAATCTCTCTGACATGACTTGTTGCTTCCAACATTCAATAACTTCAGACAGTGGTTGAACTTAGAGGACGACAAAGCTTTAGTGAGCATATCTGCAGGATTATCTTATGTGCCCACCTTTTCCACTTTGACCTCTCCCTTGGCAATGACTTCTCTGACAAAATGAACTCGGATATCTATGTGCTTTGTTCTCTCATGGAACATCTGGTTTTTGGTGAGATGAATAACACTTTGGTTATCATAGAACAGAGTAACCGATTTCTGCTGAACACCAAGCTCCCTTATCAGCCCCATTATCCACATAGCTTCCTTGACAGCCTCAGTGATAGCTATATATTCAGCTTCAGTGGTTGACAAAGCCACTACATGTTGCAGTGATGCTTTCCAGCTCACGGTACAACCAAAAACTTGAAACACATATCCGGTAAGAGATCTTCTGTTGTCTAAATCTCCAGCATAGTCAGAGTCTACAAAGCCCACCACACACGTCTGATTATCCTGAACCGTCCCATAAAGCAACCCTTCTTTAGTAGTCCCTCTAAGATACCTTAGTATCCACTTGGCAGCTTCCCAATGATTCTTCCCTGCATTGGACAAGTACCTACTGACCAAACTCACTGCATGAGCCAAATTAGGCCTGGTACACACCATCAAATACATTAAGCTGCCCACCACACTGGAGTAGGGAACTCTCTCCATGTAGTTCACTTCTTGTTCTGTACTTGGAGCATCCTTTACAGAAAGCTTAAAGTGTTGAGCCATGGGAGTGACTACCGGCTTTGAATCCTGCATCCTGAACTTTTCCAGTACCTTCTCCAAGTAACCCTTTTGAGACAAGAACACGTTCCCTTTTGTCCTATCCCTGAAAATCTCAATTCCCAAGATTTTCCTTGCAGGACCTAAGTCTTTCATTTCAAACTCAAATCGTAACATCTTCTTAACCCTGTTAATTTCCTCCTCGTCCTGGCAGGCCAGCAACATATCATCAACATACAAAAGAAGATACATGTATTTCTGCTCCTTAAACATCCTAAAATACACACAGCCATCAAAACTGCTCCTGCTGAACCCATTTCGCAGCATAAAGAGGTCAAACCTCTTGTACCACTGCCTCGGTGATTGCTTAAGCCCATATAAGGACTTCTTAAGCAGACACACATGATTTTCCATACCAGCCTCCTTGAATCCCTCTGGTTGAGCCATGTAAATTGTCTCCTCCAACTCACCATGAAGGAAAGCAGTTTTAACATCCATTTGCTCTAGCTCCATGTCAAAAACTGCTGTTAAGGCCAAAAGCACTCTAATTAAGGTGTGCTTCACTACATGTGAGAAAACCTCGTGGTAGTCCACACCCTCCCTATGTGTGAAGCCCTTAGCTACAAGTCGGGCTTTGTACCGAACCTCCTCCACACCAGGAATGCCTTATTTCCTTTTATAAATCCATTTACAAGCTACCACCTTTTGATTCTTCGGCCTTGGAACCAATTCCCACGTCTGGTTCTTTTGTAAGGACCTCATCTCGTCTGCCATGTAACGCCCCGGCCATTTATGTAGGGCCGACTACGTAAATGTGGGCCGTTACTTTACTTACTTAACTTAATTTACTGAAAATTCTAGAGTAAATTTTTTTTTTCTCTTAAACTTTATTTTAAAACTCAAACTTAAACTTAACTTGACTTAATCTCATACTTATACTCATACTTATTTATAGGTACTTACTCGAGTACCGAGATCGTGGACCAGACCCGATCTAGTGCGGGTCGGTACTACACGGGGCAACTTGCTTGCCATACATACTTGAAATTTTTCTTAAACCATACCATTACTTCCTTATAACATAACAAAACACATTTTACAAACATATTTTACAAAAACATATTTTCCAAAACCCGTGGCGGTGTCCATCCCATATTTCACAGTCCGCAATATCATCTCTCCACAGTCTTGCATCAAGTACTGCCGGTAGGTTGCTTACCTACAGCATGAACGTAAGTAATGAGCTTATGCCCAGTAAGTACAACATTCAATCCGCAAAACATTTTAAGTGCAAGAATGCATGAATTGATTATGCTTTCTTATAAATCAATTATGCTTTCATATATTAATTTGGTTTTGTTCCCTTACATGTCGTGCATGCACGTACCGTGGTACATAGCCATGGAGTGGTTGGAGGCGGCCAGTCCAAAACAAGTCAAACCATGAAACAAATCGTTTAACATGGAGTGATTGGGGCAGCCAGTCCAATCCAACTCAAATCATAGACTAAACCGTTTAAACCCGCCCTCGTGGCAAGTCGGTACGACACAATAACATTAACTTTTCTTATCTTATCTCATAACTTAAAAACTTATTCTTACTATGTGATTTAATATTTGTGAACATGCTTCATGATGTCACGACAACAAAACATATAACATAACATAATCACAAACCATAACATAAAACACCATAACATAAGACATCATAACATAAATATCATAACATAAACATCATAGCATAGACCATCATAACATAAACTTCATAGCATAACATCATAGCATAAACCATCATAACATAAAGCACCATAACATAAACTATCATAACATAACTTCATAGCATAACGTAAACTTCATAGCATAACATCATAACATAAACTATCCTAACATAAGCATCATAACATAAACATCATAACATAACTTCATAGCATAACGTAAACTTCATACATAAAATCGTAATCCTTAGGAATGTCTAAAATTTCCCATTATTACATAATTTCCCTTACTAAGGAATCGTATCATCAATCTTCAAACTCATAGTCATCATCGTTGTAATGACCCAAATTTTCTATAAGCTTATGATTTCTTTTGTTAAGAATCACAGCTATGTTATGTATGTTTATGTGTTATATGATATGTTTTCTAAGAAAAGAAGTTGAATCTTTTGTTAAAAGATTCGATAAAGTTAGTTTAAGACCCTTTGGTTAAAAAGGGATAAGTTATGATTTATGACTCTATGTGGTAGTTTATAATTTTAAGAAAATCCTATGCGCAGTTCGGATAAGTTTTGGACGATGGTCCAGCTAAATTATACTGTTATCAGTTGAAAAACAGTATATGAATATCTATGTTAGTATGAAAATGGACTGCATATAGGAAATAAACTAAACAAAGCTTTTAAGGATGACACCTCTGATGACAAGTGTCATTGCCATGATTGGTCACCTTACAGGGACCAAAATGCAAATATTTTATGTTTAGGGGTCATTTTGCAAATTTGAGAAAGTTCATGATTTTGAAGTTTTAGAAGTTAAGGAAGTCTTTTTAAGAAGGATTTAGCAATAAATTGAGATTTAGAAGGCTTATTTTAGTCGGCCAATTTATAGGGACTAAAGTGCAAATATTTTTGCCTTTAGGGGCTAAAGTGCAATTTTGGGAAAAATTGTGGACTTATCAGCAATTATGTAAATTTGTGAACAAGGGATCTAGTTTTTAAGGAAAATTATGCAGATTAGAAGAATTTAAGTATCATTAAAAGTTTACAAATCATGCCCTAAGTTTAGTAACTAAGCACTTTGATTTGCTTGGTTGATTTTGGGTTATGGTTCAATTAGCAAAGTTAGTCCTATTTGGCTTCACCAAAAACCGGCCACATGAGGGAGAGACAGCTCATGCTTGTAGCTTGGATGAGCCACCCTCCTAGCCTTGCTCCTTGGCAAGCCAAGGCATGCACACCTAAGCACCAAGGCCGGCCACCACAAGGAACCAACACATGGACTAGCCTTGCTCACATGGCAAGCTCATGCTTTGCCAAAGCTACACCATGACCGGCCACTTGAGGAAGCAACACCTCTTGGCCTAGGCTTGATGAATCCACACCCTAGACTCCCTAGCCTAGCCTCATTGGCAAGCCAAGGCTTGCACACCTCACCCTAGGGCCGGCCATCACAAGAGCATGCCACATCAAGCTTGTAGCTTTGATGAGTAAGCAATCTAGCTAAGCTTGCTTGGCAATTTGGGACAAGGAAGGCCGGCCAACACTTAGGGACTAAGGAGAAATTTTGCAGCCTTAGGGACCAATAGATAAATTACAAAAGATGGATTTCTTGAACTCTTCTAGCTCTTGACACATCATGCACCATAGGCTTGCTTAGTAAGCTTGCTAGGCTTACTTGTTGACTAGCAAAAGCAAGCACAAGCTCCAACTAAGGCCGGCCACACTAAGAAAGGGACACCTCATGGTTCCTAGCTATCATGAGTAAGCAACTTAGCTTGGCTACTTGGCATCTTGGCCGGCCACCTTTCAAGCAATCAAGGGCAAATTGGTTTCTTCTAAGGACTTTTGAGCAATTCCAAGAGTTGTGCTTCACCTATAAATAGGTGAAGGTTCTCTCATTATATTTTGTTAGCCAACACACACATAAGCAGCACATACTCCCTAGTTCTGCCCTAGAAGCCGAGTTAAGAAAGGAAAGAAAAAGGAGAGAGGAGAAAACAAGAGAAAGAGTTTTCGGTTAGCATAGAAAGTTGGAGGAAAATTTCAAAGCTCTAGTTAAGGATTTTAATCCGTAGAACGTGAGGTAAATACTTGAACCCTCTAGTTCTTTATTTAAGTTTCAGTTGAGGTTTAAGTATAAGATCATTGAGTATGAGCATGAGCTTAGTTTGTTAAGTTTTATGCACTATGGTTTAAGTATGCATGAGTAAGGATCAAAACTGAACGGTTTTTCTAATAACCAGATTTTGAGGCTTTTAGAGGCCGAATTTGGAAAAAGTCAAAACTCTAAAGTTGTAGAGAAGGGAAAATCCTAGGGGTCAACACAGACAGTTTTTGAAAACAAGACCCCTAAGACCTTTGTTTTTGCAAAAACCCGAGACCAAAATATAACTAGTGTATATGGTTGAAGAATTTTCAAAGGCAGAAACAAGCATGTTAAAGATAGATTTGAGTTTTGAGTTAAAAACAAAAGTTGTAGGAGACTTCAAGTTCTACAACTTTAATGAAGAAAACTTTTCCAAATTTCAAACGGATTTGTAAGAAAAGTACCAAACACTATGTAATAGTTTTAAAAACCGGTTTTAAGAACTTTAGGGTTTTACTAAAATTCAAAAGGAGTTGAATTTTAGGATTTGTGGTTTGAATTAAGTTAGCAACTAGAATCGATACGTTGTTATGATAGGATGCTTATCCTATGATTTTCTTGAAAACAGGAAAGCGACCTGTTTGAGTGAAGAATTTTAATTCAAGGCGCAGTATAGGTTAGTATGACTCCGCCTACAGCATAAACAAAACTGATTGTTGTATGCCTTTAAGTATATGATGATATAAAAGTGATGAAATGCTTATGACTTGTATGATACCAAGTTCATGATGCTATAAGGAATGTTTATGGTATGTATGTATGTATGTCACCATGAAATGATGAATGTTATGGCTTGTATGCTTTTAAGTTTATGTTATGAGATATATGAGGTATGTTAGAGCATGTATGTTCATGCGATGAATAAATTGATATTATGGCATCACGAAGCATGCTTATTAATGATAAGTTAATCGGTAAGATATGAAATCCCAGTTTCAGTTAAGGAACTGGTTATGATCATGAAATAAGGTTTCAAGAACGAAACAAGATAAGAACAAGATGTAAAACATCATTATGATAAGCAGGATGCAATATGTCGTATCGACCCGCGTTAGGTCGGGTTTGGTTCATGGTTTGAGTTGGACAGGGCTAGCCGCCCCAACCACTCCATGGCAGCGCGCCACGGTACGTTCATTTATGTTAAGTAAGGGCCCTAAAAATTATGCTAACTTATGAAAACAGTAAGAAAGCATAATTGATTCACGCATTATGTTATTATGTGATATGTTGCGGATAAATAGTTGTGCTTGCTGAGCGAAAGCTCATAGTTCATGTTTATGCTGTAGGTAAGCAAACTTATAGCAATACTTGATACAAGACAGCGGAGCATGGCAAGACAAACTGTGAAACTGTGGGTCGGGAACTACTACGTTTCTTTTTGTTAAATTATGCTACGCTAAATATGTTGTAATTGAGTACAAGATTTCTTTACTATGATATGTAGCTAATTTCATGTACAAGTATGTATGTAAGTAATTATTAGAAAAGATTTCAGTTCAAGTTTTATATTGTATGTATAAAAAAAATTAAAAAAAAAATTTAGCTCAGGTTTTCATATGTAGTAAGTAAGTATGTAAGGTAACGGCCTACGATAGGCGGGTCGTGACAATCGTAATCTACTAAATTCTTATTGGCCACATCCAACTTATTGTTTGTGTAACGACCCGCCTAGCACAGGCTATTACCATACATACATACTTAACTTTTCTCATAATTCTTACTTACTTAACGAAAACAACGGAAATTTTTTTTTATTTTTTATAGTGCGCACACACACGAATACGTAAGTATAAAATAACGTTGCTAAATAAAAGTGTTTGGGCGTAAAAGAAAACACATAACATGAATACATAATATCAAAACGCGTAGCGGCATAATTTTCCCACATTTCACAGTTCGCCCCGCCACGCTCCACCATCTTGTATCATGTACTTCCCGTAGGTTGCTTACCTACAGCATAGACGTAAGACAATGAGCTTTCGCTCAGCAAGTACAACTACTATCTACCACGATACTACATAACATAGCATACTTACTTATTCATCATAACATAACTTGATCATAGCATAACATAGCATACATCTCTTAGCATAACATAACATACTTATGCATGAACCGTTTATGCTTCATTATGTTTTCTTATGCTTTCATAACTTATCTTGCTTATCTTACTTATGGGCCCCATAACATAAGTGTCCGTATCGGGCGCGCAACTATGGAGTGCTTGGGGCGGCCAGTCCATTTCCAACTCAAACCATAGTCCAACCCGACCTACGAGCAGGTCGGTACGACACAGGCAAGCTCGCTTGCCATTATAACTTTCATCGTCTCATACCTTGTTCTTATTCTTATTAATTGATGAACATGCTTCGTGATGTCTCACACAATTAAATCATAATCACTTCTTAATCATAACATAGCTTATATCTTATCATAACATAATTCTGACATAATTCATAACATACATTATAGCTCATACTTCATAGCATATCATAGCACATAGCATGGCATACCTCATAGCATATCATAGCACATAGCATATAGCATTCATTAAACACATAGCATTAAACCTATAGCATACATCAATACATTTAACATACTTGGGTAAGTATTCACAACAAAGCCTATGCTATAGGCGGAGTTGTACTTACCTCGTCTGCTATGTCCGATGTTGTGCTGCTCCAAGCTCGGGCGCAACAACAGGCTATCTCCTGTTATTCCATGGACATAGGGTAAGGATTCTTAATCATAAAATGTTGGTGACTTAACCAACATGCATACGTAGTCCTAGTTATATGTCCCCTTTACACAAGATGTCTTACTTGGATTATAGCTTATGAGGTTACATAGCGTAACCTTAGATACTAAGCCCACTTGTATACAAATAAGGTTAGGTTACCATCCTAACCTTGGGCCTATGCCTTAAAATTCTTATTCTATAATCCAATGGGTTATGTTGGATAACCCTTGAGGCGGTCAAAATTCGGTCCACAAAAATCATCCTTCTATGGGTCAAACTTAGTCAACAAAAGTCAACCCCTTATAGGTCAAACTTAGTCAACAAAAGTCAACCCCTCATAACTCGGGTATCCATCCCGGTTATCTTCCGTCGTCGTTACTAAATTTTTGGCTTAAAAATCCCTTTTTCCTTATCTTGGAAAAATTTGGTGAATTAAGCTCAAAAACCTGCAATTAACTTATAAAAATTCGGGGTTCTTAAAATAAAGCCTCATAAAAATCATTGAATACTGAAAACTATCGTTGGAACAGTCTCCACAGTCAAAACATTGGTGTTGTGCAAAAATACAGTTTTTCTACATTGTTTTAGAAAATCCTGTGCAGGAATTTCCTGTTTTCTGCACAGTTTTTTAGAAATCCGTGTCAGTTTAAAAATATGAATTGAATTTGAAAAAGTTGTTTTCACCAAAGTTTTAGATCTTGAAAAATCCTAAAACTTTTGTGTTTTCTAGAAAACCTAGTTCGGACTCTATCGTGTCCATATTCCTGGTTGAACTCACCTGGCCGTGCATGAACCCTGGGCACGGTCAGGCTCGGATTTTCATAAAAACCGAGGCCGTTGGAGCCTTGTTTTGAAAAACTGTCCATGTTACCCTATAGGAAAAACTTTTCTATACAACTTTTATGTTTTACGTTTTCCCAAAATCGGCCTCTAAAGGCCTCAAATTTCACTTTCCAGAAAACTGGGCAGTTTGAACCCGAACTGGCAGTTTTTGTTCTTAAATCCGTTTTTTGTCCTAATACGTGCACACTACCTCAACCGACCACAGCGAGAGCCTATGAACACACATGCAGCATTTTCTAACGTCCCAATTCAACATTCATGTGATCCGATCATGTCCATGCAAACCAACAATGAAAATGCATCACCTAGGGTTTGCATGGTTCTAGGTTCATTCAAACCATTCCATTCATTTAAGATCTACTTTAGCAACCTAGCATGCCATTCTAAATCATGCTTGAACATATTTAGGGGACATACAACTTATCAAACACCTAGCATGCAAGTTCTAACAATCAAACAAACATAAGCATGAAATCAATCAAAGCTCATAATCAAACTCATAAATCAAACCACCCTTAATACCTAATCAAGCACCACACCTAAACTAATCTAGGGCAATAAAATAACTTGAGCTTATGCTCTTACAATTTTCAACTTGAAATACATATAAATTTCAAATTGAAACTTAATTGAAGAGTTTAGGGCTATGGAAGAGTTACCTTGATCAAGGCAAGGCTAGGCTTAGGGTTTGGGTCCAAAACTTCTTCCTTCCTCCTTGTTCTCCTTTCACTCGGTTTTCACCCTCCAATGGGTACCGAAAATTTGCCCTCACTTGGTGGTTGATCCTACCAAATCCAGCCACTCTCCGCACTTTCCTTCTTCACTTTTCTCTTCCCCTTTCTTGCTTTCCCACAACCGGCCACTTGGCCTAGAATGGGTTCCAAATTTTTTTTTTTCAAACTTTTTTCTTGGCTCTAGGTGAAATCCGACCACCCCCTATGTTCTCCCCCCTTAAGTTTTTAATTTTTCTCTCTTCTCTCTTTCCTTCCTAATGCTCGGCTTTTTGAGAGGAAAAATGGCCAAAGTTTTGCTAGATTTTCCAAATTTTGGTGAACAAAATGACCACCCTTCATCACCTATTTATAGGTGATGGAAATTCCTTAAAATTGTTAGAAAGCCCTTGAAGAAACACAAAATTGCACAATGGGGGGGCATAGGTGGCCGGCCAATCCCTTGGAGAACAAGCAAATATTACTTTCCAATTTTCTTTAATCCAAAATGATGTCATAATTTGGTGGTAGGATGATGTCATCATCCTAAGGCCTTGTTTGGCTTTTTCTTCAATATGCAGTCCAATTTTGAGCTAACACAGATATTTTCAATACTGTGCTCACTAATACACAGTATTGTTATATTATACTGCAGTCCAAAATTCATCTGTGTAAAAATGGACTGTATAAAATTTTTCTTATTTCCTTAAGGCCTTTTGCCCTTTATTTCTAACTTGGTGTGCTTGATTTTTCTATGGTGGTTTTAAATCCTATTCATGCTATCTTGTCTGTAAAAATAGTTTTCGCAGTATATTTCCATACTGCTTTGCCATACTACTGTATAGTCATCTCTTTGACCATTTTAGTCAAACTTTGACTTTCTTTGTCAACTTTGACTTTTCTTGGTCAAACTTTGACCAACATAAAATCATAGAATTTTCATCCCCTTTTTACTTAAAAGGGTCACTTGCTAGTCTAAGCAATTATTTTTGAGTCTTATAAAACCATAAGAACTCACAAAACTTAACAAAAACTCTAAATCGAGCTTTTTCATAAATACCTTCATGGCACACATTTAATTCCTTTCGAAGGAAACAGTAATATCGAAAAACTAGGTATTACAGTTTGTGCATTACCTTGATATTACCACTGAGTCAAGGCATTACCAAACATTTTTCCACATCTACTATTACTCTTACGGGGCAAAAGTTTCACAAACATGAAACTTAAATTCTATAACATCTATCATATTTCTTAGAATGAAAAATTCCTGATTATCACCCTACTAAGGTAAGGCGATAGGCTATCTAATCTTGAAGCCTATTCATTTCCTTATTGCTACTCTAGCAATTATCATTGCAACTTAACCATTACAGTTGCAAGATTAGGCTCTTGCGGAATTTTGGTTCGGTCGTACATGCGGCGAACCATTTTCTAGTTTCTAAACCTAATTCCTGACATGTCTAACACCTATTCTTGTATTCATATCTTAGCATATCATATCATAGAATCATCATAACTTATCATATCATACTAGAGATTACTCACGATCTCATCATATCATATCGTAAACTTAGCTTATCTACCATGCTTTCGCTGCGCAACTCTGATCCATTGGCAGCAATAGCCCATAGACTCATTTGGATAAGCGCGCCAAGCTACAACATAACTGATGTATCGTCTTATATACATATCCTAGTGTATCTCGGGATCATGATAATACATAGGCAATCCTAGGTGTCATAAAAAAAAAAAAAAAAAAACATTTAGGAACCTCCTATCAAGGTACCCTATGCCAAGGCACCTTGCACGAGCCTCCTCGTTTAGGCGTCGGCTGGCAAGCATATCCTGAAGATATGTCCCTACATGACAAAATCTGAAGAGGGTCTCCATATCGTGCAACCATTCCTTGGGTGCGTAGCTCCTCCTCCATTCCTCGGAATGCCAACGAAGCCTCGCGGTCCTCTTCAATCCAACCCGGGTTTGACACCAGGTACATGTCTTTATCATAGTAATATTATAATCTTTCATAATTAACATATCTATAATAGAGTCAGAAAACAAACTTACCAAACTGTGGCGCTGACGGCAGAACTGTGAAACTGAATGGCAGAAAACTTGCTCTGATACCATTCTCTGTAACGCCCCGGTCATCTACGTAGGGCCGACTACGTAAATGTGGGCCGTTACTTTACTTACTTAACTTAATTTACTGAAAATTCTAGAGTAAAATTTTTTCTTTCTCTTAAACTTTATTTTAAAACTCAAACTTAAACTTAACTTGACTTAATCTCATACTTATACTCATACTTATTTATAGGTACTTACTCGAGTACCGAGATCGTGGACCAGACCCGATCTAGTGCAGGTCGGTACTACACGGGGCAACTTGATTGCCATACATACTTGAAATTTTTCTTAAACCATACCATTACTTCCTTATAACATAACAAAACACATTTACAAACATATTTTACAAAAACATATTTTTCAAAACCCGTGGCGGTGTCCATCCCACATTTCACAGTCCGCAATGCCATCTCTCCACAGTCTTGCATCAAGTACTGCCGGTAGGTTGCTTACCTACAGCATGAACGTAAGTAATGAGCTTATGCCTAGTAAGTACAACATTCAATCCGCAAAACATTTTAAATGCAAGAATGCATGAATTGATTATGCTTTCTTATAAATCAATTATGCTTTCATATATTAATTTGGTTTTGTTCCCTTACATGTCGTGCGTGCACGTACCGTGGTACATAGCCATGGAGTGGTTGGAGGCGGCCAGTCCAAACCAAGTCAAACCATGAAACAAATGGTTTAACATGGAGTGATTGGGGCAGCCAATCCAATCCAACTTAAACCATAGACTAAACCGTTTAAACCCGCTCTCGTGGCAAGTCGGTACGACACAATAACATTAACTTGTCTTATCTTATCTCATAACTTAAAAACTTATTTTTACTATGTGATTTAATATTCGTGAACATGCTTCATGGTGTCACGACAACAAAACATATAACATAACATAATCACAATCCATAACATAAAACACCATAACATAAGACATCATAACATAAATATCATAACATAAACATCATAGCATAGACCATCATAACATAAACTTCATAGCATAACATCATAGCATAAACCATTATAACATAAAGCACCATAACATAAACTATCATAACATAACTTCATAGCATAACGTAAACTTCATAGCATAATATCATAACATAAACTATCCTAACATAAGCATCATAACATAAACATCATAACATAACTTCATTAAATAAAATCGTAATCCTTAGGAATGTCTAAAATTTCCCATTATTATATAATTCCCCTTACTAAGGAATCGTATCATCAATCTTCAAACTCATAGTCATCATCGTAATCTACTAAATTCTTATTGGCCACATCCAACTTATTGTTTGTACATTGCCTTGATATTACCACTGAGTCAAAGCACTACCAAACATTTTTCCACATCTACTATTACTTTTACGGGGTAAAAGTTTCACAAACATGAAACTTAAATTCTATAACATCTATCCTATTTCTTAGAATGGAAAATTACTGATTATCACCCTACTAAGGTAAGGCGATAGGCTATCTAATCTTGAAGCCTATTCATTTACTTATTGCTACTCTAGCAATTATCATTGCAACTTAACCATTACAGTTGCAAGATTAGGCTCTTGCGGAATTTTGGTTCAGTCGTACATGCGGCGAACCATTTTCTAGTTTCTAATCCTAATTCCTGACATGTCTAACACCTATTCTTGTATTCATATCTTAGCATATCATATCATAAAATCATCATAACTTATCATATCTTACTAGAGATTCCTCACGATCTCATCATATCATATCGTAAACTTAGCTTATCTACCATGCTTTCGCTGTGCAACTCTGATCCATTGGCAGCAATAGCCCATAGACTCATTTGGATAAGCGCGCCAAGCTACAACATAACTGATGTATCGTCTTATATACAAATCATAGTGTATCTCGGGATCATGATAATACATAGGCAGTCCTAGGTGTCATAAAAAAAAATATTTAGGAACCTCCTATCAAGGTACCCTATGCCAAGGCACCTTGCACGAGCCTCCTCATCTAGGCGTCGGCTGGCAAGCATATCCTGAAGATACGTCCCTACATGACAAAATCTGAAGAGGGTCTCCATATCGTGCAACCATTCCTTGGGTCCTATCGAAGATGCGTATATCCTCCTCCATTCCTCGGAATGTTAACGAAGCCTCGCGGTCCTCTTCAATCCAACCCGGGTTTGACACCAGGTACATGTCTTTATCATAGTAATATTATAACCTTTCATAATTAACATATCTATAATAGAGTAAGAAAACAAACTTACAAAACTGTGACGCTGGCGACAGAACTGTGAAACTAGATGGCCGGGGAGTTAATGCCATTGCAATTTTCCACTTATCAGCATCTTTAGAGTTGATGGCTTCTTTAAAACTCTGTGGTTCCTCCTCATCATAGCTCTCAGCTGTTAGAAGAGCATATGAAATCATATCTGCATGTCCATATCTGGCTGGGGGTTTTATTTATCTTCTTGGCCTGTCTCTTGCCAATCTGTAGTTATCTGCTGCAGCTGGTTCTGGCTCAAGATCTCCATCAGCGGCTCTTTCCTGTAGATCAATGTTCTCTCCCAAAACTTCACTTTGCTCCACCTCCACTTCAACACTCTCCTGTCTATTGGAGTCCCGAGCCCTTAGTTGGTTTTTCAAGTGAGAATACATCTAAGTCTCATTGAATCTAACATCCCTACTTATTATAACCTTAGGCTTCCCAGATTCCAAATGCCACAGCTTATATCCTTTAACTCCTTCTGGATAGCCTATAAAGATACACTTTATGACTCTGGGCTCTAACTTGTCTTGCTTGATATGGGCATAAGCAACACAGCCAAACACCTTTAAATTCTCATAGCTCCCAGGACTTCCACACCATGCTTCCATTGGTGTCTTCATGTCATTTGCAGAGGAGGGACTTCGGTTTATCAAGTAACAAGCTGTGGTAACAGCTTCTGCCCAGAATTGCTTTGATAACCCAGAACTGCTCAGCATGCACCGTACCTTCTCCATGATTGTTCTGTTCATTCTCTCGGCAATCCCATTTTGCTGAGGAGTATCTCTGACTTTATGGTGTCTGTCTATTCTATGCTTCGAACAGTACCCATTAAAGACTCCAGCACAGAATTCCAGCCCATTATTTGTCCCCAACTTCTTTATCTTCCGTTCAGTTTGAGTCTCAACCAGTGACTTCCATTTAACAAAGGCCTCAAAAGCATCATTTTTGTTCTTCAAAATATACACCCAGACCCTTCTTGAATAATCATCAATCAAGGATAAGAAGTACCTGGCCCCTCCAAGTGATAAAACTCTTGAAGGTCCCCATAAGTCAGAGTGAACATAGTCTAGGATTGCCTTGGTTGTATGCACACCTGTGTTGAATTTTACTTTGTGAGACTTTCCCAGTACACATGTCTCGCAAAAGTCCAGCTTGCTCAACCTCTCTTTTCCGAGTAAGCCTTGCTTGCCCAATTCTTGAAGCCCTTTATCCCCAATGTGCCCTAAACGCCTGTGCCAAAGCCAAGTCCTTTCCGAATCTTTGTCTTGAGACGTGGAGGCCTCTCCTGTTACTGTCTTGCCTTTCAGAGTATAGAGTCCATTCTTCCTGGTGCCTTTCATGACTATCAAAGAGCCATTTGCTACTTTCATAGTTCCATGCTCCACCTTAATCATTAGGCCAATAGCATCAAGCATCCCAACTGAAATGAGATTCCTCTTTAACTCAGGAACTAACCTCACATTAGACAAGGTTTTGATTGACCCATCTTCCAGCTTCAGCTTGATATCCCCTATGCCAGTAACACTACATTCCTTATTATTTCCAAGCAAGACCTTCCCTCCATCTATTTTCTTGAAGGTTGAAAACCAGGAACGATTGGGTGTCATATGAAAAGAACAACCTGAATCCAGAATCCATTCATCTTCAGACTTAAAATCAGAGACTAGAAGAACCTCATAACTTTCATAGCCATCTGAGGCAACATCTACTTCACCAGACTCCATCTGTTTGAACGATGTCTTGTTCTTCCTCTCTGGGCAGTCCCTTTTGAAATGATCAACCTTGTGGCACTTGAAACATTTCTTCTTGTTATTCTTGGACTTGGATCTTGATTTCTCCTTTTCCTTGTGATTGAAATCCCTTTTATCTGGTCTTCCTCGAGCCATTAATCCCTCTGCCGCCTCTTCCTTGACCTCGGACTTCCTCTTTAATTCTTTGGACATTAAAGCCGATTGAACTTCCTCCAAAGTCAGACTCTCCCTGCCATACAACATCGTGTCGACGAAATTCTCGTACTATTCTGGCAAATAACTCAGTAAAATCACGGCCTGATCTTCATCGTCCACCTTGACTTCAATATTCTCCAGATCAAGAATGATCTTATTGAAATCATCTAGATGGTCACCGATCGTCTTCCCAAGCGCCATCTGAAAAGTGTGGAGTCCCCTCTTCAGCTACAGCCTATTCGCCAACGATCTCGTCATATAGAGATTTTCCAATTTCTGCCATACAGCCGCTGCAGATTTTTCCTTGGAAACCTCCCTCAAAACTCGATCTCCCAGGCTCAAGATTATCGCACTGTGTGCCTTTTCCAGCAAGTCCTTCTTCTCCGAGTCAGACAGAGTAGTCGGCAGATTCTTCTCTCCACCAAGAGCTTCTTGAAGCCCCTGTTGAACCAAGAGGGCTCTCATCTTCAACCTCCATATCCCAAAGTCGTTTTTCCCCAAAAACTTTTCGATGTCGAATCTTGCAGATCCCATGGTTGAACGTAACCTGGCTCTGATACCACTTGTAGAGAAATTCCACTCTGCTTGTCTGCAAGATCAAACAACCTGTATTCCAACACAAACCAAAACAACCCAGATTTGTGTGACCTCCTGCTGAAGAGAATCACGAAAAAAAAAATTTATTCATGAATCCAATTCTACAATTAATGAATCACAAATCTCTTTCTCACTTTTGCACTCCAAGAACCTCCCTTTTCTCTGGAGAATTCTTGCTCTGTTCTTGGGATCTCACAGTTTCAGCCTCTCTCTCTATAGCCTAACAAAGCTACCCTTCTATACACGAGTCAAACACCCAAATTACAAGAAAGTAATTTGCTCTAGTAAATGTTGACTGAGATCCACGGTGTCAATTAAAATTGACTTGACTGCCACCCAAGACTCAAGATTGCCACCTCAGACTCAAGTTTCTGACTCAACTCTTAACACTCTCTAATATAAATTCTAACTCCAAACCCAAAGCCGCCCATATCCTTCCTCCATTTATCTCTCTCCGCTCCCTCTATACATTCTTGCCGCCATTCCTCTCTCTCTCTCTAACTCCGAGCCTTTTTCCTTATCTCTCTAGCCGCCATTCCCCCCTCTCTCTCTAACTCCGAGCCTTTTTCCCTCTCTCTCTCGCCACCATTCCTCCATCCCCTACATTCTCTACCACTCCGACCCTACCCACGCTCAACAATCCAGTAAGTTGAAATGTATATTGCTTGGATAAGGCACGGATTTGGGAATTTGCCATCCAAAATGTTGATTTTGTTGATTGTGGTTGTTGATTGTGAATTTTCCGTCCAAAATATCCAAAATCCAAAATGTTCCGTCCAAAATGTTGAGTTGGGAATTTTCCGTCCAAAATGTCCAAAATCCATCCCCTACATTTTCGGTGATTGTTGTTATGATTTAGATTGTTTTAAAATTGCTTGGGTAACGCACGGATTTGAAAATTTTTCGGAAAAAGTGTTGATTTGGTTTTCAAAAAAACCGTCGTGGTAGGGTCCGCCTACCACGATTGTAACGCCCCGACTTCCCACGCCGGGTCGTCACCTTACTTACATACTTAACTTAAACTTGCGGAAAATTTGGGAAAAATTTTTCTTTTTCTTTTAAACGTTATTTTAAAACTTTCAACTTGAACTTCATCCTCAAACTCATACTTACTGATAGGTACTTACTCGAGTACCAAACTTTCAAACCTTCCTTGAAGGCCATCATAATCATGTTGTAGACCAAATCCGAACTAATGTGGATTGGTACCACAAGAGGCAACTTGCTTGCCTTACATACATAAACCTCATCCTTCATACTTAAAATGTCATGAAAATATGAAAATCATTTTTCTTTACAACATATTATATATATATATATATTTTTTTTTTTTTTTTTTGTTTAAAAGCCGTGGCAGTGTCCATCCCACATTTCACAGTCCGCAGAACCAGCCCTCCACAGTATTGCATCAGAGTTTGCTGGCAGGTTGCTTACCTACAGCATAGACGTAAGACGTGAGCTTTCGCTCAGCAAGTACAACTGTTACATCCGCGACACAAAACATGTCGTTATGCATGAACCATTTATAATCTCTTATGAATCAATTATGGATTTATAACTTAATTTAGTTCTATTCCTTTACATATCATGTGTGCTCGTACCGTGGTACATAGCCAAGGAATGGTTGGAGGCGGCAGTCCGTTTTAACTTAAACCATGAAACACAAAGTTTAACATGGAGTAGTTTAGGTAGCCTTCCAATCCAACTCAAACCATGAACCATACCATTTAAACCCGCCTTTGTGGCAAGTCGGCACGACACAACATCCTACTTGTCTTGTTCTTACCAAGTGGTTTAACATTAGTGAACATGCTTCATGATGTCACAATATTATAACATAATCAGCATTAGCCATAACATGGCCTTCTTGAAAACATGGCATTTTTGTAAACATGACATAACATGTCATAACATAACTTAGCACATCATAGCCATAGCATAGCATAACACATTATGGCATCACATATCAGCACATCACATCAGGCAAGTAACAACAAAGGGCCTATGCTGTAGGCGGAGTTGTACTTACCTTCCGTCCTACGCTCTTGATTTATTGTCCCAACAAATGCTTGTTCCTTTTCCGGTACAGCTGCAGGTTCTATCCTGCTCGATAAAGGACATTGTCTAACTTAAACTCGTGAAATGTTGGTGACCTAACCAACATGCTTACCTTACATGGTCTTGGTTGTATGTCCCTTGTGCATAACGTCTTACTCGGTTACCTTGGATAACCTTGTGTACGAAGCCCATAACATAACATACCATTAGGGTTAGATCATCTTCCAACCCTGGGCTTCATCCTTAATCTACAAATCATTGGGTTACTTTCCTAACCCAATATCTTAGCTCAAACGGGTATCCTTTAGGGTTATATTGAGTAACCCTTAAGATCAAACTAAAATCCACTTGTTAGTCAACCAAAGTCAACTATGGTCAACAATGGTCAACTTCAGTCAACTATGGTCAACCCTCGTTGGGTCAACCTTTGGGCCTTGGGCTTGACCCAGTAACTCGGGTATAACTCCCGGTTACCTTTCGTAAACTAATCGCTTGCTATACTCTAGCTTGAAAAATTCATTTTCCTTACTTGGAAAATTTAGGGAAATTAATCCCAAAACTTCTTTCTTAACTTTTAAAAATCCTTTACTTAAATCGTAAAAATCCAAACTCTTGGATTAGTGCTTCATAAAATCATTTGAGGTTGAAAACTGCCCTTGGAACAGTTTTCCATAATCAAAACAATAGTTTGTAGTAGAAAAACAGTTTTCTAGAAACATTTGTAAAGCTAGTGGTGCAGGAATTTTCGGATTCCCTGCGCACCCTTCAAAAACGATCCCAGTTTAAAAATCGGTTCGTAATCTGAAAAAGTTTTCTTCACAAAAGTTGTAGCTCTCGAAATATTCTAAAACTTTCGTATTTTGTAAAAATTCCAATTCGGCCTAGATTCGTCCCAGTTTTTGTTTGAAACTGGCTGACCCCGAAAAACTGAGTGAAAACTGGGTCTGGGGATCAGCCACGGGTTTTGGGGTAAACGGAGGCCATTGGGGTCTCATTTTGGGAAACGGTTCGCATTGCCCCCCTAGGAAAACCTCTTCCGAACAACTTTTATGTTTTACGTTTTTCCCAATTCGGCCTCTAAAGGCCTTATATTTCACTTTTCCAAAAACTGGGCAGATTTGATCCGAATCTGCCAGTTTTTGTGCTTACTCGGTTTTACGCGTCCTACTTCACGGAACTAACTCAACCGATCACGCGGGAGCCTAAGTAACCAACATGCAGCGTTAACTAACGTCCCACATGAATCAACACGTGATTCTAACGCAGCCATGCAACCCAAACCAAATCTACACAAACCTAGGGTTGCATGAACTAGAGTTGCATCACATTTCATACATGCATTCAAGCCAAACCATGACTAGCTCTAATAACCATGCACACAAGCCACAACCGGCTGCACACTAATAGGGAACATACCAACCATAAAGCCATGCAATCCTAGCATGTAACAAGCACAAATATAATGCACACAAGCATAAACAAAACTATAAGCAACCACCCTTAAGCAACACCCTAATCAAGCACCACACCTAGTCTAGGGCATTAACCATAAAACTTTGAGCTTATGCTCTTACATATTGGACTTGGAAATACACTTAAATTTCCACATTAAATCTCAAACCAAAAGCTTATGGTTTTAGGGTTTACCTCTAGGGCTTGGAAGATGGTTTACTAGCTTGGATTCCAAACTTCCTTACTCCTCCCTCTTGGCTGCCAACAAGTCCGGATTTCCCCTCCAAATGGGGTTCCAATTTTCAGCCATGCACATACAAACATACACATAAATATCCCATCTAACTTGCATGGAAAAATGTTAGGGTTTGAGGGAGTTTTACCTTAGCTAACCCTAGGGATGGGTTAGGGTATGCAAACCGAAATCTCCCTCCCTTTTGGCTCTCCAAACACTCCGCTCTAGCTCCCCAAATGGCACCAAAATTTTTCACCCCTTTCTTCCTCACCCCTGCACGGCCACTGCCCAGAAATTGGGTCCAAAATTTCCAGATTTGCCCTTGGTTTCTAGCTTGAAACCGAACATGCACACTAACTAGCCTCCCTTGGCTTTTTCCAACTTTTTCTCTTGGTTCTCTCTTGGTTTCTCTCCTCCTCTCTCTCTCGGATTTTTCTGCAGAAAAATGGCAAGAGTTTGGCCAAATTTTCTGATTTAAATGATTAAATGCCACCCCTATTTATAGGCAAATGCAAACTTTCCAAAAATTGCATTTTAGCCCCTAAATTTTGAGAAAATCATGCAATTGGCATGCTAGGTGTCAAGATGGCCGGCTGCTACTTGGAGAGCAAGGCAAGATGACCTCATCTTGGTGACATCACATGCTTACATCACCCAATTTCCAAAATTTGCACTTTGGCCCCAAAAGTTTAATTTCTTGTATTTATGCCCTCTAGGTGTTGGCCGGTCATTGGCTGCCTTGGAGCCCAAGTTTTGCTTACCTCATCATGATGACATCATCTTGATGACATCATGTGCTTACATCATGCTTACATCACTAATTTTTAAAAATTACACTTTTGTCCCAAAAGGCAAAATTCTTACAAAAATGCCCCCTAGGTGGCCGGTTGCTTTCTTGGTGAACAAGCCAAGCTTATCTCATCATGATGACATCATCTTGATGACATCATGTGCTTATTACATCATCAATTTTCCAAAATTTACACTTTACCCCAAAAGTGAAAATTTTGACATTTTTGCCCCTGCATGTGACCGGCCCCAATGGGTTACTTGGTGACCAAGTTTTCCATATTTTCACGACCTTTTTCCCTTGACCTTAACTAGGTGTGCTTGATTTTCTATGGTGGTTTTAAAGCCTATTTGAGCTATCTCGCCCATACTGACATATTTTACAGTATTTTCTCGTACTGCATCATACAATACTGCCAAGTCAATCCGTTGACCACTCTTGGTCAAACTTTGACTTTCTTGGTCAAATTTGACTTTTTCTGAAATCATGAAATTTCATCACGTCATTTTCCTTAAAATGCCTTAAACTGGCCTAAGTAATCCATCGTTGAGTCTCGTAGCTAATTAACCGAGAACTCAAACTTATACCGATATTATATTCCAAACATGATCTAGACTTAAGTTTACCTCATTCAAAGGAAATCTAGAGTCATAAAAATTCGGGTTATTACATTCTACCCTCCTTAAAAGATTTTCGTCCTCGAAAATTAGAATAATTCTAGGTGGCTTTTCTTCAAGTCCACTATAAATTCATTTAGTTTATTCTCATTTGAATAACTTAATTAGATCAGGTCTTTCATATAGAGCCATAATCTTCTTTCATGTTCTATCATATCCTCATACTTTCATGCTTTCATTTCATTCCATCATACTTTCCTTTCATACTGCATCACAAGAACTATTTACATGAAAAAGTGAGCAACTATATCATATAACTTGCCATGTTTGAAAAGCATATATATAACTTTTCCATACTTTAAAAACATATCATATCACATAGCTTTTTCATATTTAAAAAGCATATTGTGTCTTATTATCTTGTCTTAACATGTGGGCCCATAGTGTACGTACCAAAAGCGCGCAGCCTCCAGACAAAGCTAGGGTTTGCAAGGTCCCTAACAGTTCTGGGAATTTTATAAGCCTTTGCGATTTTACAAAAGGTCTTATAAACTTGGTCTTGACCCTTCACGATCACGGACGGTCAAGATCACAACTGAAACATGTAGCCTCCACGATCACGGGAGGTTGGTACGACACCTTACTGTTACTTGTCTTTTTATGTATCTTAATATGTTCTTACATTTAAGATACTTTTTGGAATCTTTTCCAATTCAATGATGAAAATCAATAATAAATAGTATTATTGAAAACATATTACTGTTCAAGTGATGCAATGAAAGGTATCCTTGTATCAACTAGCGACTTGTTAGCTAGTAGAAACGTTCTTCTTGCCTTTAGCATTTCCTTTAAAGCTCAAAGGCATAATCATAGTTCTAAGGAATATCTAAAACTCCCAATCATCATCTCATAATTTTCATTACTTAAATGGTTGTCTTCAGTCGACCTTAATCATCCGTTACATGTCGACTTCAGGGTTGGTGCCATCGACCTTAACCTCGTTAACTTCATATCATCAAATCTCATAATCATCATCCTTAAAAAAAAAATCATAGCCTAATAAATTGTTGTTGGTAGCATATTGCTTATTTGCTACCCCCAAACTAAGGCATCCTCAAAATCTTCCCCATGTCAAATATTTCTCTTATGGGCAAAAGTTTCACAATCAGGAAACTTAACTTCCATGATCTCAATCCAATTCCTTAAATGGAAAGATTCCTTATCATCACTATACCCAAAATGAGACGATAGGCTATCTAATCTTAGAGCCTACTTATTTCTTATTGCTATTCTAGCGATCATCATATCATAAGCTTAGTTTATCCATCGCGCTTCCACTGTGCGACTCTGATTTACTGGCAATAAAAGCCCATAAACTCGTTCGGATAAGCATGTCAGCTGCAATATAGCGAACGTATCATCTCATGTACATATCCTAGTACATCTCGATATCGTGGTAATACATGGGCGATCCTTGCTGTCGTCAAGAAAACCATTTAGGAATCTCCTCTCAAGATCCTCTTGGCCAAGGCTCCTTGCACGAGCTTCCTTGACTAGACGTCAGCTCGACTGGTAAGCATATCCTGAAGATACGTCCCTGCATGACATAATCTGAGGAGGGGTCTCCATATCGTGCAACCACTCCTTGAGTCTTATTGAAGATGCGAAGCTTCTCCTCCATTTCTCGGAATGTCAACGGAGTCTCGTGGTCCTCTTTAGTCCGACCCAAATTTATCACCAGATACATGCCATTATAATAGTCTTATAAAACAAAGTAAGAAAACAAACTTACAAAACTGTGGCGCTGGCAGCAAAACTGTGAAACTGGATGGCAGGAACTCTGCTCAGATACCAAACTGTAACGCCCCGACTTCCCACGCCGGGTCGTCACCTTACTTACATACTTAACTTAAACTTGCGGAAAATTTGGGAAAAATTTTTCTTTTTCTTTTAAACTTTATTTTAAAACTTTCAACTTGAACTTCATCCTCAAACTCATACTTACTGATAGGTACTTACTCGAGTACCAAACTTTCAAACCTTCCTTGAAGGCCATCATAATCATGTTGTAGACCAAATCCGAACTAATGTGGATTGGTACCACAAGAGGCAACTTGCTTGCCTTACATACATAAACCTCGTCCTTCATACTTAAAATGTCATGAAAATATGAAAATCATTTTTCTTTACAACATATTATATATATATATATATATATTTTTTTTTTTTTTGTTTAAAAGCCGTGGCAGTGTCCATCCCACATTTCACAGTCCGCAGAACCAGCCCTCCACAGTATTGCATCAGAGTTTGCTGGCAGGTTGCTTACCTACAGCATAGACGTAAGACGTGAGCTTTCGCTCAGCAAGTACAACTGTTACATCCGCGACACAAAACATGTCGTTATGCATGAACCATTTATAATCTCTTATGAATCAATTATGGATTTATAACTTAATTTAGTTCTATTCCTTTACATATCATGTGTGCTCGTACCGTGGTACATAGCCAAGGAATGGTTGGAGGCGGCAGTCCGTTTTAACTTAAACCATGAAACACAAAGTTTAACATGGAGTAGTTTAGGTAGCCTTCCAATCCAACTCAAACCATGAACCATACCATTTAAACCCGCCTTTGTGGCAAGTCGGCACGACACAACATCCTACTTGTCTTGTTCTTACCAAGTGGTTTAACATTAGTGAACATGCTTCATGATGTCACAATATTATAACATAATCAGCATTAGCCATAACATGGCCTTCTTGAAAACATGACATTTTTGTAAACATGACATAACATGTCATAACATAACTTAGCACATCATAGCCATAGCATAGCATAACACATTATGGCATCACATATCAGCACATCACATCAGGCAAGTAACAACAAAGGGCCTATGCTGTAGGCGGAGTTGTACTTACCTTCCGTCCTACGCTCTTGATTTATTGTCCCAACAAATGCTTGTTCCTTTTCCGGTACAGCTGCAGGTTCTATCCTGCTCGATAAAGGACATTGTCTAACTTAAACTCGTGAAATGTTGGTGACCTAACCAACATGCTTACCTTACATGGTCTTGGTTGTATGTCCCTTGTGCATAACGTCTTACTCGGTTACCTTGGATAACCTTGTGTACGAAGCCCATAACATAACATACCATTAGGGTTAGATCATCTTCCAACCCTGGGCTTCATCCTTAATCTACAAATCATTGGGTTACTTTCCTAACCCAATATCTTAGCTCAAACGGGTATCCTTTAGGGTTATATTGAGTAACCCTTAAGATCAAACTAAAATCCACTTGTTAGTCAACCAAAGTCAACTATGGTCAACAATGGTCAACTTCAGTCAACTATGGTCAACCCTCGTTGGGTCAACCTTTGGGCCTTGGGCTTGACCCAGTAACTCGGGTATAACTCCCGGTTACCTTTCGTAAACTAATCGCTTGCTATACTCTAGCTTGAAAAATTCATTTTCCTTACTTGGAAAATTTAGGGAAATTAATCCCAAAACTTCTTTCTTAACTTTTAAAAATCCTTTACTTAAATCGTAAAAATCCAAACTCTTGGATTAGTGCTTCATAAAATCATTTGAGGTTGAAAACTGCCCTTGGAACAGTTTTCCATAATCAAAACAATAGTTTGTAGTAGAAAAACAGTTTTCTAGAAACATTTGTAAAGCTAGTGGTGCAGGAATTTTCGGATTCCCTGCGCACCCTTCAAAAACGATCCCAGTTTAAAAATCGGTTCGTAATCTGAAAAGTTTTCTTCACAAAAGTTGTAGCTCTCGAAATATTCTAAAACTTTCGTATTTTGTAAAAATTCCAATTCGGCCTAGATTCGTCCCAGTTTTTGTTTGAAACTGGCTGACCCCGAAAAACTGAGTGAAAACTGGGTCTGGGGATCAGCCACGGGTTTTGGGGTAAACGGAGGCCATTGGGGTCTCATTTTGGGAAACGGTTCGCATTGCCCCCCTAGGAAAACCTCTTCCGAACAACTTTTATGTTTTACGTTTTTCCCAATTCGGCCTCTAAAGGCCTTATATTTCACTTTTCCAAAAACTGGGCAGATTTGATCCGAATCTGCCAGTTTTTGTGCTTACTCGGTTTTACGCGTCCTACTTCACGGAACTAACTCAACCGATCACGCGGGAGCCTAAGTAACCAACATGCAGCGTTAACTAACGTCCCACATGAATCAACACGTGATTCTAACGCAGCCATGCAACCCAAACCAAATCTACACAAACCTAGGGTTGCATGAACTAGAGTTGCATCACATTTCATACATGCATTCAAGCCAAACCATGACTAGCTCTAATAACCATGCACACAAGCCACAACCGGCTGCACACTAATAGGGAACATACCAACCATAAAGCCATGCAATCCTAGCATGTAACAAGCACAAATATAATGCACACAAGCATAAACAAAACTATAAGCAACCACCCTTAAGCAACACCCTAATCAAGCACCACACCTAGTCTAGGGCATTAACCATAAAACTTTGAGCTTATGCTCTTACATATTGGACTTGGAAATACACTTAAATTTCCACATTAAATCTCAAACCAAAAGCTTATGGTTTTAGGGTTTACCTCTAGGGCTTGGAAGATGGTTTACTAGCTTGGATTCCAAACTTCCTTACTCCTCCCTCTTGGCTGCCAACAAGTCCGGATTTCCCCTCCAAATGGGGTTCCAATTTTCAGCCATGCACATACAAACATACACATAAATATCCCATCTAACTTGCATGGAAAAATGTTAGGGTTTGAGGGAGTTTTACCTTAGCTAACCCTAGGGATGGGTTAGGGTATGCAAACCGAAATCTCCCTCCCTTTTGGCTCTCCAAACACTCCGCTCTAGCTCCCCAAATGGCACCAAAATTTTTCACCCCTTTCTTCCTCACCCCTGCACGGCCACTGCCCAGAAATTGGGTCCAAAATTTCCAGATTTGCCCTTGGTTTCTAGCTTGAAACCGAACATGCACACTAACTAGCCTCCCTTGGCTTTTTCCAACTTTTTCTCTTGGTTCTCTCTTGGTTTCTCTCCTCCTCTCTCTCTCGGATTTTTCTGCAGAAAAATGGCAAGAGTTTGGCCAAATTTTCTGATTTAAATGATTAAATGCCACCCCTATTTATAGGCAAATGCAAACTTTCCAAAAATTGCATTTTAGCCCCTAAATTTTGAGAAAATCATGCAATTGGCATGCTAGGTGTCAAGATGGCCGGCTGCTACTTGGAGAGCAAGGCAAGATGACCTCATCTTGGTGACATCACATGCTTACATCACCCAATTTCCAAAATTTGCACTTTGGCCCCAAAAGTTTAATTTCTTGTATTTATGCCCTCTAGGTGTTGGCCGGTCATTGGCTGCCTTGGAGCCCAAGTTTTGCTTACCTCATCATGATGACATCATCTTGATGACATCATGTGCTTACATCATGCTTACATCACTAATTTTTAAAAATTACACTTTTGTCCCAAAAGGCAAAATTCTTACAAAAATGCCCCCTAGGTGGCCGGTTGCTTTCTTGGTGAACAAGCCAAGCTTATCTCATCATGATGACATCATCTTGATGACATCATGTGCTTATTACATCATCAATTTTCCAAAATTTACACTTTTACCCCAAAAGTGAAAATTTTGACATTTTTGCCCCTGCATGTGACCGGCCCCAATGGGTTACTTGGTGACCAAGTTTTCCATATTTTCACGACCTTTTTCCCTTGACCTTAACTAGGTGTGCTTGATTTTCTATGGTGGTTTTAAAGCCTATTTGAGCTATCTCGCCCATACTGACATATTTTACAGTATTTTCTCGTACTGCATCATACAATACTGCCAAGTCAATCCGTTGACCACTCTTGGTCAAACTTTGACTTTCTTGGTCAAATTTGACTTTTTCTGAAATCATGAAATTTCATCACGTCATTTTCCTTAAAATGCCTTAAACTGGCCTAAGTAATCCATCGTTGAGTCTCGTAGCTAATTAACCGAGAACTCAAACTTATACCGATATTATATTCCAAACATGATCTAGACTTAAGTTTACCTCATTCAAAGGAAATCTAGAGTCATAAAAATTCGGGTTATTACAACGATAGTTTCGGAGGAAAACCATCGTGGTAGGTCCACCTACCATGTCTGTTTTTTTACACAGAACCATTGTGGTATGTTCTTAAATATCCACTTTTAGGCCCTTTTTTTGCCCATTCCACGGTGGGTGAAAAACCATCGTGGAATCTGAACCTAGATTCCACGACGGTTAAACCATCGTGAAAATGTTACCACGACGGTTAAAAACCGTCGTGGTATCCACATTCTGTATTAGTGATATTACATTAAAGTTCTCACAAAATTTAACAACAAGATAATCACAAATGTAACTGAAACCTAAAAACAAATCGAAACTCCAATAATCAATAAACTAAATTCATAAAGAAAATTAAAAAAATCAAACACTAAAAATTCAAATTTATATATGTATACATGAGTGAATATAAGTGGGGTGGGTGTGGGTATGGGGGAGCTTCCCCACCCACCTCCATCTCGCATCGGCGTGGAGGGTTAATTTTAATCCCGATCCCTACCCCGATACCCGTATAGCATCCCTAATGCTTGTCTCTAATTTGGTGGGTACCCGCAGCTACCCGCATTCATAGATAAAAACGTCATCCCTAAATGATCGCTTAATAAAGAAAATTAGATCTAGAAAGAAATCTAATAGGTAGAAATTTGTAACTTCAAAGTTCAAATGATCAATTGAGTAAAGCCAGAAAATATATTTGTAAAAGAAAAGATTAGAACTGACAATGAAATTAGAGAAGAATCAAAGAGTAATTAGAGTTGTCAACTTCATTTACCAATGTGATAAAGCCTTAGCAATGATCAAAGAATGCAATAATTCTTGCCTATCTCTCTCAAATTCCATAGCAAATTAAATCCCATCTCAAAAGAGAATTTAGAATCTAAATTTGAAGGGAAAATTACCTTCACCATAAAGGCAAACAGTTATTGCATCAATCTCAACCTCTACCCGCTTTCCCACATCCAAAGACCGATGCAAGAGTTATAACTTCTGTAGGAAGGGATGGCGGCGAAACTTATCGATAATTTTCCAAAGAAACTATACGACTTCATTTTCGAATTCTGTAACAAAACAAATGAACCGAACACGCTATCTTTAAATCTTCAAACAGTTCTCTCTTCAATATGAAAAACAAAAATTATAAGGCATTAGGAAGGAAAATTGCAAGTATTTGAGGGGGGTTTTTTTTTTTTTTTTTTTATAAATTATTTTTATAAACAGTAGTTTCAATTTCTATTGGATACGACAGTTACTTTCAAAACCCTAATTGACGTGATCTCAGAAAGGACAAGGGATAATAATGGAGGTGGGTTGCAAACTAAACAGTTGCTACACTGAGGAAACTAATAATCAGAGCTGGCACCGCATAATTATGCAAAATTTTCACTAAAAACCGCAATCTTCTTAGACTAAAAACTATTAGGGGGTGTTTGGTGTGTAAGTTTGAGTTGAAATTGATAAGTTTAAATAGTAAATTTTGTTGACTTTTGAGAAAAAGATAAAAAATTTTGGGGAAAAAGACAAAAAAAAATTTAAACAGAGCTCATGACCAAACATGCCCTAAATAAACGGTTCCCAGTCTCTAATCAGAGAATTGGGAACGAAATTGATAGAAAAGATCACTTACATTAATGAAATATGTGAGATGTAGAGTATAATTGAAAAGTAATTTTATCAGTTAGATATTATTACCTGAAATTTAGAGGAAGAACGTGATTAACGACATTCTCAGATCTCAGTCTAGATTCTTTGAGTCCCATGCGGATTATGTCCTATAATTTAGGGGTAGATTATCGTCAAAGCGGCCTCCTTAGTTTCTTTCTTCATGGTGTTGGCGGATTTGTCAAATGGACAATGAAATGCGGTTCCTCAGGGGGGTTTTTTTTTTTTTAACTATTTTTTCTTTATTTTGAAAAGTCCCCTGGGCGGAATTTTTTTTTTTTTTTTTTTGGTCTTTAGACTTGAAACACCGTTATTCCTAAAAAAAAAAAAAAAAAAAAAAAAAAAAAAAAAAAAAAGGGGAGAGAGAGAGAGAGAGATATATTTTTTTTTAAAAGGGTAAAAAACACCCGGTACCCTTTAAAAAAAAAAAAAGTCTCTATCTGTTCGTTTTGTTTTTTTGTTCTTTTTTATTTTTGAGGTATAAGGTAACTTTTCTTGGGGAAAATTGAAATTCAACTTTTTTAGAAGGAAAATAAAATCTAATTGTTACTTTGGCTATGTAAGATATGCTTCTGTTTTTCCTGAAAATAAAATTATTAATTTTTTTTTTCAAATAGATCTTTTTGAAGAAATGAAAATAAACACGTCAAATTCATTTTTTTGGGGCATTTTTCGAGGTTTCATGAAGTATGTAATTTACGGAAAAAAAAAAAAAAGATTCAGAGCACTACGACTTCCGATGGTGGTTTTCTCGATCCTTCTTAAGCGCCTGTGATCAAGCTACAGGCTAATTATATAAGCAGTCATGCAAGTAGTAAGAGATGGTTCAACTCTGCATTCATGGAGCCTTTTGTTTTTTTAGGAAAATCTTAGGAATCGATTAGATCTTTCAGGCCGTTTATTAACATTTTGGAAACACTTTCTTTCACCCGTTTGCTAAGGTTTGTCAGTTGCAAACAATTTTGGCATGGCGTTTGGTTCCTCGATTCAATGGAAAATGTGTATATTCACTTGGTTCTTCTTTTTGAAGAATCTTGTGATTGATTTACCAAAAGTAATGTGAGATAAAAGTAGACATGTGAACTAAAAGATTAAATCATTAGATTTAAATTCGAGAAATAATCGTAAGTTTCAACCATAGGATAAAATGGTTCAAGTGCAAAACTTCAAAAGCTATTTTCAATTCTATACTATATTATAGAATTATATCTACATCTATATAGCCGGAAAGATCGATGCATAATCTCTATGTAAACCTTGAAAAACTAGGGGATCAGGAGAGAAAAAAAAGAACAATAACTAGATGATAGCAAATTAAGATACTAGCAATATTCAAACACAAAACATATATAATTATTAAAATAACCAACATGTCTTAGCGCGACAAGGCACGCTTAATTACTAGCAAATAACAACACAAACATAAGGTTCTTGGCTATGTCAACAGTACTGTTCTAACACAAACCAAGACATATAGCAGTCAGAAAAGGCACTAACTTTTCGTTACCATGCTGTACCTTGGTTCCCCAAACAAAAAATAATAACATATTAAAGTCTGCAATACCCAATATTGAAAGCAAAACGAAAGCTGAAAACTAAAATAATTGTGTCTGCCACTTATTTAACCAAATTATAAACCAAGTCTTGTGGCAGCATAAAGTCTAAATTAACAACCTTCTTAGATCTCGGAAAGAGAAATCTGGGTCGTAAACCCGATTACCACGTAGGGATTTGCCCTCGGGAGAGGTAGGCTTGTGATTGTTGCTGAAGATGTTACACTTGGTAATAAGTTGCCTCCGAAACCGATGGACATGTTCTCCAAAGTCATTGCATGTCCGAACAAGTATTCAATCAGTTCCATCTACAAGAAAAGTGAGAATCAACGACAACAATTTTAGTGACAATTAAAACTTCGTCGTTGAAAGTGACATTCAACGACAGGTTATCATTGAAACTGCGTTATTAATGACAGGATGCAATACAAGCATCAACGACAACTATACTATCGTTAAAAAGCTTTCATTGACGACACTTTTCTTCACATTATCGCTAAAAATTTGAGATTTTTGGTGCCAACGAGCTTTGGCACCCTCATATTGACGGGTAAACTTTTAACGACAACTTATATCAATTAGTGACAATCATATGTCGTCGTTGAATATGTTCAGAATTAATGATTTTTAATGATGACCAACTTTGCAGTTAATTATACACTTTTTGTCGTAAATTATAAACTTTTAATGACGATACGATTGTCGCCGTTAAAAGTTGTCGATAAAAGTTTTGTCCAATCGTATTTAACGACAAAGGTCGTTGTCATTGAAAATCTAGTGAATTAGTAATTTTTAACGATGATCAATTTTGTCATTAATTTTTCAGTTTTTGTCATAAATTATCAACTTTTAGTGACGATACATTAGTCGCCGTTAAAAAAAAATAAATGCTTTAATATTTAAAAAATATAAATGCTAAAATATTTTAAAAAGTACGAATACTCTAACGTATAAAATAAAATATTTAGAAGTACTTTGATTTATGGTTGAAAGTTTCAAATTTTCTTTATATTTAAAAATTAAAGAAGAAAAAAATATTAATGAACAAATATAATAATTTAAAATATATAATAATTAATATTAGAGTAAAGAAATTTTAATGATGTTGGCGCTTATTTTTACCTCCAAAAGACTGAAATATTTGTAGAAAGAACGCCAAATTACAAAAGATCTTTAAAAAAAAAAAAAAAAAAAAACTTCCCACAAAAGACTACTTCCGAACTTCGAAGAGATTCAAGTCCTCAACTTCAGGCCTTTCAACTTACAGTTTTTTTTTTTTTTTTTTTTTTTATTATTAATTTTTTTTTTTTTGTACGAAGAAATTGAGAAAGAGAAAGATCAGGGGAATAAGATCATCCCCCTAAAGTACTTTTTGGCGCGCTTCTTTTGGCGGGCAATTGAAGACAGCTAGTTTTGGCGGGTTTGATGATATTTTTTTTAAATGTGGAAAGACGTGCGTTTGGGGATTTGTTTTTTTAATTAGTAAGTTTCGGGAGTTACTACTACTACTACTAAATAATACTAACTATTATTATTGTTATTATTTAGTTTTTAGCTATGAGGTTTGACGTTTGAGAAGGATCTAGTTGATTGGGATTTTTTTTTTTTTTTTTTTTTTTTTTTTTTGAAATTTGATTGAGCTGTTTTTACTTTAGAAAATAAAATTAAAAAAAAATGAAGAATCTTAGAAAAATACATTTTTAAAGATCATTTAAAAATAAAAACTATAAGATAGTAATATTGTTTTTTTTTTTTTAGGAAGTTTAGTTTGTTTTTGTTTTATCGTAATCATTTTTTTTTTTTTTTTAAGAATTTTACGATTTTGGAGATGTTTACAATAGTGGATTATTATAACTGATATGTTAGAATATGGAAAATTCAAAACAACATAATAAATAATTCGGTGGAATATTAAAAATCGTGTATAATATCAACAATTTAGGAGAATTTATTTGATAATCTGATATAATATATAAATAAAATAAGAATAAACTGCTAGATTACTAAAGCAATAATGTGTGAAATTACTACCAGTAATTGGAGTAAAAGGTGACCGATCATTTCAAAAAAAAAAAAAAAAAATCTTGTAGAGTACGTAAAGGTAATTGGTAAAAGGACTTTACGGTTTTACGGGCTTTCCTGGGAACCTTTGGGACCCATATAGAATGATTAATGGACAATGGCATGAAATTCAGTGGAATTGGAAGTGACTTGTTGGACGTTGGATCGGACCTAGGACTTCGGATAGTGCATGTGCGATTGAAAGCATACTAAATAGTCAATGGAACATGATTTGATGCCAATTGCTTCACCAATCAACATAATCTGGGCGTTACATAATTGGAAGACGGAGTCTGACCCCAACAATACTCCACAAACGCAATGAAAAGAACAATTACTAATTCTCATTGATTCCAAAACTATACTATTGTTGGATCACCATCTTCAGTAGTTGTTATTTCTGATGTAGGACAAGATATCGAAAAATTAGAGTTTATAATAAATTAAATTTGATACCTCATGACATAGCGGAATAGAAAAGTGGCTAAAATAAATTAAATTTGATACTATTATTAATGAAAAACTAACTGAATTAAAAATCAAGAACCCTATTTATAGGCTAATGAATCCTAACTTGTTTAGGAATTCTAAGTCAAAAAGAATTCTTAATCCAAATCCTAATAATAAACAATAAAAAGTCATAACAAAACTCAAACTGAACATGAAATATTTAAATAAAATAGGAATCCTAATTAAACTCTAATTTTCCAATATCTTGTCCTACATCAATTTCACACCAATACAATGTGTATTTGGTTAAATGTCAAATAATCAGTTTACCAAAAAGAAAGATTCAAACATTCAAGTGCATTTAAATGTTTTTATTATTTCATAGTAATTTAGCTCAAAACTCAATCCAAATTTTCACTTTTATAGAAATTCATACATTCATTTTTTCTATCTTTACAATATTTGTAAGTAACTATCAACCAAAACTATTCAAATACATATTTAATTTGAATATACAATTTAAATCAAAATTTGAATGCAAATATGCAGTTTGAATGAACAATCAAATGTAATTTATGATCCAAACAAATATTGTTCTGTGTTTAACTCAATTATAATTTCCAATTTCAAAGGAATACTCAAAAAAGAGTTCCCAATGCAATTGAAAAGTATACTGTCTAAGAAATTAGAAATAAATCTATACAAATATTATAACTATCAGAACCTTCACACTCTTGACTTTTCGTCAAATTTCAAGGAAAATGCTCATTTTGGTTGGCACGAACGTTTTGGTTGTTTTTGTTTTTTTTTGGTTGCTTTTGTTGTTTGCTGCCCATTTTTTTTTTATAATCTTTTTGCAATTTTTTCTTTAAAATTTATACTTTTTTTTTTTTTTTTTTTTCTAAAATGTGTTTTTTTTTTCTTCGGATTGCTTCTATCGTTTGTTGCCCAAGTTTTTTTTTTTTTTTTTTTTACCCATGTTTTTTCCTTTAAAATCTTATATCTTTTTAGTTCAAATGTATGTCGCCAATTTTTTTTTTTACTTCTAGTTTTCTGTTAAATTAATAATTTTATTAAAAAAAATACGCTCACCTAAATAAATTTCTTACGTCTTTTGAAATATTATCTCATCTAAGATGACTTTCATAATTAAATTTTTTTTTCTAATCGCACTATATATTTTTGTTTTGGTCTACGTTGTTTTTTTATTATTTTTTTTTTGAAGTAAAACTTTTACATTTATTTTTATTAATTTTTTATTAATATTATATCTCTTTATTTTAAATTTATACCACCAAATACTTTTTCTTCTACTTTATCTCTATTCGGCAATAATTTTTTTTGTCTAATATGTTCTTGTTTAGAAAAGATTCAAACTCTATACCTTGTGATGGAGTCAGATGTATAATTACCATTAGATTTTACTGCAACCACTTCACTTAAATATTTTCCTTCCACCTTTTTCTAAAATAATTTCTCATATTTTCTGTATGTTAAAATGATTTTTACCTTAAAAGCCTAGTTAATTTTTTTTTTTCACTCTACCCAAAAAATTTAGCAAAAATTTTACACGGACTTGCATTAGAAACTAGCCTTTGTGATAAAATTTAAATTAAAAATTGTTTAGGTACCTTTTTATTTTAAATCGGAATTCTTTAAACTTATGTGAAGTTCAAAAACTTTTTCAAATGGAAAAAGGTGTAGATATTTACAGAAGAGTAGTGATCACTTTTTTTTTTTTTTGGGTTGAAAGTGGTGATCAGATATTTACCTTACATACAAATATTAAGTAATATTTATATATGATAACTCCTTCGGGAAAAAATATATCTATACCCTGAAGAAAAGGATGGGTATAACTACCTTCACACTTTCTCAAAATTAAAAATAATAATAAAAAAAACTACCTACACCCGGTTAATAATAAATATCTCTTCATTTATAATATTAAAATTCAACTTAAAATAGTTAAGGTGGCAAATTGCTAAAAGAAGAGGCGGCAAACTAAAATTTTGTAGTTGGCGCTAAAATGGGTTTTAAACAACAAAAAATTGGCGCTTTGTTTTTCAATTGAATTTGCATTATTAATTAAATAGTAATTTTGTATCCACGTACAAAACAACTCAGTTCCACTAACATAAATAAGTTTTTTCTTTTTGCTCATCGTCCATCTTTTCTCTATGTTTCATACAAAAATCTTAGGACAACTTGGTGCTGAAAGGTAATTTATGTTTTCGTCTTATTTCTTTGCTTTCTATTCATCGTAATTGGTTTTGCAATTCTTTTGACGCAGTTGTCCGTCGGCTCGAAATCGAACACTAGTCTTTGCCATCCAATTGCTCGACTTAGAGCCTCCGCTACGGTTTCATCCGTCATCTTGAAATCGAACACATATCTTTGCCATGATTGCCCCGAATTAGAGCCTCCACTATGGTTTTCGTCCCGCGTATGCATCAAATTCTTGCAGTAATTCCCTATAAATGTTTCTCCTTCCTCATGGAGGTCGTCTTTCTATTGGGCACCTTTATTTTTCTAAATCCTTGTATTGGGCACTTAAACAGAGGCTTAATTGTTTTTTCTCTGGGCTCTTGATTTGTGCAGGCAGCAATATGTTTAGAACACAACAAAGGCAAAATCAATGACTTAATTGTGTCTGCTTGGACGGCTAGAGAGAGAACGATAGGAAGCATGTTTGGAATAAAAGTACTAGAAGATTATGATCTTGATGATTCCGGTGATGCTTAGCCCTCTTCGATCCGTCCGAGATGCGCCATTTTAAATCAAATGGAAGATGATGAACAAAAACAATGATGCTCTCTCTTTCTCTCTCTTTTTTTCCCTTTTTTTTTAGAGGCGGTTTTGTTGTTTTCTTTTCTTCTTTTTCTTCTTCTTCTTCCTCTTTTCTACATCTGTATTATGGATCCATGGGAGAAGGCCGAAGAGGACGCCAAAACAAGAATTAATTTGTATCCGTATAGCTGCATGGAAATAACATTGAAATGTTTCTTCTTCGAATTTCGATATTTTTTTGAATTTTAAATAAGATTAATTTTTTTGAATTCTAATATTAAATATTATATTAATTATATTTAATCCAAATTTTCTTCTGGATATTAAAATCTAAAAAAAAAAAAAAACCAAAACTAAAATTCAAATTCACGACAATAATTAAATGTGGTGAGAAATAAGTACATTGTCGCTAAAATTTACACTTTCAATGACGACTACCTTGTCGTCATATTCATTTAGTGACAAAATGCCATTGTCGTCTAAAACTAATCAATGATAAAAATTGTACTTAATCAACGACAATTACTTATCGTAGAATAACACTTTTAATGATAATGTAAGAAAGTTGTCGTTGAAACAATCAATGACACACATGTACAACGACAACTGCCGACAACATGATTTTTTGTCGTTAATAACTTTCAACGACGACTTTTCAATTTTTAACGACCACTTTTGTCGCCGCTAAAAATCAATTTTCTTGTAGTTTGCCTGAGAAGCCCGCGATCTCCACCTCGACCAAGTGGTGCATGATGCAGTCATGTGTCTGTCCCATTTCCTGAGTCCTATCGCTTGCTTGGTCTGCCATGTTTGGAGGAACCCCAAACTGAAACAATTACGAAAAATAAGACTTAAAAGTTGATTTGATTTTGTAATTGTTCATAATCTTGCACACAGGAGTAACTTGTGTACATTGTCAAACCTACTTGTACATTATGTGGAAGACTATTACTAGCAGTAATTACAAGTAATTTCAAGTTTCAAGAAATTAAAAAGATAATCAGAAAGAAAGTTTACCTTAAGCCTGATCTGGATTAAGGTCATGTCAATAGTAACAGTTTTGAAGCAAAATGCAAGGCTCATCACTTCTAAGAGAAAATTTAAAAAGGTCATTCTGTGCGGCAAGAATGTTCTCACAACGAATTCCTCTATGAAACGGATTGCCGAACGGAATTGCAATGTTCTAGGAACAATGATACTCTTTGCCACACAAGAAAAAACATAAAATATGATCGATAATTAGTTATCTGCAAAATTAGACGTGAAATATTAAAGGAACGATGTATTAGATAATGAGTAACCTAAATGGAACAATATTACCAATAAAAAATTGTTTGACAAACCACCGTTAATATTAATATGGTAATCTACCATTATTTAGTTATTGTTAAAAAATTGATTCAAATAATCTATTTAAATGGGGAGAGGAAATCAATGAATCATAGAAAACCATCACATTCTAACTAGATTAACACTTACTAAAAATCTCATCTTGTTTAGCAGCCCTAATTAATATTACTAAATAGAATAAAATAATAGAAAAAGAAGAAAAAAAAATAAAAAAGGTTAAAAACAATCCCCAAGGCATTTATTCATCAGAAGAGCGATAAAATCTAACTCAAAGCACCTAAACAATAAAGAAATTAAATTTTAGTATACATGATTGTAAGCATACAACGGACCATATCGAGTTTTCATTGGAGATGACCTGAATTAATAAAAATCTCATTTTATTTAGAAGCCCTGACTAATATAACTAACTAAAATAAAATATTACAAAAAGAAAAAAAAAAAAAAAAAAAAAAAAAGGGTCAGAAGCAATCCCCAAGGCATCTAGTCATCATTAGAGAAAAAAGATAAAATCTAACTTCAAGCACCTAAACAAACAATGAAGAAATCAATTTTAGTATACATGATTCTAATTATATAACTCACATCGATTTTCCATGAGAAATGGACGGTTCCCAATGTCTAATCAGAGAATTGCGAACGAAATTGGTTCAAAAGATCCCTTACATTAACGAAATGTGTAATGTAGAGTAAATTTGAAAAGTAATTTTTATCAGTTAGATCTAGTATTACCTGAAATTTAGAGGAAGAACGTGATTAACAGAATTCTCAGTCTAGATTTTCTCAATCGATGAGGATTATGCCATGATTAAGGGTAGTAGGAGATGGGTAACTCTGCATTCATGCAGCTTTATTATTAATATTGTTATTATTATTTATGAAAAACTTAGGAATTGAATAATATTTCATGCATGAGGCAAATGAGACATGAGACATTTATTAGAGCAAACCCTCCAATTAATATAAGGAGTAGAGAACAATGGGGTCCATGCTACGATAGGTTTATGTCCCCCACTTTTCAAGTTATTGTCCATTATATATTTATGGTTAATTGCTTAGTAATTTATTGAATAAATAAGTATTGTACTAATTCTTCATAATCATAAACAGGAAAAGCGTGTGACAAATCAACATAATCGTCGCGGTCAAAAGTGGTCCAGCTTGCATGGCAGAAACTCATACTCCTAACACCGTCATCAAAAGGTTAATTTTTTTTTTTCTTTAAATTTTTTTTTTTTTTCATTTAGGCTTAACAATTATCCTAATACATTTAACTTGAATATGGAAATGCAGATACCTAGTAGCCAAAATCAGTAATAAATAACTGGGGTGAGCTGTACCAACACGAGCATGAATGGGCTAACCCGGATGCAGAACATTCATTTATTAGTAGTTTTGTATAAATGTTTTCATATTTAACTTATCTTTGTAGTAATATACAATTCAATTTTTCTTACTTTCTTTTTAATCTAACTTTACAATCCCAGATGGAGGGGGCAAGAACCACGCAGAGTATACAGTCTGATGGTTCTACTTTATCTACGCCGTTAGTTGATGAGGAGGATTATGCAACAAGTCCTGGGTAAGCAAAAAGGGCACATGACTAGAGTTGGACCGACACTCCCACGGAGGACACGTTCAGGAGCTTCTTCTTCCAGTCGGACAGGTCATCTTCGACGCAGCTCCCCCAGCACATTCAAAACTATTTAAACGACTTGTACAGCAACCAATGCAATATGTTTGAGAACCAGGTGATGATGATGGATGCCATGCGTCAGATCAATCCCAACCTCACCTTCTGGCCCATCATTCGTCCTGAACCACTTGTCCCTCCGCCCCCGTCAATAAGTGAAGAAAATGAAAATGAAGACGATGATGAGGATGAAGATGATACTGATTTAGGACATTAGTTTTATTTTGTATTTATTTATCGAAATCTTTAGTACGATAGTTTATATTTTTATGCTACATAATGCTACACTTTTCTTAACAATTAATACTAATATTATGTTCTATTTTATTATTACATTCTGATTAATTACATATGAAATTTGATTTTTAATTTCTTTAAAAAAAATTTATTTTTAATAAATAATAAAAGTATATTTAATTCAAAAAAAATTATTTACGACGACAAAAAGTTGTCGCAATAAGTTGATGGGTAACATCTTTTGCGACGACAACATAAAAAAATGTCGTCGCAAATAATGTCATGCAAGTCATCAATTAAAATATATTTGTGATGACAAAATTCAAATAAGTCGTCGCAAATAATATGTGCTACGCCATCATCAATGAAATTATTCTACAAACTAATTATGACAACTTATTTGCGACGACAGCCGTCGCTAATATATTTGTGATGACTCTTTCCTTAAAAGTCATCGCAAATATATATTTGCGACAAGTTATTTACGATGATTTATTGGCGACGACTTTTGAGCTTTTGCGATGACATTTCGTGGTTGTAAAAGGGTTCTTTTGTTGTAGTATGGCTCGGGCCGTTTATTAACATTTTAGAAACGCTTTCTCTCACCGATTTGCTAAGGTGTGTCAGTTTCAAACAATTTCGGAATGGTGTTTTGGTTCCTCAATTCAATGGAAAATATAAATGACAAAAATAATATTTTCATATTCTAATAAAAAATATAAAAAATAAAAACGCTTCAGAGACATTTTTCCTTTTTTCCTTTTTCTTTTTTTAAGGCTTATAATATATCCGATACATATTCGATGAAATATAACAAATACAAATTGTATTTTTATTTATTCAAAACAATATCGTTAAAAAAGAAAAATCAAACGTATTTTCAAAAACAGTGCGGATAACAATAAGATTCTCAAAAAATTACCATAATTCTCGGGACAACATTTATAATCAACTTGGGAAACCTTTCCTAAAAAATCTTGGGACCTTTGTTTTTTTCCAACACTTTCTCACTCACTAAACGGCCAAAGTACCCTTTAGCAAAATTCTCAAGGTCTATTTACGCTGTAGCCAATACCATGGCGATCGACTGTTTACTAATTTCTAGTGATTGGAGTGGTTTTTCACATTTACCCAAGAACATATAGGAGGAAATAAATAGTTTTATATATTTATTTATTTCTAATTATTTAAACTATATTTCAATGTATTTTAAGAATTATCTAGTTAGTTATTTAGTTTAGATTTTGAATTACTTTTAAATTGTAAAGTTATGTTTAGATTTTAAATTTGATCTCTAAAATAGATACGAATAGATTTAATGTGTATATATATGGAGCTCAATTCATATATACACACTACAGAATCTATTCATATTTACTTGAGAGTTCAAATTTATATTACATAATCAAATATATTAATTCCTTAATATATTAGTAAACGTGAAATTTTAGAATTAATTTATCTGATATTAAATGTGTTTTCTTAGAATATAATTTTAATTCGTTTAAATAATGATTTGTAAGCATCTATACCATAAGGTTAGCCAATCCATTAATTGGATAAAACTCAAGAAACGTCCAAGAGTTGTAATTTTTTATTTTACTATTACTACATAAAAAAATTAACTGATTTAAGTTGATAGTTTTTCCTTTTCAACTGACCAAATCGACCATTCGGAGAAAACTACTTGACAAACCCGTTAAATTCTGATATTTTTTAGTAACTTTAATTTATTCTTTTTATTGTAATGTGAATTCTCTAAAGTTCAAAAAATAATAATAATTTGAAATCTCTATATTATGAATTCTTCTTCAAGGGTACATTAGAAATTTATTGCAAAAATAATTGTCATCTTTTTTTTTTTTTTAATAGAATATGAAAGAACTTTTTTTTTTCTTTGAGTAAATGCATGACGCCTTTCAAGTTTCAACTAAGGACAATTTGAAAATGTTCATATTCTTTGTTTAGATAAATTGTTTTTCACATTTTTTTCCTTTTTTTTTTTTTTCAATTTGGATTGACTGACTACATTAGATGTGAACTTACTATTAGACTATCCTTGCAATCAGGGATAGAGCCTGGATTTTATTTTAGTATGGACACAAATAAGTATAAAATTTTACGGTTAAAATAAGAATCGTTGGCAATAAAAATTCTAGTATTATCACACAATAAATTTTGATTGAGTATTTTAGAACAATAACAATGGTACTCATGAATATTTTTTTTTATTTGATGGTGTTGCATCATAATTTTAATATTAAAAATATTAAACTAAAACACTTCTTAATTTACATAATTAAATTGTCATTTATTTAATAATCTCACATGTAATTAGCCAATGGTAAGTCTTAAGTGTTATTTTTTATTTATTTTTTTTTTTTTGTGTGTGTGCATCGATCACAAATTAATTATGAAAAGATATATTTTGATAAAGTTATAAATGGTATTTACATAGAACAATGTAATAATCATTGGTCATTAAAGCTAATAGAATTTGGTGAGTAGATTATAAACTTTCAATAAAAAATTACAAAAAAAAAAAAAGTGTAGATAAATAATAGTGAGAGAAACGATTTTTTTTAAGGCAAACTAACTAAATTCATGAAGTAAATTAAAAAGAATTTTTTAGTGGGGGCAAATATTGAAAAAAGACTTACTTCAAATATATATATATATATATATATATTGAAAAAAGACTAAAAACTAGGGTAGAATTGAAATTATTTCTTGACCAATGGGGGCACGTGCCTCCAATATGCCCTTTCTGGCTCCATGCATGCTTGCAATCACTTTCATATTTTTATTTTTTATTTTATTTTTTGGAACCAGTTTCATATTGTTGTCTTTAGTAAGAGAGGAAATAGTATTCATATCTGTTTTTTAACAACAAAAAAAAAAATTGTATAATATCGATATTCAAGAACCATCTCTTTGCTCTCCCCTTATTTATTTATTTATTTATTATTAATTTTTTTTTAACCCTTCTCTTTACTAAAATATAGAATATGCAAAATTTATGTGAGGTACACATGAGAGGCGAAAAGAAGGATAGGAACATGGGTGGGGAAAGCATACCCGTCCCCAGCCCGATATCATCCGTAGTTCGAGAAAGGAAAGGAGATAAGAGGATACAATTTGATATTTTGATATTCATTTGACTATTGTTTTATTCACATAAACCACAAGAAATGAATTCAAATTTTAGCAGACTTCATATGCACAAGCTATTCCTATATATTGGATAATTTTATCGAAATTATTTGGATGTAAAACGTCCAAATTTATTTCTAAAATCTCTCTCAATTTCAAAGAACGATGTAACAATAGCTACCATATAAACTTAATCAATTTTTACCAAAATCTCTAAAAAAGAAAAAGAAAAAGTTTAATGCCAAACACAAGTCGAAAGCATGTTATTAAAATTTGTTATATCTCATTCAAAAAAAAAAAAAAAAAAAAAAAAAAAAAATAACATAAGATTATATTCTTTGATACCTAGGAAAATGCAACTTATCTTTCAAAAAAAGTTGAACTATTAGAAATTAGATACCTTAAATATTTTATATTATCGAATAATAAAATCACATAAAAAAAATAAACAAACACAAACACACAAGATTTGTATAAGTTCACATCATTATAAGATTATATCATCATTCAACCACTACAATAGTTCATTATAATATCAAAAAACAACCTTAAAAAAGAAACCTATTATTGCACAACTCTCAATTTCTCTGTGCTTTTTTCTCTCAATTCTCAATTAACAGAAATAACAAGCACAAAATCTCCAAACCATCCTTGGTGAAACAACTTTTAATGATGTACAAGTTTCAGGCTCTAATCCCCCAGGGAAGGGGCCTTCTAATCATCCCATTTTTCATTCCTCATGATGAAGCTTATTGCGAAGGTCGATCTGCAAACTCTATGTGTGCTAGGACATTTTATTTAGTCTTCACAAATTAACATAAAATACGTAAGGCAAGTAACTAAAAAGAACAACCGACCATGAATTCTCTTCGAAAAAAGAAATTGGGATCACTCTATTTTGTCGATGGAAGTTGTGATTTCAGCCTTGGCCATTTTCATAAAAAAGCTCTGCAGACTTTCCCATTCGTCGAATTTCTCAAAGATCTCCATTTCAACTCTTGTCAAAAAATGTCGCCAGCATTTTATACCATAGCGACAGCACCCCATTTTTGTATCGTCCTCATCATATTCAAACTTTGAAGTAGAATTATAGTAGAACTGCAAAATTCAAATGAAAAAAGAAAAGGAGGATATAATTACTCATCATTACTCAAGCTACAGTTGAAGAATAATATGAATGACAACGATAGTAAGGAAATTAAGGCTTGTTAATGTAAACGATGGTTAATTAAACTGGTTCTAAACTAAATAAGTTAGACAAAGCCTACCGTAAACTTAGGGTCAAAACACGAAAACTAGAAATCGAATCTCGAATTTTAGACTAGAGGACTTTCTTTCTTCTTTTGCTTTTCTAAACGGACAGAGTAAAATTATCCAAGATAACCGAAAACAAAAAGAAATAGCACTTGACAAAAATGATTAGCTTGAGGGTGAAACAAAGTCTTAAAACACACTGATTAAGCTGAAGAATTTACTAAGTAATTGTAAGAATGATGGAGGATAAAAACAAAACATACGATCGGAGAAAAACGATTACGAACCTTGAATTTTGCATGTAATTTGCAGGCCATATTGATAGATATTGTCTCCGAATGAGGAACAAGCCACAGCAAGCCATCAATCAAATCCACCATGCTCTTAATTGGAGTTTTCAGCACTATATTTAGATGCTTGAGATCAAATAACCGAGCAATGAACATCTCTCTTGTTTCAAAAGGAAAAATCAACTGCAGCAAAGAAGTTTAAAACCAAAAAAGAAAAGTAAGTTAAGAGTAATTTCAGGTATAAATTAATTATGAAAAAAATGAGGAAAATAATTTTTTTTTTAAAATAAAATAATGATTTGTTAATTACCTGACTATCCGCGTTGCAAACGAGAGTCAACGTTTGGTAGTGACCAAATTTGCCGACGAAATCCCTTAAGCGTCTGTAATAATCATTTACCAAACCCAAATAATACAAGTGGAGCTCAGCATACTGATATTTGCAGAAGATGATTGCACTCGAGGTCAAAACAGGTCCACCGTAAACAAACGAAACTAGATTCGGAGCATCGATCTCGGTATCTTGCAATGTGCTACAACCACGCAACTCTAAATGTTTCAAGTGCTCGGCGTAAAAGTTAATCGTCTTCAAGAACTTGCAGCCTTCTATCTTCAGCCTCTCTAAGAACGAAAACCCGGGTGTAGAAATTTCTTCCTCGGTCCATCCAGGCGTCACGTTGAGTCTAGCACCAATTAATTGCAGATCCTTTAGGTTTGTACATTTGCTGAGGTTGAAGTTACACCGCCTGCCAGTAAATGGAAGTTTCTTGGAGTATCGAAAAAACTCGAGATTTTGAGCTACAACATCGACATTCTCTAGCGAAGTACAATCTTTAAAGGACATGATTTTGAGATGCCCCATGCTTATACGCAAGTTCTTCAGTTGTTTGCAAAGTTTCAGCTTCAGAATCTCAAGCGAAAAGAATTGAGAAAGTAGATTTTCAAGCCACTTGTCAGTAATAGACACACCATCCAATTTTAAAATCTTGAGAGACTTACAAGAACTAAGATTGATGATCTGAAAGTGCTCGTTAATTGTATCTCCGGAATATGAAAAGGATTCAAGACATGCTGCGTTGTCCATGTGAATTGTATCGAGTCCTATCCAATTTTTGAATTTAGCAGTCTTGAGTTTAGCGCTGCAAACGGTCATGCAAATTCCCACCTTACTAGAGCAATCGGTTATGCTGAATTCCTCGATCAAAGGGCAGCTTAGCACCAAGTTTGTGAAGTCCAATTGTAAGCCACTCAATGACATCCGCTTGATTGATTTGTTAGAAAAATTTCAATCGGCAGATCGCTCACATGACTTCTTAAGAAGTGCAAAAACAAATCTCTGACCTTGTTCTCTATCGCGAAGTTTACCATCCTCCGAACTACGACAGCAACATTATGCTGCCTATGGTGGAGACAAGCCCTAAATCTGAGCCTCCGTAGATCCGATCTCAAAGCTCGGCGTTCGAGAGAATGGATTACGAGGTTCAGAAACATGTCCATCGTGAAAACAGCTCTCGATGTAGACTCCATCAAGTAGAAATCGAAGTCAAGTATCGGGAAGGATCTCCATGACAACAACGAGCTCTTCGACAAGGTACTTATACGAGTTGAGTCCTCCGTAGGAAGAAGAGACATGATCTGGTGGATGATCGGCTCCGGCAAATATGAATACTTATCGATCCCGACTTCCTCCATGTCGATTTCGGGACTAGCAGGTGGGTGATCCATGACAAAGGGTTTTGACAATTGACGAGACGATGAAAAATAGTACACGTCGGCGGTTTATATGAAAGGGTTTGGCTCTTTGACAAGTAAACGAATAATATTACTTTTGGTAGAACTCCTATTATGGTTAGTAAAGGAATTTGGATTCATTGTGGCTATTGTTTGTTTTTCTTTTCTGAACAGCGGATTTTCTTCTTCTTCTTCTTCTTCTTTTTTTTTTTTTTTTTTTTTTAAATAAGAATGGATACTCTTTAGGATTTGTATTAGAAATCCAACATAATACGGAAAGACATTTATCTTTTATGTAATTCATACAAATCACCCAAAAAAAATTGATTACAGAAATAGGAAAGATAATATTTGTAGTAGATAAAAATCATATTTAATTGGTTTTTTTAAGAAAAAAATTTTCCATTCATAAAGTATACATGCATTGGATAATTATTTAGAATTGGCTACCTACTTCCATTGACATTATTGCTCTTATCATAAAACATCAATTCTTATCTCTTGCATTAATTAGATTCAGACCCTTTCATGATTTTCGAAAGGAAAAAGATTTCTTTTTTTTTTTTTTTTTTTTTGAAAAGAAAGGAAAAAAAATTTCAAATCTCTAAAGATAAAATATTTCCCTTTCTTTCTTTTTTTTTTTTTTTTTTTAAGAAAGGAAACAAATTTCAAATTGTGCCCAATTGTAATAGAAATCCAATAGGGAAAGGCATTTATCTTTTATGTAATTAATTCAAACCACCATCCATTTTTGTTAATTCAGAGATAGGAAAATTAATATTTGTTCTAAACTAAGATATATATATAAGTGGTTTTTTTTTTTTTTTTTTTTTTTTTTGGGTTGGTATATATAAGTGGTTTTTTCAGTAAACAAATTTACCATATTCATAAAATAAATAATATATTCAATAATGGCTATTTATTTAAAACTGGCTACATACTTCCCCCTGAAAAAAAAAAAAAAAAGGCTACGTACTTCTATTTACATTTGATAATTAAAATTAAACATAAATTATAATTTCGGGCATTAATTAGATTCAGTCTTTTTATGATTTTCAAAGGGAAAAAGATATCAACTTGTGCCTAAACAAATTAATTCTAAAAATAATTAACTTTGACCTTGTAAGACTAACTAGGGCGTGCTACTAATGCATGAAAACCAGTGAAGTAGGGTTGGCTTTTCAGGCACAGTAGGATGATACAACACGAACTAAATAGGTTGGGACTACACGATTAACATTTGGGGTCATAGTTTGGTTGGCATATTTAACATGAAATTAAATAGACTGGAAACGTACTAGCCCACTCAACCCGTTTAACACATTTAATAATACGGGTTGTAAACGGGCTAACACAACACGGCCTGTTTATAACCCATATATATATAATTTAAATTTTTAAATGATAAAACACTTTTTATAAACTAGTTTGTGTTTATGTTTACGTGTGTGTTTATTATTATGAAGATTGAAACATCAGTATTTTTGTTTTTTCCAATGTGTTTAATTTTTTTAAATAATTTTGTCAGTTAATTGAGTTATAAACAAGTTGTTTTCATGTCAAGCCCATCATGAACCGTTTAATTATCATATTCGCATGGCGTGCTATGTTAGTCGTGTTCTAAGCATTTCATGTTGGTGTTTGGATTCTCAGCACGTTTATTAATCATGTCATGTTCGTATTTACCCTAATTGTGTCGTGCTGTAATTGTGTCGGTCCGAACACGAATTGCTAGCCCTACAGTGAAGTCCATGAGAGTAGAAAACTCGAAGGTTTAGCCAATTATGTCAATTGTTTCTATTTCACCTCAATTGGAAACCCACCAATGTCAGAAGCCGCAGCATCTGATACGTTCATGTAAAATTTCTCAATGATGATGTACTCCGTTACGATATTTTTTGGTTTGCTTATCCGCACTCCGATGCATCTCCATATGCAAGCGCATAAGGTCATGTGCTAGGGAAGAGGCTCGCCTGCAAGCCATTTTACCAATCTTTCAAGACTTGAAGATCCTCCACTTCTTGGAATGATGAGAGCCTACAGACATTAGCCACAACAAATACAAGAGAATGAGGAGGTTATCATCCGCGACGATTATACTTGCAATAACCATAAATTGAATACTTAAGGCAGTGGGAAAATAGTAACTTAAATGTGTAAGTATAGATATAAACCTTTTCGGAAAAACATAATATGTGAACATTTTTGGCGCTATTGAGTTCCGAAAGAAAATGTATCCGATTGCTATACCACTCCATACCATAATTCTTCTCTGGGCACTCGTAAATTCTGATACTAACATTCAACAGATTCGGTGCGCTCGGTGAAACTCTAATCATTGAATTGCCGGTATAGCGAAAGGAAACTAAACTTGGAGTTTCAATTTTAGCCTCGGCCTGCAGTAACTCCAATTGACGAAAGTCGTTAGTGGACAGTACCAAGTCTCTCAGATGTTGATTGCTGATTTTGAGCTCTTTTAACCCAGGGCAATTGCCCAATTTCAAACTCTCAGAGGAGGGGAAGTCTAGAAATTAAATCATCCAACTCTCGGGCACTCAAAACAAGCATTGGTGAAGGAGACATTTCTGATCGTCCCGCAAGGAGCTAGATTGATGTTACACTTGTGGCCGCCATGTCTTCCATCAAACACAAAAGAATCAAGTTTCGGCGAATGAACTTTAATTGTCTGACAATCACAAAACCGACCCCCAGTTCGGAATTCTACAGTTTTCAGGCTCAAACTCAGAACTTGAGGATGTAACAAACCAGAACAACAGTCTATATGAAGATTCGCGAGCGAAGGGCAGCCCACCATGAAATCGAGCAACACGAGGTCCTCCATTTGGATATCTATGAGGTGTAACACTTCCAAAGAGGGGAGGTTAATAGGAGAAAGCATCTCCAATTCCAAACCATCTAGCTTTAGATGAGTCATTGAGCTTAACCTAAGTATAGAATGAGGTAAAGAATATTTTACGTATCTTCTCTCTTTGACACAGAGGTCTAACTCCTTAACAAGTTTCGTTACCAGAAACCTCAACCAACTATCTATGCGCCAACCCGCGCCAAAGAAATCCATTTCTAGAAAACCTGCATATAGGTGCCTCAAACACAAGTCCACAAACTTAATAAACTTTTTCCGCTCATTATTTCTTTCGCAGTCGGGTCTTCTAAAATACTCTCCTTCCCTCGAATCGTTAAAGTCCAACATAGGAATCGAAGTCCATGTGTCTCTATCGCTTGGAAAGGATGCTCATTCGTACGGCGACTATGGTAGGCAGTAAGCCAATATGAGATGGATAATAGCATCAGGCAAATCAGATATTCGATCCTCGAAAACGGTCTCGGGTTCCTGATTTTCCTCTGCTTCGCCATCGATTTTCAATCTTTTCGTATCCGGAAACTCTTGCTCAGGACTCAAGTAAGAAAGTAAATACCGAATGCATTTAAGAATAGGCTAAAAAAATAAAATAAAAATCAACAGTATGCTAAATTTTTCTCTGTAGGTGAGAAAATTCCCATGAGGAATGAAAACCCAATTTTAATTTTGCCCCATTTATTTTCATAAACTTTTTCTTGGACAAAAAACATATTGGAAAAAAAGAAACGCATATGCTAAAATAATAATAATAATAATAATGGTGTCACAGAGAGCGAGAAGATGAAGTAAAGGTTACCATCGAAATTGGGGGTGGTAAAGAGAGAAAGCGTCTACCGTGAAAACCAGAGAGAAGGGTGGAAGAATTGAAAAAGATGAAAAGAAAAAATAAATAACTATGAAGACAGGAAAAAAACCTTACGTATGAGATCTTGTCGCGCCGGTTTTCCCTTCTTCTGATGGTAGTGGTAAGCGGGTTTTTATTTTTATTATTATTTTTTTTTTGGAGAAGTGGTAACTGGATTTTATGCGAAGGAAATTTTGATTATTTGGAAGGTTTCAATATTTGGTGGGTTTTCTTAATTCTTTTTTTTTTCCTTAAAAATTTTTCTAATCCCCCACCCCCTCCCTTCAATTAAAATATGCACATTTCCGTGCGTTACAATTCAATAATTACTGGGCTGTGCATATATTGGATGGAAGATATTTTGAATTGGACGTGAGTTGATGATTATAATAGACTGAGAAAAAGACGCATCTCTTTTTTGTCATACATAGAGAAGCGAATTCCGTCTGTAAAACTGAAATTGGGACGATGAGGAGCCACAATCAGAGCTTTTTTCTACATACTTTACAATTCAATTACTATTTATCAAACAAAAAGATCAATAGTTACTTTTGATTGGTTTTGGACTTGGTTCCAGAAATAGGAGTTGCTTTAGAACTTGTTTTTCGATCTGAAATAACACTGTGTATATAATAGCTTTATAAAAACAGAATTAAAGTATAAGAATGTATTTGAAATATTTTACGTTCAAATGTCATATAATAGTAATTATTACATAATATCAAGAAGATGCAATTCTTTCAAAATCACCCATTATGAAAAAATGAGTATTTGACTCTCTTAGGTCATCTCCAATCCATTACTCTATTTTATAACTACTTTAACACTAAAATTGTACAACTTTAACTTTATTTTACAATTGTTCTCCAACCTAACAACTTCAAAATTTACCTTAAAACGAAGATTCTTTGTATATTTCCTTCTTTTTTTTTCCTAAATTCCAAGGAATTAATACATTACACCAATTATTTTATTATATCTTAATATAAATCATATTAAATTTGAATATATATTTACTCAATAAAATCATCTCAAAATAAAATATTGCAAAAACTTAAGAAAATTTGTTAAATAACATACATTTGGTGACAAGGAATCACCTAAGTGTATACTTTCCATCTAGTATTGGGCTTGTAAGGCCTAATCCCAGTAGTTATGATCATTTAGTTGGGCTACGGTAGTTTATTGGTTTATGTCCAGTAATCCTCTAGTGTACTTTATCTTAGTCCATTTAAAAACTTGTGATTCAACTTTATAAAGTTAAGGGTTTTCACATTATTTTATCATACACTTAATACAAACTCATTTCATAAATAAATATGTCCATATGTTATGACTTACCCTTATGTCATATTTTAATGTTTAATCGTTTTATCGGTTTGAGATTTTATCTTGTAAGACTCATTTAAATTTGAGTATATAATCCCATTTTCGACACTTGATAACTCGTTGGAAACCTTGAAATATCTATTTTCTGTCTTTATAATTTGTTTTCCAAGATTTCAAGTGTTTCAAACATTAATGTTGACATTTTTCTAAGTGTCCGATTGTAAAATCTCAGTTTACCAGTTTACAATACAATATTATAAATCTGTTTGGTAAATGAGTTTGAGTTGAAAATTTTTGTTAACTTTTTAGAAAAGACAAAAACTTTTTCAGAAAAAGACAAAAATTGATATGAAAATTTTGAGTTTGAGATTGAACGCCAAACGAGGCCTATGTGATTTATTAAAATTTATGCACATATCCGATTTAAACACATGATAACTCATTTCGAAGCTTGAGATGTCCACTTTATAGCCATAAATTTATTTACTTTATTGTTTGAGTGTTTCATACCGTATACTTAGGTTTTGTTACTGTTGGTCCCACGTATATACCATATGTCCAAATTTAGGAAAATCATAATAATTCACTTACAAATCCAAATAAGGCAAAAGATACATTATTGGATATTTTTTGGTGTCTAGTTCATACACCAAGAATATTTTTGTAAAACATTATGATATACTAACCCAAAATATGCAAAACTCATGCCAGGTACAGGGTTCCAGCAAAAACTCTTGGTTTGTAGTCCAAACTTGTAAAATTCACAAAAAACTGTACATTTATCCATTTTAGGCGCATGATACCTTATTGGAAAGCTTAATGAATCTAGTTTTTAGATTTATAACTTATAATCCAAAACTTTGATACTAAAGGGTTCGGAGTACATAAAACCCGTGGCTAGACTGTACCCCAGAGGTTCCTTTTCTCTCTAGTTTTGTGTCACAACTTCAAATGCACATAACTTTAGACATATAAAATCAAACCAAGTGATTCCAAAGCCTAAAATGAAGCTTATCCTCTGTAGAATCTTATCATATAATTTATTTTTCATACCAAATCTTCTAATGCATGTCATATTACCACAACATCCACAAGCTCTAACAAAGTTCGTAGATCTTACCGAAATGCTCCGTGGATCCTTTAAGATCTCGGACCTCCAAAGTTCTTCTCAAAACCATTTCCTAGGTAAGAATAAGAATAACATTAAGATTCTAAATAAACATCATGCTTTAGTTATCCAAAAAAAATGACTAAAACACAAAGAATACCACTAGGTTACCTCTAGCAACGCGTCCTCTAACTCCGCTTCACACTTATTCAAACTTAGTAACTGGGTTGCTTGGAGCTTGAAAATGGAGGGATGAGGGTGCTAGAGGGGTGTTGGAGATGAAGAATAGTGTTGGTTTTTTTTTTTTTTTTTTTTTTTTTTTTTTTTTTAGCTTGGTGGTGGCTAGAGAAGCTAGGGTTTTTGAGCTTAATTTGTGTGAGAATAAAATGAGATGTTAAGGGCTTGTTTTCAATCAACATTTTCCTTAAAAGAACTGTATTTTGAGGGGGAAAATGGGAAATTTTTGGCTAACTCTACCCTTGCATTGCCGCCACTTAAGGGAGAAAGTTGGTGTGAAAATTTTGTTTAACATAGTGGAGACAAATGGTCACTTTCACTTGTACCTTCTTTGTGTCATATTGCCAAAACAAGTCATGTCATCTCTTACATGAGGTTGCATGCATGCACCACTTTCTCTTTTTTTTTTTTCTCATTTATTCTGTAATACCTAGATTTTTCATGTCACTAATTTCTTCTTAAGAAATTAGATTCTATGCCATGAAGGTATTTATGAAAAAGTTCAAGTAAAAGCTTTTGTTTGATTATGTGAATTCTTTTGGGTCAGTAAGACTCAAAATAGGTTTTAAGGTTAGAAATCGCTCTTTCAAGTCGAAAAGGACGAAAAAGGACGTAATTTCAAAAAAGTCAAATTTGACCAAGAAAGTCAAAGTTTGACCAAGAGTGGTCAACGGATTGACTTGGCAGTATTGTATGATTCAGTACGAGAAAATACTGTAAAATATGTCAGTATGGGCGAGATAGCTCAAATAGGCTTTAAAACCACCCTAGAAAATCAAGCACACCTAGTTAAGGTCAAGGGCAAGGTCGTGAAAATATGGAAAACTTGGTCACCAAGTAACCCATTGGGGCCAGTCACATGCAGGGGCAAAAATGTCAAAATTTTCACTTTTGGGGTAAAAGTGTAAATTTTGAAAAATTGATGATGTAAGCACATGATGTCATCAATATGATGTCATCATGATGAGATAAGCTTGGCTTGTTCACCAAGAAAGCAACCGGCCACCTAGGGGGCATTTTTGTAAGAATTTTGCCTTTTGGGGCAAAAGTGTAATTTTTAGAAATTAGTGATGTAAGCATGATGTAAGCACATGATGTCATCAAGATGATGTCATCATGATGAGGTAAGCAAAACTTGGGCTCCAAGGCAGCCAATGACCGGCCAACACCTAGAGGGCATAAATGCAAGAATTTAAACTTTTGGGGCCAAAGTGTAAATTTTGGAAATTGGGTGATGTAAGCATGTGATGTCACCAAGATGAGGTCATCTTGCCTTGCTCTCCAAGTTGACAGCCGGCCATCTTGACACCTAGCATGCCAATTGCATGATTTTCTTAAAGTTTAGGGGCTAAAATGCAATTTTTGGAAAGTTTGCATTTGCGTATAAATAGGGGTGGCATTTAATCATTTAAATCAGAAAATTTGGCCAAACTCTTGCCATTTTTCTGCAGAAAAATCCGAGAGAGAGAGGAGGAGAGAAACCAAGAGAGAACCAAGAGAAAAAGTTGGAAAAAGCCAAGGGAGGCTAGTTAGTGTGCATGTTCGGTTTCAAGCTAGAAACCAAGGGCAAATCTGGAAATTTTGGACCCAATTTTTGGGCAGTGGCCGTGCATGGGAGAGGAAGAATGGGGAGAGAAATTTCAATGGAAAAAAAAAAATGGAGAGAGTGGCCGAGTGGGTGAGAAAACCCCAACCAAGAAGCCAAAAAGATTTTTGGTGTCCTATGTGTGTGCATGGTCGGCCATGAGATGTGCAAGAAATTGGAGAGAAAATTTTGAGGTTTTTGGGCTGTAGAGGGCTCGGTTTTGGCTGCAAGAAATCACCAAGTTTGGTGAAAAATTTTGGTGCCATTTGGAGAGCTAGAGCAGAGTGTTTGGAGAGCCAAAAGGGAGGGAGATTTCGGTTTGCATACCCTAACCCATCCCTAGGGTTAGCTAAGGTAAAACTCCCTCAAACCCTAACATTTTTCCATGCAAGTTAGATGGGATATTTATGTGTATGTTTGTATGTGCATGGCTGAAAATTGGAACCCCATTTGGAGGGGAAATCCGGACTTGTTGGCAGCCAAGAGGGAGGAGTAAGGAAGTTTGGAATCCAAGCTAGTAAACCAACTTCCAAACCCTAGAGGTAAATTCCTCTAACCCTAAGTGTTTTATTTAAATTTCATTTGGGAAATTTAAATGTATTTCAAGCTTGATTTGTAAGAGCATAAGCTCACTATTTTATTTGCATGCAATAGGTTTAGTTGCATGATTTTATGCTCTAGAATTTCATGCTAAGGGTTTATGCTCACTAAGTGTTTGTGAGATATCCCAAGATGTTTAAATGATGTATGAATGTATGTTTTACGTTAGAAAGTGCTGCATGTTTGATCTTAAGCTCCCGCTGCAAGCGGTTGAGGTAGAGTGCGCGTAATAGGACGTAAAACGAACTTAAAACCGAAAACTGCCATTTTCGGGTAAAACTGACCAGTTTCGGGAAAAGTGAAATTTGAGGCCCTTAGAGGCCGAATTTGGAGAAACTTAAAACATGAAAGTTGTTCGGAAGGGTTTTTCCTAGGGGACAGCGTGAACCTTTTCTCAAAATAAGGCCCCAATGGTCTCCGTTTACCCCAAAACCCGTGGCTGATCCCCAGACCCAGTGTTCACTCAGTTTTTCGGGGTCAGCCAGTTTCAAACAAAAACTGGGACGAATCTAGGCCGAATTGGAATTTTTACAAAACACGAAAGTTTTATCATTTTTTGAAAGCTAAAACTTTTGTGAAGAAAACTTTTTCAGATTACGAACCGATTTTTAAACTGGGGTCGTTTTTCGAAGGGTGCGCAGGGAATCCGAAAATTCCTGCACCACTAGCTTTACAAATGTCTTTAGAAAACTATTTTTCTACTACAAACTATTGTTTTGATTATGGAAAACTGTTCCAAGGGCAGTTTTCAACCTCAAATGATTTTATAAAGCACTAATCCAAGAGTTTGGATTTTTACGATTTAAGTAAAGGATTTTTATAAGTTAAGAAAGAAGTTTTTGGATTAATTTCCCTAAATTTTTCCAAGTAAGGAAAAATAGAATTTTTGAGATAAAATTGTAAACAAGCCGATTACGGACCGTAACCGGGAATAGTACCCGAGTTACTGGGCTTAGCCCAAAGCCCAAGGTTGACCCTAAAAGGTTGACCATTATTAACCAAGGGTTGACCATTAGTTGATCAAATGTTGACTTTGGTTAACCAAGAGTTTGACTACAAATAACCTTAAGGGTTAATCAAGATAACCCTAAAGGATACCATGATTAATAAACTGGGCTAAGATATAGGGTTACTATTTGTAACCCAGTAAGATATCTAGTACCGAGGTCTTACAACTAGGATTATGTAGGCATGTTGGTTAGATCACCAACATTCCACAATACTAATTAGACACTTACCTATGTCCTTCAGCAAGCAGGAGGAAACCTGCAGCTGTACCCAGAGGAGAAGCAGCACTAAGTAGGACATAACGAGAGAGGTAAGTACAACTCCACCTACAGCATGGACAAAACGTTTTTGTTGCATGATATGTTTTTAAGAAATCATGTATTAATTTACATGATTTACCTATGATATGTTATGTTATGGTAGGATATGTTATGATGTTATGTTACGATAAGTTATGTTATGAAGTTATGTTATAATAAGTTATGCTATGAGGTTATGCCATGATATGTTATGTTATGGTAGGATATGTTATGATGTTATGTTACGGTAAGTTAGGTTATGGTAGGTATGTTATGTTATGGTGTGTTATGTTACGAGGTATTATGTTATGATACATTATGCTAGAAAGTTTTAAGTTATGATTGAGATTGTTTTATGAAGTATGTTTTGATACGTGACATCATGAAGCATGTTCACAAATATTAAATCACACGGTAAGAATAAGTTAAGTCACGAGATAAATAAGACAAGTTAATGTTATTGTGTCGTACCGACTTGCCACGAGGGCAGGTTTAAATGGTTTTAGTCTATGGTTTGAATTGGATTGGACTGGCTGCCCCAATCACTCTATGTAAACGATTAGTTTCATGGTTTGATTTGGTTTGGACTGGCCGCCTCCAACCACTCTATGACTATGTACCACGGTACGTGCACATATGACATGATATGTTAGATAATAGAACCAAGTTAATGAAAGCACAATTGGTTTATAAGAAAACATAATCGGTTCACGTATTCTTGTATGCAAAATGTTTTTATGGATTGAATATTGTACTTACTGGGCAATTAGCTCATTACTTACGTTCATGCTGTAGGTAAGCAACCTAACGGCAGTATTTGATGCAATACTGTGGAGAGTTGGTGCTGCGGACTGTGAAATGTGGAATGGACACCGCCACGAGTTTTGAAAAATACGTTTCTGTAAAATACGTTTGTAAAATGTGTTTTGATTATGTTTTTAAGGAAGTAATTGTATGTTTTAAGAAAAGTTTTAAATATGGCAACAAGTTGCCTCGTGTTGTACCAACCTGCACTAGGTCGGGTTAGGTCCACGATTTGATTATGATAAGATAGCTTTCCAATGAAGTGTGAAAGCTCGGTACTCGAGTAAGTACCTATAAGTATGCATGAGGATAAGTCAAGTTTAAGATTGAGTTTCTTAAAAATTAAAGCTTTAAAGAATAAAGAAAAAAAAAATTTACTCTGGAATTTTCAGCAAGCTTAAAACTTTTTAAGAATTAAGTTAAGTAAGTAAGTAAGGTGACGACCCGGCCCACGTCTACGTAGTCGTTCCCCTACGTAGATGGTGTAAGTCGGGGCGTGACATATTCAAATTTCTTCTTGCTTTTGACCACAAAAAATCCGGATCTCCCCTTTGGTTTTCTCATTTTTATTTTGTTTTTGTTTCTTCCAATTTTTCTACCATTGATCTAAGGTTGCCATCCTTATTCTCATCCATTGGATCTTCCATCACATCAATCCTTACATTAAGTTCTCATTGGTCACTTATCATCCAAAGCTTGGCCATTGATTTTCCTAGGATCCTTTAACATAAAATCTACACCATTGATTCAAATCTAAGCACAATTCTTGATCAATCTTCCACCTTTGGATTTTCTAAGAGTAAATCCTAATTAGTCATCTTCTATCTATATGACACATTAATTTTCCTAATCATACTCTCAAAACTTTAATATTGATATGACCAAAATAAATATGAAGGTCATCTTCTTGATCAATCTTCCACCTTTGGATTTTCTATGTAATACCCGAAATTTTGATGACTCTAGATTTCCTTAGAAACAAGGAAAACCTAAGTCTGGATCAAGATTGGAATGGAATATCAGTATAAGTTTGAGTTCTCATTTAACTATTAAGGAGACTCAACAATAGACTACTTAGCCAAGCATAAGGCGTTTAAAAGGAAAACGGCATGACAAAATTTTATGATTTCATGTTGGTCAAAGTTTGACTAAGAAAGTCAAAGTTGACCAAAAAAAAGTCAAAGGATTGACTAAGAACAGTCAAAAGTATGACTATACAGTAATAGGATAAGCAGTATAGGAAATATACTGCGAAAATTATCTTTTCGGACAAGATAGCTAGAATAAGCTATGAGACCACCCTAGAAAAATCAAGCACACTAAGTTGGATATCAAGGGCCAGATGGCTTTAAGAAATAAGAAAAATTTTATACTGTCCATTTTTACACAGATAAATTTTGGACTGCAGTACAGTATGAAAATACTGTGTATAAGTGAACACAGTATTGGAAATATCTGTGTAGCTTAAAAATGGACTGGTTATTGAGGAAAAGAGCCAAACAAGGCCTAAGGTGAATGACATCACCTCACCTTTTATTTATTACATCATAATTTATTTTTTTAAGCTTGGAAAGAAATTTTTGCTTGTTCACCAAGCATATGGCCGGCCACCTCACCCTCCCATTGTGCAATTTTTAATTTTTAGGGGTTTTTGTGCAAATTAGCAAAATTTCTCCACCTCTATAAATAGGTGAGAGATCTAAATCATTATATTCAAAATTCTAGCCAAATCCTTGCCATTTTCTTCAAGAAATCCGAAGCCTTGGGAGAGAGAGAGAGGAAAGAAAACCAAAAATTCTCAAAGGGGTTTTACTTAGGAGAATTCGGATTTGAGCTAGAACCAAGAAAAAGTTTGAAAAAAAAATTTTGAGTCCACTTTGGCCAAGTGGCCGAGTGTTAGGGGAGGAAGAAAAGGAAGAGAAAAAGTGAAGTGGGAAGGCTTGGTGGTGTGGCCGGATTTGTGGTGAACCAACCAAGTGACCAAAAGAATTTTTGGTGCCCCTAGGTGAGTGGTGAGGCCGGTTGTGTTGACCTAGGAAGAATGAGAAATTTTTGGTGCCCAAACCCTAGTCTTGAGCCAAGGTATTTTTCTTTAAGCCCTAAGCTTGCAATTGAGCTTTCAATTTGAAATTTATTTGTATTTCAAGTTGAAAAATGTAAGAGCATAAGCTCAAATTTATTTTATTGCTTTAGGTTAGTTTTGGTGGTGCTTGATTAGGTATTAAGGGTGGTTTGGTTTAATTGCTTTGATTGGTTAGGTTTATGCTTGATTGAATGTTAGGGAGCATGCTAAATGGATGATGAATTGTATGTCCCCTGTTTTTATGTGCAAGCCGGTTCTAGAATTGCATTCTAGGTTGTTAGTTTTGATTATGAAATGGTATGTGAATGAATGGAATGGTGAGACAACCTAGAACCATGCAAACCTAGGCTAGGACAGTTCGGTTTTTGGTTTGCATGGGCGCGTTTGAGTTGCATGTTTGTTCATGTGGGACGTTAGAAAACGCTGCATGTGGGCTATCTAGGCTCCCGCGTGTTCGGTTGAGTTAGCTTACACGAAATAGGACGTAAAATGAATGTGAGAACAAAAAACTGCCAGTTCGGATGTGAACTGCCCAGTTTTCTAAAAAGTTCTCATTGGTCACTTATCATCCAAAGCTTGGCCATTGATTTTCCTAGGATCCTTCAACATAAAATCTACACCATTGATTCAAATCTAAGCATAATTCTTGATCAATCTTCCACCTTTGGATTTTCTAAGAGTAAATCCTAATTAGTCATCTTCTATCTATATGACACATTAATTTTCCTAATCATACTCTCTAAACTTTAATATTGATATGACCAAAATAAATATGAAGGTCATCAAATTGACCTATTTAATAAGAATCAGGGTTCTTTTCCAAAAATTAACATTTATCCCTTTAATACAACATAATAAATTTTTCGTATAAATTTATATGTCGTTCAACTCATCTTCTATGTATCTATAATTTCTCATTTAAATAAAGAAACTCAACATTGTTAGATCATCGACATCATCATACTGATGATACATATACAATCATTCATGATATTGAAATTTGATATCATCAAAATAATTCATTTGAAGTATATTAATGAAGGAAATCCATGATAATAATTCATGAAATAAAGTTTATAAATTTCTAGGGCGTCACAATCTACCCTCCTTACAAAATTTTTGATCTCAAAAATTAGAACAAAAACGGATATTGTTTTCTCAGTTCATCTTCACGTTCCTAAATGGCTTCCTTGATCTTGTTATTTCGCCATAACACCTTGACAAGGAGTACGGTACTGTTTCTGAGAGTCTTCACTTCACGAGCCAGAATTGGCACAGGCTTTTCTTCTTAAGTGAGGTCCTCGTGAACTTGGATTGGTTCATGCTCTATTACGTGAGACGGATCCGAGACATATCTCTTCAGCATTGAGACATGAAAGACATTTTGCACTGCTGACAACTTTGACGGTAATACTAATCTATAAGCTACCTTATCAACACATTCTATGATCTCGAAGGGTCCTATATACCTTGGGCTCAACTTGCACTTTTTTTCGAATCGTATCACGCCCTTCATCGATGCTACCTTCAAGAAAATGAAGTCTCCTTCTTGAAATTTCAGGGGCCTCATTCGCTTGTCGGCATAACTCTTCTATCGACATTGAGCTGCTTCCATTCGTTGTCGTATTTTCTTGACTGCTTCAATGGTCTTGATAATGAAACCTGTGGTTTCCAATTGCTTCTCCCCTGTTTTATGCCAATGTACCGATGATCGACACTTCCTATCATAGAGTACTTCATAGGGTGCCATCCCGATAGTCGCCTGATAACTATTGTTGTAAGAGAATTCAATCAATGGTAGCTTCTTATTCCATGCACCTTTGAAGTCCATAACATAAGCCTGAAGTATATCCTCTAATGTTTGAATGGTTTGCTCTAATTGACCATCCGTCTGAGGGTGAAAAGCAATGCTATACTTGAGCTCAGTTCCCATCACTCGCTAAACATTTTTCCAAAAAGTGGAGGTAAAATGGCTGTTGCGGTCTAAAATGATTGATTAAGAAATGCTGTGTAGCTTAACGACATTGCATACATACAATTTTGCCAACTTTTTCCAGAGAATAAGTCACTTTAATTTCTATAAAACGTGTTGATTTAGTCACATAGTCTACAATTACCCAGATGGCATTATAACCTTCACTGGTTTTTGGCAATCTGACCACATAATCCATAGTGATTTGTTCTCATTTCCATTCTAGAACTTCAACAGGTTGCAATTTCCCAGCTGGTTACATGTGTTCTGCCTTAACTTTATGACAGGTTAGGCATTTACTCACGAATTCGGCCACATCATTCTTCATCTTTTTCCACCAAAAATACTCATTTAAGTCCTTATACATCTTAGTCGCTCCGGGTGTAACACCCGAATTTCTTCGGTTCATATTTTATAGAAATTTCGTGTAAATATTTACCGTAATCGGTATTTCATGAGGAAGTTCGTTTTAGAATTTAATTTTGTAAAACGAGTTCTTAAGATTTATTAAGACTCAAAAACAAATTGCATGAACTCGCAAAAGACCTTTATGAGTGAAAGGAGGTCGTATTTGCACATTTCAAGACAAGTCGACGTTGACTAATAAGTCAGTTAGACCAAAACGGTCGAAAACGTCAAACAAGAATTTTAAGATCGCAGTACTAGTGAAATTACTGCTAAAAACTCATTTCTTGATCAAGATGAGTTTGAATAGAATTAAAATCACCTTAGAAAAATCAAGCATACTAAGTTAGAGTTCAGGGCGAAAGGATTCGGAAAAATAAGAGAAAAATTTTTCCGATCGAGTTTTTCACAGATCGAAATTTTTAAATGCAATGTAATTTTCGATACTGGGTATTTAAGCAACTCAATATTAAAATTTATTGCAATGAGTTCAAATTACACAATTTTTCAAAAAGATTGAACCAAACAAGCCTTTAAGCTTAATTACATCACAATTAAGCTAAGTTAGGACATAACCCTCCACACACATGGACCAATGAGCATGTGACACCTCATCTATGAGTTGTCAACCACTCCCCCACTCCTCTCCCCTAACAGCCGGCCACTCAAGCCCCCTTTGGGCAATGGCTTGCAAAAATTTGAGGACCAAATAGCAAGATTTGAACCAAATTTACCTTGGAAAAGAAAGCCTAGGATTTCCCCTAGCTAGAGACACTATTTCTAGGGATTTCAAACCCCAAAAGTCAGCAGCCCTTAACCCCATTCTCAGCCATACCATTCTGCATTTCCCCCTCCAAAAATCCGAAGAAGAGAGAGAGAGAGAGAGAGAGCTAGGGAGATCAAGAGAGTTCAAGCCAAAATTTTGTGAGAGAACCCCCTAAAGCCTTCGGTTTTCTTGTGAGTTCAAAGGAGAGATTTGTTCAAAAATTTTCCCCTCTCTTTCCCATCTTGCCGAGTGATTGGGAGTTGAGAAAATCCAAGAAAAAATTTTCGGGTTTTGGCTAGAATCAAGGGTTGAGTGAGGGTGTGATCTAGAGCCAAGAAAAACCAACCATTTTGTAAGTTGATGCTTAAGGAGATCCACGGAATTTTAAGGTAAGATTTTTGGGCATTTTCTTCTCTTTTGCCAAGATTGGTTGGGGGAGGAAGTTAACAAATTTTGTGACCATTTTTTTTTTTAAGTCCAAACCGTGCACTTTGGAGGCTAAATCTCGACTAGGAACAAGCTAGTGACACCCCAGATTTTTGAGGTAAAAATCCAAACTTTACCCTAGTTTTTGGTTCAAATTTTTGGTTCATTTTCTCAAGGGTTTTACCGTGTATTTCAAGCACAAAAAGTTGTAAGAGCTTAAGCTCATAATTTTCGGTTTTAGCCCTAAATAGCTTAGGTTATATTTTTATGCTTGATTTAGGTTTTTGAGGTGATTATTTTGCATGTTTGGTTGGAGATATGCTCTATGATTTTTGTGTGCTAGAGATGCATGCTAGGGTTTCTACTTAAGGGTTTTATGTCCCTAATATGTTTATCAAATTTCTAGATGCATGTTCTAGGGTTTGTATGATGATATGGTTTAGCTTTGTTGTATGTATGTTTCTCTCTCAAAACCGTGGACCAAGGGGTCTCGGCCTTGAGTCGAATCCATAAACATGGGATTTAAAATTTTATGTGTATAAGGGACGTTAGAGGACGTGCATGTGTTAGTAGGTCCCGCATTGGGCGGTCGAGCTAGAGCGACGAATAGGGACGTAAAATTTGGACTAACACCAAAACTGCTCTCGGGTCCAACACCCGGCAGCTCGGAAAAGTGGGATTTACAGGTCCTTAGAGGCCGAATGGGTAAAAACTTAAAACACAAAAGTTGTTCGTTAGGGTGTTTCCTAGGGGGCAACGCGGACATATTTCAAAACAATAAGGCTCCAATGGCCTTTGTTTTTAAGAAAAACCGAGAACTGGTCAGGGTGACCAAGTTCCAACGATTCACATGTGTTCAAACAAAAACTGGTATCAATTGAGCCAGAATCAGAAAATGTTCAAAACATAAAAGTTTTAGATCTTTTTGTTAGCTACAACTTTCGTGAAGAAAGCGTTTCCAAATTCGTTCTAGATTTTAAGTTATGAGTTTTCAAACAAAAGCCGTGCAGTGAGCAAAATCTCATGCACGGGATTTTCTAGACCAATGACTAGGAAAAACGTTTTTCTAACTTTCAAACATCATTTTCAAACCCGAAAACCATTCCAAAGGCGGTTTTCGATCCCCAAATGTTTTATAGAAATATTTTCAAGTGTTTTATAATTTTCAAGACAAGTTTGGGTGCTATTCACCAAACTTACTTAAACAAACAAGAAAATAATATTTTTAAGCAAGTTCAAGGTTTTCAAGATTAAAATGAATAAGATACTGCGTTAGTAGCCGGAAAATTATTCCGAGTTACTAGGGCCTTGCCCAAGCCCAGAGTTAACCTTGCGGATTGAGGTTAAGTTAAGATTATGATTCTCTACATGAACCCTTAATTAATAATTCCGTTGTGGGTTACGCCGTGTGACCCCTTCACATGTGTTAGTAGAGGGACATATAACCGAAAAATATATATGTTGATTTAATCCGACATTAAACGATCCTAGAATAGAGACCTCACGTGTAAACGTCCATGGGCAGGAGGTGACCTGCGAGCGTGCTAGGGAAAGGAAATTCGATCACGCGAACAACGAAGACAAGGTAAGTACAACGCCGCCTACAGCATAGGCTAGAGTTGTATGTTACCTAACATGTTTGCTTTACACTGTTTAAGTGTTATTTGATGATTTGCTCGATGGTTGCAATATGCTTACTGTATGATGAATGTTTCAAATGCTAATGCCATGTTTTAAAAGTATGTTTCAAGTATTGTTATTATGCTTACATGAAAAAGTACGCCTGTCCATGCATTGATAGAACATGAGATTAGGAGACATCATATAAGTATGCTCACTAATCTATCAAGTGGAAAGATGTCAAGAAAGATATACAAACAGAACGTTTGAGAAAAGGCCATAAGAGCCAGTGTCGTGCCCCCTGATGACGATCGGGTCGAAAGCTTGGGTAATCTCCTCAAGTTGTGCGCCGGGTACGTGCACATCAAGTTAACGGGCCCACAAGTAAAATCAACAAGATAAAGTATGATACAAGAAAGCAAGCATAACTGGACATAAACAGTTCATGCATTTCACGATAGAATGTCATGTTTAAGATGAAGAAATCGATGATATGATGCCATGTTTATGCTTTCATGTTTAAGATGTCATGTAAAAGGGTTATGTATGTTTCATGTAATTGGTTCGCGGTATAGGAGTTGTACTTGCTGAGCTTTCGCTCATTGTTTGAAGTTTATGCTGTAGGTAAACAGCCTGTTTTGAATTAACTGCATGGTGGAGGGTGAAGCCGGTGGCTGTGAAATGATGAACGGGTTGGGGTTCGCAACTCAGAAGGATTTTATTAATATATCTATTTTGAGAAAACAGACAGTTATTTTATTTGCGTATGAGTGTATGTAAATATTTTCTAAGTATAATGCTTCCGCTATAAAAAAAAAAAAAAAAATTCCCACTATTTTCATGATTAAAAATGGGATAAAACAAGTTTAAGTTCAAGTAAGTTAAGTCAAGTGACGGCCTGTGCAAGGCGGGTCGTCACACCGGGATGGATGGAGTATGGAGTATTGTGGGCCTCAGATAAAATCTGCTTTCGGAGTTCTTCGTTGCTAGGCACACATAACCTATCATTAAAGATGAAGAATACCCTCATCTGACACACCAAAATTAGTTTATTTCCCTTTCATGACTTTTTTTCTTATCCTAACCAAACTAGGATCGAGCCCCTGAGCTTCCTTGATTTCACAAAGAATTGTAGGCTGGAGAGTCAATGAGGAAAGTTTTGTCGTAATAAGCTCAATTCCAAGCTTGAAAATATCTTCCTGAAGCGGTTGTGGTAGTGCTTGAATTGACATGAGGGTGGTAGACGACTTCCGACTCAGTGCATCAGCAACTTTATTGACCTTTCCGGGATGATAAAGAATCTCATAATCATAATCCTTAACCAATTCCAATCATATTTTTTGTCTCATGTTGAGTTCCTTCTGGGTGAAGACTTTTATGATCCGTAAAAATCTTACATTTGACGCCGTAAAGATAGTGTCGCCAGATTTTAAGGGCGAACACCACAGTTGCTAATTCTAAATCATGGGTCGAGTAGTTCTTTTCATGCTCCTTCAATTGTCGTGAGGCATAAGCTACGACTTTCCGTTCTGCATCAATATCTATCGCATACCCCTATTTTTATTTTTTTGTTTCTTTTCGATTTTTCCCATTTATTTGATCTCAATCTTACAAATGCAGAATGAGAAACTATTATCCCATTTACTCGAATTAGGATGCCCTGAATTTGACATGTCTCTTGGTAGAAGTAACATGAAACTTAGAATAGAATGAGTTTCCCTTACTTAATCGAACAACCCAAAATTCAGTCATTTCACCTACATCAAGCGATCTTTCAAGACTCTCCAGTTTATGGCCACTTATCTATGGTACCAGTACTTATGGTAGAATGGGCTGATCTGGTCTTTCGAAATAAAGTGATAGATGGAACTGCTCCTAAGCCCATCTTGGATGTGTCGTGGTAGATATCAAACTTTCCCTTGTCTAATGGAATCGTGAGAATAGGAGTACTAGTGAGTCTTTTCTTCAATTCTTGGAAATTATCATCGCATTTCTCCATCTATTCATACTTATTTTCCTTCCGAGTAAGTGCGGTAAGAGATACGGCTAATTTCACGAATCCCTCAACAAATCTTCTGTAGTAGCCGGCTAGACCTAAAAAGCTTCACACTTCAGTCACACTCTTCGGTGCTGGCCACTTGCTCACAACTTCGATCTTGGATGGATCAATAGATACTCCGTCCTTGGAGATCACATGTCCGAGGAATTGAACTTTGTCAAGCCAAAATTCACACTTAGAGAATTTTGCATAAAGCTGGTGGTTCTTTAGAGTTTGGAAAGCAATCCTTAAATGCTCTTCATACTCTTATCTGTTCTTTGAGTAGATCAAGATATCATCAATGAACATAATGATAAACTTGTCCAAATATTCCTTGAATACTCGATTCATCAAATCCATGAAAGCTATAGGTGCATTCGTCAATCCAAATGGCATGACTAAAAACTCATAGTGACCATAGTGTATACGAAATGCTAACTTTAGGACATCGCTTTCTTTGATCTTCAATTGGTGATAACCAGAGCATAAGTCGATCTTGGAGAAAACTAATGCTCCTTTAAGCTGATTGAAGAGGTCGTCAATTCTTGGAAAATGATACTTATTCTTGATGGTCGCCTTGTTGAGCTCACAAAAGTCAATTCACATCCGTAACGTGCCGTCCTTCTTCTTGACGAACAAGACAAGTGCACCCCAAGGTGAGTAACTTGGATGTATGAATCCTTTGTCCAACAGTTCCTAAAGTTGTGTCTGCAATTCCTTGAGTTCGACTAGGGCCATGCGGTATGGAGCCTTGGATATCGGTGTTGTGCCAAGCATCAATTAGATTTCAAATGAGATCTCACGATCGTTAGGTAATCCAGGTAAGTCTTCTGTGAAGACTTCGACAAAGTTTCTGACTACTGCTACATCTTCCGATTTGAATCATTTTTCTTTCGTCGTATCTATGATATTGGTTAGGTATCCAACGCATCCGCTATGTAGCATCCTTCGCGCCCTTATGGCAAAAATCATCACCCTCAGCTGTTTCTCAGAAATGTTGACATATTTGAACTCTTCTACTCCATCAGGTTTGAATGTCACTTTACGCTCCCGATAGTCAATGATCGCATTGTATTTTCCTAGAAAGTCCATTACAAGGATGATTTCATAGTCGAATATTTCTAGAATAACTAGATCAACGAACAGTTCTCTACTAGCAATAATTATTGACACATGACATAACCAATAACTTGACAACAAGGTTTGTCCTAAAGGTAGGGCCGTTCTAAAGGTCTAATTAATTATATCTTAAATTGAAGAGTTTCCTAGCAAACGTATGTGATGCAAAGGAATGAGTTGCTTAAGAATCAAATAAAATATGTGCATCTTGGTTGGCCACAGAGAGCTAACTTGTCACCACATTCAAGATTCCAGCTTCAACATCATTGTTGGTGTAGGCAAAAATGTAAGCGTTCGGTGCTGGCGAGGCCTCCAAACATCCCTGGTTAATCTGCGGACCCTCGATTTTGGCTTGCATGTTGTGGTGTTGAGTCCCTTGTGGCTTCAACTGATTCTGCCCAGTCTGATTCTGCTTGTTGGTATAGCAATTATTGGCAAAATGATCCTCCTTGTCACATAAGTAACAAGTATTTGAGTCAAGTTTGCATTCACCTTGATGTTTATTCCCACACTTAGGGCATTTAGGGTAAACGGTGTTCTTCTTCTTCTGGGGATGGTTCTTCTAGTTCTTGTTTCCATTGAAATTCCCCTTTCACTTGTTGTGGTTCTGTTTGGAGTGATTTCCATTTAGGTTGGCTCTGTTTCCCTGGCTGTTCAGTTGATTTCCTTGGTTTTGCTTCAATTGCAACTTCTCTTTCTTCTTCTCTTCAAAGAACTTAACCATCTCTTGTTTAGCTTGGGCAAGACGATACTGAGCGCGTAGTGGTCTTTCGACACATTCAGCAACAATCGTAGGCAGTCTCTCGCCACTATCGATCACTACTACTATCTCAGGGCGAAACATGTCCAACATTTGCCTAACCCTTTCATCCTCAGTTGGCACAAGATGAGGGCAAAGTCGTGCCAGTTGATCGAACTTACGGACAACTTCAATTACTGAGATTGAGTCTTACTTGATGTTGTTGAATTCATTATGATGTGCTTTCATAGCCATCCGATTATAGAATTTGTCGTTGAATTTCTGAATGAAATCATTTCATGTCATCTCAAGTACATTCCTCCTCATTTGCACAGTTTTTCACCAATAACGAGCATCTTTCTTCATGACATAGGAAGCACAAAACAATTTTTCTTGTTCCGTGAGGTCCATAAAGTTCAAGACTTTTTGAAGGAAGGTTAACCATTCCTCAGCCTCCAAAGGGTCAGTGGATCCTTTGAATTATGGTGGTTTCATACGTCAGAACCTCTCATACAATAGTTCTTGCCAGACCACAGGTTGGGTGACTTGTGTCACAGGCATAGCTAGTGCTATAGGTTAAGTTGGAACAGCTGGTGGAGGGGGTAGTTCTTGATTTTGCTGAGCAAGCTACTCTCGGAGATTCTGTATTTCGCGCTCCTGGTATTCCAATATGCACAGTAGGTTAACGACCATTTCAGCTAGGTTCTCTTCTTGTGGTCGTCTTGCTACTGCCGCTCGAGGACGTACCATGGTTCTATATATAACTCTAGCGTTCAACCTAAAATAACCATGCTTGTTTAATATCTCGCATGTAGTTATTTTAGCTTAAGCATTGTCTTATGACGTAAGTTTCATTTAAACATAAATGACAGAGTACAACCCATAAATCATGGCATATCATATCTTAAAAGCATTATGTCATAACATCACATAGTCATAAGTTCACATAATAATTAACCATATTGGTCATAATCAGTCATAGAGAATACATAAATCATCGGTATAACACAAACGTCACCAAATACATAAGATAGATAATATATAAAAACATCCACAAACAGTAGGTAAACTATCTGATAGTAAACTACTCCACTCGATCTTCTACCAATACTCATAGACTGTCTGTCTCGTCATCTTCTTCTTCAGTGAAAACCTCAGTGGGGTCCTCCTCTTCTGGATCAATAGGGGCATCATCGTCTCCAACAGCTTCTGTTTGGTGCAGGGCTGGTGCCTCAACATGGTTGCTGGCATCCTCTGTATCCTCCAATCCCCTTGTTGGAAGAGTGTAACGCCCCGGCCATTCACGTAGGGCCGACTACGTAAACGTGAGCCGTTACCATGCTTGCTTAACTTAAACGTTAGTCTTAAATACTTAACCTTACAGAAAATTTCAGAATAAATTTTTTTTTCTTTTTCTTTTAACTTTAATTTTAAACTTACAACTTGAAAACATCACATATGTAACATGGTATATATTCTTTAATCATACATATACAACTTCATGATTTAAACAGTTTACGGAAAAACTTGCGTAGTGGTATCCCACACCGTCCTTCACTTGCTGCATCGTCTCCATAGTCCACCAAGTAAAGCTGCAGGCATCTTACTTTTACCTACAGAATGGAATATACTGATGAGCTTTTGCCCAGCAAGTACAAACATAATCTCACAAAAACACAAGAAATATCATGCAACTTATGCATGGATCAATTATGTTCATTTATGAAACTTTTATGATTAATTATTGTCTTGAACTTATTATCTTACTTTAACATGTGGGCCCATAGTGTACGTACCAAAAGCGCGCAGCCTCCAGACAAAGTTAGGGTTTGCAAGGCCCTAACAGTTCTGGGAATCATAAACTTGACCCTCACGCATCAACGAGAGGTTAATAATCATAACTTGACTTGAACATGTATCATCCTCGATCACGAGAGGTTGGTACGACACCTTGCTTGACTTGGTTTAGTCTTAGTCTTGTATATTCCAAGACTAAGAATCTTTAGTTGTGATCTTATTAGTCATGGTGCACATGTGACATGGACATGGCATAACCATAAATCATGGCATAACTTGACATATCATGACTCGACATGGCATGACTTATCATGGTATGACATAACATACTTAACATAGCATGACTTAGCATAACTTCTCATGGCATAATATGTTATAGCATAACTTAGCACATCATAGCATAGCATCACATATCATAGCATGACTTAGCATAATATAGCATGTATACTTGAAAATAATATTTACTATTTTCCATACTGTAGGTGAGGTTTGTACTTACCTGGTATCCTATGCTCTTGGTTTGTCGTCCCAATCATGACACGACAACAGTTCATACTCCTGTTTCCAAACAGGGTGTAAGATAAGGGTCATTTACATTCTATCTTATAATAAATCAAAATCATTAAATGTTGGTTCCCAACCAACATTCATGAGTGACCCTAGTTATAGTTCCCCCACATCTTCTAAAGATAACTCGGTCGGTTACTAGCCGTAACCTTATGGCTCATGGCCCAACCAAACATGAACAGTTTCTCATTAGGTTACTAATCTTACTAAGGCCTTATCACTTTTAGAGTAACACCCTATTAGATTACTATTGGTAACCATAGGGTAAGGCCCAACCTGATAACTCGGTATCCTAACCGGTTACTAAAGGTTATCTCTAATAAACACCGTATTTTAATACAATCATAACTTTTAAGTAAAGACAGTTGAAAACTGTCAAATTCTGAAAACAATACTTAAAAATAGTTTCTTAATTTAAGTGTCAGTGCATGTGCAGGAATTTCCTGTTTTTGTACTGTTTTCTGAAAACCCTGTGTAGGAATTTCCTATTACCTGCATAATTTTGGAAAATCAGGTTTTATCTTAAAACATGTTTAGAATCTGAGAAAACTTTCTTCATGAAAGTTTTAGATCTCGAAAAATACTACAACTTTGGTTCTTTACTAAAAACTCGGTTCTGCCTTTAACTAATCCATTTTCCTTGTTGAACTCCCCAAGCCGTGAGCACAAGTCTGACCTGCCCAGGAGTTCCCAGTCTCGGATTTTAATAAAAACAGAGGTCATTGGAGCCTTATTTTCAAAAAATGTCTACTTCATCCACTAGGAAAAACCTTTTTATACAACTTTTATGTTTTAACTTTTTCCAAATTCGGTCTCTAAGGGCCTCAAATTTCATTTTCATAAAATTGCTCAGTTTTACCCGAAAACTGGCAAATTTCATTTTTGTGGGTTCTAACGAAAAATTACGCACACACTACCTCAAACGGTCGTAACCGTGAGCTTACGTCAAACATGCAGCCCTTTCTAACGTAAAATATACATTCATACATCATCCAAACATTCTCATGCAAAGGCAAACCCTTAGGTGTTCTTGCACCAAGCTAAGGTTTGCAAAACTTTTGATTTACATAATCATTCATCATTCAAGTTTCTAATCTAGCTCAAACATAAACATGCATAACCTACAACTTCTTAAGCATATTGGGGACATATCACAAACACTTTAAAGGCATGCATGCAAACCCTAATAATCATGCAAGCATATTATCAAAACATGCACCAAAACATAAATTGAGACCTTGAGACCCTAATCAAGCACATAACCAAGCAACTAAACCTATTGCATGGAAATAAATGAATGAGCTTATGCTCTTACATACCCACATGGAAATACACTTAAACTTGAATCAAAACTTAATTTGAGAGCCTTAGGGAATCAAGGAGGATTACCTTAATCAACTTGAAGTTGGATCTAGGTTATGGATCTGAAATTTCCTCCTTGCTTTCTACCAAAAAATCCGACCCTCTCTAGCTTGGTTTCCTCCCAAGATTTTCGGCCACAACTTACTATCTCTTTCTCTCACTTTTTTTTTTTTTTCTTCTTTCTTTCTTTTCAAGCAAAACCGACCACACTTGGTGTTTTGCTCTCACTTTGGGGTTCGGTTTCTAAGGGGAAAGGGTGAGGAGAAATTTGGCCATAATTTTGGGGTATTTCCACATTTTTTGTGAGCAAAAACCACCCCCCCTTCCACCTATTTATAGGTGATTTGAACTTTTCAAAATTACCAAAAAGTCCTTGAACTAGGATTTATTTTTATTCCTAAAATTGCTAATTGATCCTTGAAGCAAAAATATTTGCTAAAGAACCCCTACATGTGGTGGCCGGCCATTGCTTGTCTTGGAGCCCAAGTTTTGCTTACATCATCATGACATCATCAAGCTTACCTCATCATGACATCATCAAGCTTACATCATGCTTACGTCATCCTTACTAACTTTTGTAAAAATTACACTTTGGCCCCTAAGGACAAAATATTTACAATTAAGTCCCTACGGGTGATTGGCTAAGATAGAGCCACTTGGCTTCCAATTCTTGCATAATTATCCACTTGATTCCAAGAATCCATTAATATAATTATGCAGTCCATTTCCTTACTAACTTCGATAATATCAATACTATTTTGTCCTAAAACAGTATTATCATATACTGAATTGTAGTCCAAAATCCATCTGCATAAAATTGGACTATGTATAAATTTTTCTTATGACTTAGAGCTATTCAATCCTTATTGCTCCAAATATTGTGCTTGATTTTTCTAGGGTGGTCTCATAGCTTATTCTTGCTTATTCGTCCGTAATGACGATTTTCGTAGTATAATTTCCATACTGTTAATTACACTGCAGTACCATCTCAGTCAAACTTTGGTCAACCTAAAGTCAACCTTGGTCAACTTTGAATTTTTCGGTCAAACTTTGACCAACATGAAATCATGAATTTCATTATGCCTTTTTCCTTAAAAAGCCTTATGCTTGACTAAACAAACTATTATTGAGTCTCGTAACTAATTAATCGAGAACTCAAACTTATACTGATATTTAACTCTGATCATGATTCAGACTTAGGTTTTCCTTGTTTCTACGAAACTCTCAAGTCATCAAAATTTTGGGTATTACATGTCTACCCTCTCCGCTCTTAGATGCATCTCAGCATAAATGACCACTAAACATAAGTGATCATAATCCGGATAGGGTAGGGGAAAGGAGACAAATGCTCGTATCTCGTTGGGAACTTCCTGCCAAAACAGCTCACATGCGTCCTCTTGATGTAGTTCGTAAGGGCACTCGACAAGGAGATCCTCCTCGAATCGGCGTTCGTACTCTTGCATGCTCTCATTCTATACAGGTGCCCATCCCGCCGCCTAAGTGAAGAAGCGACGTCCTTGTGCATAAGTCAAGTCAACCATCCTCTCACTATAAAGGAAAGGACCTATAAAGTGCTCCGTAATATTACGACGGAAATCCTTTCAACGTACGAGGTTCAAGTCTTGCCCAATAGACTCCCACCAACGCCTACCAACACCCCTCAGCTGGATTATTGCTAGTCTTGACCATGCCTCCCGTGTTATGCCACACGAGCTGCATAAGGATTCTATGTGATGTAGCCAATCTCCCGGATGAGTTTTTTCATAGTAGCGCTCTAGTCTGGCTTTCTGAAATGCAGTTGTTATTTTGGTACCAAGTACACTAAGAAGTGTGTCTTCAGATGATGATCATCTAATTAGTGGCATAATGATAATGCAGGGATACCTAGTTATAAAATTAAGGTCAATAACAATCACTAATTGTAAAAAGAGTTCTAACTTACTTGGATATGCTAAAACTGATGTGGAAACGACATAAGTTAATATGGCAGGATACCGCTTTGATACAAACTGTAACGACCCGAATTTTTGGACCTTTAACTAACTTACTTATTCTTAATTCATTTAGTCTTAACACTTATTTATGTTAGGTTTCAAAAAAACATATATTTTTTTATACAAATTATATGTGTACTTGAAGAGTTTAATAAACTAAAATTTTAACTAAGGAAATTAAAATTTCTAAGTAATAAATATCATATTGAAATACGTACTTAGATAATATTTAAAAAGCTATAACATCAGGTGAGTTAAAAAGAAAGACTCTAAAGTCGTTTTCTCGTAATATGCTCCTACTAGTTTAGTAGTATCAAAATATTAAAAACATGATTATAAATATAGTCGATACAAGATAATTTAAGAAGTCTAATGCGGAAATTAAGTTCGTGGTGGTATCTTACTCCCTTCCTTCATCACCTCCGCATAGCTTTGCCAGTCCATAAAGCATCTAAGTGGCCGGCTGCCTAACCACGTTACATACAGCACAACCACACATGTATGAACTTTCGTTCAACAAGTACAAACAATATCTTACAAAATATTTTCATAAAATCTTATCATCACACATAATAACATGAATGTTCAAAAATGCATGCGATTTATGTGTGTTCAATTATGCTTCATTATATATATATTTTGTAAACTTAAGGGCCTCTATGCCGTACCCATATGTGCACAACCAATGGGGAGTTGGGGGAGCAACCCTCCAATCACCTCCAAGTTCATAACTTATAATTTTTATTTTTATCATATCCTCTCACTAATTGGAGGTTGGTACGACACTTATTCATATATTTTGTTAGCATCTTTCTTATTTATTGTGACAATGTTAAGATTTACATGTCACTATACATCTATCATCATAGTATTAATATATGTAAGGCATGTCGATCATATTAGTGTAAAAGAAATTATGTACGTCAAATACTTAATCAAAACAATACATATAACTCATTTACACATCACATCATAAGGCAAATCATAGCAAATGTAGAGCATCAACAAAGAAAAATATTTTGTTTCATGTTGTAGGTGAGATTTGTACTTACTTGTCTTATGTGCTTAAACTTCAGGAGTTGTACCTCCTACTACACAAGTTTGAGAAATTGCCCTAATTTAACAATATATCATTATTAGATAGAATCATAGTTATATAACTTTAATAATTTATTTATTTATTTTATATATTAAAGTGAGATTAACTTACTTATATCATAATTAACCTTAACAAATTAATATTAAGTGTTAAATAAATTTCTACTGATTATTATTTAATTAATTTAATTTTACTAAATTTTATTTAATTGATTTATTAATCAATTGATTAATAAATTAATTAATTAATTAGGTAGTAGTTAATTATTACTTTATTTAATCGAGTAATTATAATTAAATTACATAATTTTAATTGATTAATTAATAATTATATCGTTAATAATTTAATTAAGTTATTTAAATATTCTTTCTCATATAATAATTATCAATTATTAATTCTCATATCAATAATTAATAATTAATAATTAGATTATTTTAATAATTAATGTTTGATTAATATCTAATTAATCATCCATAGTTATATTAACAATTATATTAATGATTAACGATCAATTAATCTATAATTAATCATGTATAATAATTATATAGTTACTCAACTAATAATCTTATTTACACAGTTAATTATCACTTATTAAGTCTTATAATTAATTAATTAATTAATTATTAATTACTTTATTAATTACTAATTAACTTTCTTAGAATAATTACATTTTGTTGTATATTTATTAGTTTATTTATTTATTTCTTAATTAATTAATCAATTAAGGTGACAAAGAGTCACCTAAGTTTATACATTTCATCTAGTATTGGGCTAGTAAGACCCAATCCTATTAGTTATTATCATTTAGTTGAGCTAAAGTAGTCTCTTGGTATATATCCAGTAATCCTCTAGTGTACTTTATCTTAGTCCATTTAAAAATTAGTGATTTAACTTTATAAAGTTAGGGGTTTTCACATTATTTAATCATACATTTAATATCAACTCATTTCATAAATAAATATGTCCATATATTATGACTTACCCCTATGTCACATTTTAATGTTTAATCATTTTGTCGGTGTGGGATTTTAACTTGTAAGACTTATTTAAATTTGAATACAATCCCGTTTTAGACACTTGATAACTCATTGGAAAGCTTGAAATATCTATTTTTTTCTTTCTTTATAATTTGTTTTCCAAGATTTCAAGCATTTCAAACATTAATGCGGACGTTTTTCTAATTGTCTTATAGTAAAATCTCAGTTTATCAGATTATAATATAATATTATGTGATTTATTAAAATTTATATAAAATTTCGTTTTAAACACATGATAACTCATTTCGAAGCTTGAGATGTCTACTTTCTAGTCATAAATTTATTTCTTTTAGTGTTTGAGTTTTTCATACCGTATACTTAGATTTTGTTACTGTTGGTCTCACGTATGTACCATATGTCCAGATTTCTGGGTAAAATTAGACAAATCATAACAATTCACTTACAATTCTAAATAAGCCAAAAGATATTCATTGGAAAGCTTATGGTGTCTAGTTCATGCACTAAGAACATGGTTGTAAAATATTATGGTTTACTGATACAAAATATACAAAACTCGTGGCTAGTACAGAGTTCCAGCAAAAACTCTCAATTCGTAGTTCAAACTTGTAAAATTTACCAAAAACTGTACATTTATCCGTTTTAGGCGCATGATACCTTATTGGAAAGCTTAAAGAATCTAGTTTTTATATTTATAACTTATAATCCAAAATTTTGATACTTAAGGGTTCGGTGTACATAAAACCCTTGGCTAGACTGTATCCGAGAGGTTCATTTTCTCTCTAGTTTTGTGTCACAACTTCAAATGCACATAACTTTAGACATACAAAAGCAAACCAAGTGATTCCAAAGCCTAAAATGAAGCTTATTCTCTGTATAATATTATCATATAATTTATTTTTCATAGTAAAGTTTTTAATGCATGCCATATTACCACAATAACCACAAGCTCTAATAAAGTTCGTAGATCTTACCGAAATGCTCCGTTGATCATTTAAGATCTCGGACCTCCAAAGTTCTTCTCCAAACCTTTTTCTAGGTAAGAAGAAGTCTAACATTAAGATTCTAACTAAACATCATACTTTAGTTCTTAAAAAAAAAATGACTAAAACACAAAGAATACCACTAGGTTAACTCTAGCAACACGTCCTCTAACTCCGCTTCCCACTTCTTCAAACTTAGTAACGGGCTTGGAGCTTAAAAATGGAGGGAGGAGGATGCTAGAGGGGTGTTGGAGATAGAAAATAATGTTGGTGGTTTTTTTTTTTTTTTTTTTTTTCCTGAGCTTGGTGGTGGCTAGAGAAGCTAGGGTTTTTGAGCCTAACTTGCATGAGAATAAAATGAGATGTTGGGAGCTTGTTTTAAGTCAACATTTGCTTTAAATGAGTTGTATTTTGAGAGGTAAAAATGGAAAAATTTTGGCTGATTCTCCCCTTGCATTGGCGTCACTTAAGGGAGGGAGTTGGTGTGAAAATTTTGTTCAACAAAGTGGAGACAAATTATAACTTTCACTTGTACCTTTCTGTGTTATATTGCCAAAACAAGTCATGTCATCTCTTACATGAGGTTGCATGCATGCACCACTTTCTTTCTTTCTTTTTTTCTCATTTGTTCAAATTTCTTCTTGCTTTTGACCACAAAAATTCCGAATCTCCCCTTTGGTTTTCTCATTTTTATTTTGTTTTTTTTTCTTCCAATTTCTCCACCATTAATCAAAGGTTGTCATCCTTATTCTCATCCACTGGATCTTCCATCACACCAATCCTTACCTTAAGCTCTCATTGGTCACTTATCATCCATAGCTTGGCCATTGATTTGCCTAGGATCCTTTAATATAAAATCTACACCATTGATTTCAAATCTAAGCACAATTCTTGATTAATTTTCCACCTTTGGATTTTCTAAGAGTAAATCCTAATTATTCATCTTCTATGTGACGCCCCGACTTCCCAAGCCAGGTCGACACCATACATACTTGTTCTTTACTTGAAAGTTTGAGATAAATTTTTTTTTTAAAACATATACACATAAGTTATCTTATAAAGAAAAGCTTGTTATATAACGGACTATACTGATAGTAACTTTTTGTGTCTTTAAACTACTTACAAATAACAAAACATAATTTATTTTTGAAATATTAACATACTACTGAAAATCAAATGCGGAAAATTTATGCGTAGTGGTATCCCACACCGCCCTTCACCCGCCGCATCGTCCGCATAGCCCACCAATTAAATTGCAGGCTTCTTACCTACAGTATGAAATATAAAGGTGAGCTTTCGCCCAGCAAGTTCAAACATAATCTCACAAAACATTATAAGTATCTTGAGAACATGGCAAACAACACTAACTCATGCATGAACCATTTATGATTGATTGAATGTCTTATGTTTCATTATAGACTCAATCTTTATTATCTTGTCCTAACTGTGGGCCCGTAGTGTTCGTACCAAAAGCGCGCAGCCTCCAGATAAAGCTAGGGTTTGCAAGGCCCTAACAGTTCTGGGAATTCTAACTGGACCCTTCACGATCACGAATTTCGATCACGGAAGGTAATACTAAACTGTAGCCTCCTTGATTAGGGGAGGTTGGTACGACACCTTATTTGATTATTTTACCATGTGATTTAACATTAGTGAACATATTTCATGATGTCACTATGTCATATCATAATCAACATTTGCCATAATATGGCCTTCTTGAAAACATGTCACTTCTGGAATCATGGCATTTTTGAAAACATGGCATTTCTGAAACCATGACATTTTTGTAAACATGGCACTTTTGTAAATGTAGCACTTTTGTGAACATAGCACTTTTATAAACATAGCACTTTTATAAATATAACACTTTTGTAAACATAGTACTTTTATAAACATAGCACTTTTGTAAATATAACACTTTTATAACATAGCACTTTTATAAACATAGCACTGCATCACACATCATGGCACAACATAGCAAGTATACTTGAAAATAGTCTTTACTATTTTCATACTGTAGGTGAGGTTTGATACTTGCCTGATCTGCTAGATTCCGGGTTCTGATGTCTTAACTCGGATTGCAATTGCAGGTTCCTTCCTGCTATTAAAAGAACATAGGATAAGAATCCTATAAAAGTTGGTAACCTTTCCAACATTCTAGTTATATGTCCCCCCACACGTCTTGGTATCCTATAGGATTACATTGGGTAACCCTTAATTAACTGTTGGGTTAAAGTCGATATCTGATCAACTAATGGTCAACCCTTGGTCAACTATGGTCAACCTTGGGCTTTGAGGCTAACCCAGTAATTCGGGTATACCTCCCGGTTACCTTTCGTAAACTAGTCGCTTGCTATATTCTAACTTGAAAAATTAATTTCCCTTACTTGGAAAATTTAGGGAAATTAATCCCAAAACTTCATTTTTAACTTATAGAAATCCTTTACTTAAATCGTAAAAATTCAAACTCTTGGATTAATGTTTTATAAAATCATTTGAGGTTGAAAACTGCCCTTGGAACAGTTTTCCATAATCAAAACGATAGTTTGTAGTAGAAAAACAGTTTTCTAAAAACATTTATAAAACTAGGGGTGCAGGAATTTTCGGATTCCCTGCGCACCCTTCGAAAAACGATTCTAATTTAAAAATCGGTTCGTAATCTGAAAAAGTTTTCTTCATTAAAGTTGTAGCTCTCAAAAAATACTAAAACTTTCGTGTTTTGAAAAAATTCCAATTCGGCCTATATTCGTCCCAGTTTTTGTTTGAAACTGGCTGACCCCGAAAAATTGAGTGAAAACTGGGTCTGGGAATCAGCCACGGGTTTTGGGGTAAACGGAGGCCATTGGAGCCTTATTTTGGGAAACGTCCCACGTAGTCCTCTATGAAAAATCGTTCCGAACAACTTTCATGTTTTAAGTTTTTCCAAATTCGGCCTCTAAAGGCCTCAAATTTCACTTTTCCCGAAACTGGTCAGGTTTACCCGAAAATGGCAGTTTTCGGTTTAGGGTTCGTTTTACGTCCTAGACGTGGAACTTAGCTCAACCAGCCACCGCGGGAGCTCTAATACACACATGCAGCGGTTTTCTAACGTTCCAAACCATCATTCTTAAACTCAATTGGGGACATACAACTTATCAATACCTAGCATGCAATTCAACAAAATCAATCAAGCATAAGCATACAACCATGCAATTTCATAATTTAAACTCATAAATCAAACCACCCTTAATCTAAATCAAGCACAACCCTAAATCCAACTTAGGCCAAAAACTTAAATCGAGCTTACGCTCTTACAAACCCTTGGAAAATACATTTAAATCTCTCAATTGCAACTTAAATTGAGAAGTTTAAAGTCTAAAGAGATTACCTTGATTTGAATCAAGAGTTTTGGCTTGGCTTTTGGGATTTTTCTCCTTTCCCTTTGGCTGCTCCTAGAACCGGCCCTAATGGTCAAAATGGATCTCAAAATTTTTTCAAAACTTTGTTGGTTTCCCACTAGAAATCCGACCACCCCTACTCTCCGATTGCTCTCGGTTTTGTAAAATTTTCTTCCGTTCTTGCTCACCCTTGGAAGTCCGGATTTTTGAGGGATAAAATGGCAAGAGTTTGGCTGTTTTTCAGAATTTTTTGAAGCCAAAACCGCCCCCTATGGCAGCCTATTTATAGGTGGAATTTTGGACTTTTTTGCAAATATTTGGTTCACCTTTGCTCATAAGTCCTTGATGCAAAACTAATTGCACAAAAAATTGCACAAAAACCCTCCATGTGGCTGCCCATTAGAGGAGAACTTGGTGGCCAAGTTTTGAATTTTTCCTAAGCTTATCTTATCTTAATCATGATGTCATAATTAAGGATAAGGTGATGTCATTCACCTTATGCCTTGTTTGGCTACTTCCTCCAACAAGAAATCCATTATAAGCCAATACAGATATTTCTAATACTGTGTTCACTCAAACACAGTATTTATTTAACCAAAATTTATTTGCTGAAAAGAAAACGGATAGTACAAAATTTTTCTTATTTTCCTGAGTCCTTTTTCGTCTCTAATTCCTACTCGGGTGCTTGATTTCCTAAGGTGGTTTTTAAAACCTATTCGTGCTATCTCTATCATGAAGACGGTTTTTGCAATATTTTTCCATACTGCTTATCATAACACAGTACCGTCTTACTCTAGTCAACCTCTGACTATTTTGGTCAACTTTGACTTTTTGATCAAACTTTGACCAACATGAGTTTATGAAATTCCGTCATACCTTTTTCCATAAAAAGGCCTGTTATGGAGTCTCATAATTAATTTACCGAGAACTCAACCTCATACTGATAAAATCATGAATCTTGTATTAATATTCATAATTTTCATAAAATTACACATAAACACATAATACGAGCTTTAGATTTCTTATATACAAGAAAATCACGAGTTCGTAAAAATTTTAGATGTTACATTCTATCTATGTGACATATTAATTTTCCCAATCATTCTCTCAAAACTTAAATATTGATATGACCGAAATAAACAGTAAGGCCATCAAATTGACCTACTAATAAAAATCGAGGTTCTTTCACAAAAAATTAACATTTATTCCTCTAACACGACATAATAAATTTTTCGTATAAATTTAAATATCGTTCAACTCATCTTCTATGTATCCATAATTTTTCATTTAAATAGAGAAACTCAATATTGTTAGATCATCGACATCATCATACTGATGATACATGTATCATTAATGATCTTGAAATTTGATATTCATCAAAATAATTCATTAGAAGTATAGTAATAAGGGAAATCTATGATAATAATTTATGAAATCAAGTTTATGAATTTCTAGGGCGTCACAGTCAGTCTCCTAAGGACTTCATATTCAAAATGGCGTGGGCTAACTTTGTCATAAACCTTCTCACCTTCATGTTATCTGGCCATGTCGTCGGGTCTTGTTGGTACCTCTTTAGCTTACAGGTAGCTCATGCCTTGTTCTAAGTTTTTCATTTCGAGAGTTCTAAAACCTTTTTCTTTTTTCTTTTTTTCTTTTTTTTTTTTTTTTTTTTTTTTTTTTTGGTTCATTTCTCTGGTTTCTTTCTGTACTTGAGCTTGAGATTTTGACTATAATTGGGACATGATCATCCCATGTTTGTAGTGTATGATTGTTGGTGTTCGATAATATTGAATTTGTTTCTTGTCTCAGAGGGTCAACCAATGTCTTCGAAAGGCATGCCGATAACTCCGGAATCCAGTCGTGCATGACATTCATAGATTGTGGAGATAGAACTACTATTAATTTTTTTCAATGACACAACTTGGGATAGCTGGAAAAACAATGCTAATTCTACTGCTTGTTTTACCGAAGAAGGTTTTTATTACGGAATCTACACGCAGGCCTTGAATCTGACAACCGAAACCAGAGCATAGTAACAAGATACGTATATTCATTGTTTTGGGGATTTCAGGTTTTTTCTCATATCTATATTTCCACTTGTCATCACTACAACCCTTGAACCTTTGACCTTATGAAAAATGGACGGTAAGCCCAACCAGGGCAGTCCACATGTCAGCGTTTTATTGTTGCGATTTCGCAACAAATTTCTAATTCAAAATTGGGGCATACTAAATATTTTTTCTCTAAACCTGCTGACCTTTTATATCTTTGTGAATTGTGGTTTCTTTTCATGGAGCAAATCAGTACTCTGGTAGGAAATCTCACTCCAAGTCATTGCGCATGGGAAGTCCTTTTTACTATGGTGATTATTGGACTTGGCCTTTTGCTCTTTGCTCTTCTCATTGGAAATATGCAAAATTTTCTTCAATCTCTTGGCTGGAGGTACGACTTATGTTTTGTTGCATTCTTCTCCTTTAGACTTGATTTTGCTCAAAGGTCGGTCACTCGATAAGTTCAACTTCTATATTTTTCGAGGGTCTTTGTTTTCATAGGAGATTAGAAATGTCACTAAAACGTCGTGATGTTGAGGGGTGGATGCGCTATCAGCGCTTGCCAGTAGAACTTAGAAAGTACGCTTTCTAGATCTTTTAATTGATCAAATGTGTAACAATTTGCTGTTCAGTGGATATGCTAGGTCAAAATGTAGATAGCATAATGTATCCCTGACTTGTTTGTGAGGCCTATTCGCAACAACTTGACCGTATGTTGGCCATTATTTAGGCAAGTAAGGCGAGCTGAAAGGTATAATAGGGCTGCAAATAGAGGCGTGGATGAAGAAATACTTTTGGAGTGTTTGCCCAAGGAACTTCAAAGAGACATTAGGCACCCCCTCTTTAAATTCGTGAAGAAAGTACGTTATTTCTTTTTTTTCCACCACATTGCATCAGGCATCAACAATCATCATGCGTGTCGTTTTCACAAATTTTATTATGTATTCAGGTACGAATTTTTTCCGTCATGGATGATCCGTTCTTGGATGCAATTTATGAAAGACTTAAATAGAACATATCCATCCAAGGGAGCAAAGTTCTGTACCGTGGTGGTTTGGTTGAGAAGATGGTCTTCGTTGTTCGCAAAAAATTGGAGAGCATCGATGATAACTCTATGATATAGAGTTATTTAACATGCTTTTAAGCTTATTAATTGTTGATATTCTAAGATAATATGCCTTTGTTTTTAGTATTTTATATAATATTAGATAGTTTACTTTAGTTAAAAAAGGGTAGATAGTTGTGGATAATTTTAGCCTTAAACATGATTTTAAATTTAATTTTGTGTTTTGCCTTACAACTGGAGCTCACAGTGCAAAATAGGTGAAGGCCTACTGGAAAGAGGAGATGATGAAATGGAGAGCTAAAAGGCAACTGATGCTGCACCAATGCTACAGCAATGTTGCAACAGTGAAGAAACAGTTTAAAAGCGCAAGCTGATGCAATTATCTCTCTACAGCTAGAAGCTGGTCCACTTGCCTATTTTATAAAAATCAGACAAATGTATTTATGGTATCACCAACTTTAGCTTTTAGAGGGACACGTGTGCTTAGGGTACCTCAAAATTACCCTAGTACAAAAGGAAAAGAAACTAACTGTGCAAGGGAGGAGGCGAGACTCAACATTTGTGGAAAGTGGAAGCTGTGAGAAAAACATAGAGGAGAAAAAGAGAGAGAGGGCATGAGGTAGAGATCTGAAAATTCCAGAGGAAGCAGTCAAAATCCACCTTTGGTCTATTGGTTGGAGAGGAGAATATACCACATCACACATGCTCACCTCCCAATTTCTCTGATTTTAGTTTATTCAGATCTTATTGGATTTTCTTGTTTCTCTTTCTGTGAATTATGAATTCATTGGTTGTGTTTGTTTATTTTAATTTCATTGAATTAAGTATGAACTAATTTCTTTAGCTAGGATTATTGATGGAACCGAGGTTGTAATGAAGATTTGCTTGTTATGTTAAATGCTTAGTAATTTTCAATTCGGTTTATTCAAGCGTGTTGAATGTTTAATCTCTATTGATTGGCTGGCCATCAATTTGTGGGGGAAGCAAATTAAAATTAATTATGGGAATGTTGGTTTTAGTTGGATCTAACTTGCATAATACAGGTGGATGGTATAGGAATATATTGTTCTCTTGTACAACGGATTAAAATTGGTGATTAATTTTTAAATTCTGAAAACTAGAATGCATAGGAGTATGTTTATTTTGGTTTAAGGAATTGAAGGCATAATTCATTCGGAAGAGGATTTTGTAGAATTTTAGGTTGACTGTATTAACTTTGCTATAGCATTACTGCAGCATTCGCGGTTAGATTTGCAACCGAGGGAAAATCAGTAATTCTAGTCATTACCCATCATTGATTCACAGCCTAAGCTTTAGATATTGTCACGTTTTAACTTTAGTTTGCATTTTAAACATACACATTCATTTACATCATTTTCCAAATTTTAGAGCTTAATTCATTCTCAAATTTATTTTAGAACAATTGGTTTCGTAATTAGTTTTTGGTAATTCAATCCCTGTGGAGACGATACTTTACTAATTACTGTATTACTTGTTCGATTACGTATACTTGCATAGCATATTTGCATACATAGTTTTGGCGAACAATCGGAGAGGATGGTAGTGTAGTAACCTTACGTGAAGGAGATTTTTTTGGCGAGGAACTAATCATTTGGTGCCTTGAGCATTCTTCACGAGACAAAGGTTCACATTATCTCCAATCCAACTATGCCAATGTCAATGGAATTGCCTTGGTTAATGTTTTTTCTTTCTCAAATTGTCCGATTTGATTAGTAGGAGAGAAATTTAGAATTTCGTTGGTGCGTTTAAGTTAAAACAAATCAAAGGGGTCTATTTTGGCCTAATCACTTAAAATTTTATGTAGGAGAGGGGAAAGCATCCAAGTTTTTTTCTACACAGAGATTACTAAGCAACAGAATGATAAAATGCGTGACTGATGTAGAAGCATTTTTGCTCCGAGCGAAAGATCTCGAAGAGTTCACCACTCTTCAATTGAGATTCTTGGGAAATCCTCGAGTTCAAGGAGCTATAAGGTACGTTGATGGTTCCCAACTACACCCTATTGTCAAGCTTCATCTCTATGTAACTATGTCATTCTCATTACAAGAAAAAAGAGGTAGAAGTATGACATTTTATGTAGTATGACGAAATATATATATATATATATATATATATATATATATAGAGAAGAGAAATAAGACTATTTTTTTCCCAGGTATGAATATCATAGCATAAACTGTTTTTTTGCTAAATATGACTTCTTTTTTTTCCCCAGGTATCAATTTACCGGAGAGACCTTGCAGCAATCAGAATCCAAGTAGCATGGAGATTTAGGAGGAAACGTCTTACACATGCTACGACCTCAAGATAGAAAATATCATAATATTGGTCGTTTCTTATACAGATAGTGATTTAACCAAAAAAAAAAAAAAAGGATTTTCATTGATAAAAGATTAGGGATCAAAATGCAATGTCGAGACAAAAATTTACCCATATGCTTTTCTGTTTTTTACTAACGACATCTCGTTTCAAGTTTACAGATGATTGAATTCAATACGACATGTCGTTCAATGAATTCCTTAATGAGAAAAGCACAGTCAGCATGTATTAGTTTGTAAAGAACATGTCGTTTTCATGTTTAAAGGATATAAAATAACTAAACGACTAAAACTATGTCGTTTTTAAACCTGTACGAAGGCAAAATTTCATAGAAAACAAATTTTGGTAGAATGACATGCAATTTACTGATTGAGTGAGGAATTTTTGTCTGTATGCTACATGTCGTTTACAAATTTACTACAGGAATTTTGTCTGTAAGCTACATGTCGTTTACAATTACACTCTACCGATTGGTAGAATGACATGTAGTTTACTGATAGAGTGACAGGAATTTTGTCTGTAAGCTACATGTCGTTTACAAATTTACTCTACCGATGCATTTTTATTAAATAGGAACATTGGTGTTAGACATTTCCTATTTTTCTTACCCTTAGAGATTAACTCTCTCTCAAAAAAAAAAATATATATATATATATATATATATGTTGGAACACTCCAGAATGTCAAAGTAATTTTTTGACTGTCTTATCTTTATAACTTACGAAAAGGACCCCACCATTCGTTATCTTTTGCCAATGGCGGTGGGATTCTCCCTGAATTTCTCTTGCGGGGGCTTTCTTGGCGGTTACATTTAAACCGCCAAGAATATTAATTTTAATTGAATAATTTTCTAATAAAAACAATGAAAAATATGATAGAATAATAATAAAATAAAATAAAATAAAAAAATAAAATAAAAACCTTTTTTTTTGGGACAAAAACATCGTTTTTCCTTACAGAACATTCTTTTTTAATTTCTTACATACATATTCATTCCCCCAATTTGCGCACTTCTTAAATTAGGGAGCAGATTTAAAAATAATAAATAAAATAAATAAAAAGCGGAGATAAATATAAAACGAAACTATCAGATACTTTTGCCTTCCTTAACAGAAAAGATAAAGATTTTTATTTTTTTATTTTTTTAATAACTAAGAAAAGAGACTTTTGTCTGAAAAAGTAATAATTTATGGAAGAGGGCCAAAAGTGTAAAATACTAGGAAACGTCCCTAAGAAATAGAGGAAAGCAGACATATTCTTGCATGAAAAGAAACCAGTCGGCGCTGAGCCCCGACCCAACCACCAAGACGACGACATGACCCCCGTGGCGGTGCCGGCCCAGGGCGGCCGTCTCGCCGTCAATCCTCTGATTCCGTTGGCCGCCCCTGCCGTCTTCTCAGCTTTCCGGTGTGCATGTCTTTCCTCTCTAAACTCTTCCAAAGTCTCCAGAGCATGCCTGTGCAGAGAACGAACAAAGGAAAAAAAAAATTTTTTTTTTTTTTTTGCTCAAGTATTTTTCGGTTTTCTCTTGATATATATATATATATTTCTCATCTTCTTCTAGCGAAATGGAAGCTTGGATTTTATTTTATTTTATTTTTTTAATTTTTTTATGTGTGAGGTAAATTATGCTCTCGGTTCTGGGCTTAACAAGTCCGGGAAAGTAATAAATCATATTTATTTTTAAATATTTCAAGAGAGATTGAAAAGAGATTGAAAATAATGGGAGTTATGGGTGTAAATTGAGATACGTATCAGAATTTAGATGCGTGTGTGTGTGAGTGTATCATAATACAGAGAGTAACATAATAATGGCAGAAATTGTATTTTTTGACATGTTTGGTCCATAAGATGTATGTGTGTATATTAGGGTGAAGAAATTTGATATTTTTGAAGCTTTAGTAATTTCAAAATGTTAAATTTTTCATAATATAATTCAATTCAGTTTTGTGAAGTAGACTTGTTCCAGCAATTTGGTTGAGTATTTGTATGTGGTTCTTATAGAACTAAATTCTATGGTCAAAACAAATCTATTATATTTGTATCTTTATTTGTTTCTTCTTTTAAAATTTAGATGTAGAAAACGTTTTACTTCGTATATTGAACCGTGTTTATAATATGAAAGAAGCTTATTCGTAGAAGTTGCTAATAGTACTGAACAAAGCAAGCCCTGTACTTGAAATTTTATTTGTAGCTTCTTGTTTCCGAAGAGTCCGTAATGATAGGCTCAGTTTATGATGTCATATGTCTAACCGCGAGTGCTGCAATAAACCCGTGTGGGTACTAGGATCTCACTATACGGTTACTATATCGTCAAGGAGGCACTATATAATTCTAAAGTAGCTTAAAAGATTGTTTATCTGAAATTATTTGGAAATGAACAAGCGTTTATCTAATTTTTCTAGTATAGAAAAACTCAGTCTTGTGGATATTCTATATAGAGAATGAGACACATTAACACGCCATCTTGTTTCCAAGAGACGTGAATTCTGTAGATTTCGCCGCTAAATTGAATGTAGTTTTCAGGTGTGAGTGGCTGGGAGAACAAGATGCTAAAGTCTTGGTCTTGACTCTTCTTATGCTAGAATCATACATTTGAGACAAAAAACAAATAAGTGCAAAATGGTGTTGTGAAATTATAATTCATGTATTTATGTACTTAGAAAGGAAAAGATTGTCTCTATCTTTATATGTTCATATCTCAGATAGGACCGTATGATCTTTATATGTACTAGCAGTGCAGCAGGTATATCTATAATGTGATTATATAATTTTTATTGAAAGGATAAGAGCAGCATTTTATTGATAAACTCTATCTATTAATCATATAAATTGTTGTTAATTTGGTGTGTAAGCAGGTATACTAGTGTGATACGAGGAAGAGAGAGACACAATAAGACCTCGAGGGTTGCATTTGGATATAACTGGGATGCGGTTCCTGTATTAACAAGCAGCTTGAGTTCACAAGGGCATCGTTCTGTCTCCTCTGAAGGTATGTCAAACTTCTTTTCAAGCATGATGATACAGAAAAATTGGATCCTAGGACTAATTTTGAACTTAGTCTATCTTGCATTTTGAACTTAGTCTATCTTGTCTTGTATGATAGCCTGCTATTCGTAATAGAATTGATATCTGAGCACCTGGAGATTGGCTTTGAAGCAATCTCTTACTTGTTTCCTTTACTGCCAGAGTGCTGCTTTTTTAAGAAAAGGTTTTGTCATGCTATTTGAGTTCTCTTAATTATATTTGTAGCATTCACACCTCACTCAGTATCATTGTCGTACTTCTTTTTTGGCAAAGCTTTTGTTGGTCAATTCAAAAAAAAAAAAAAAAAAAAAAAAAAAACGGATTGCTAATAATGTGAGAGTCTCAAGATTTAAGACAATTTTCATGAAGCCAAATAGCAATTAGCATCTGCAATCTTCTGTGCATCCCTACGTAACTAAAGTTAAATAAAATGCAAAGGAGCATCTCAAAGTTATAATTATGCTCTAACTCCGATTCTTATAATTTCTAGGATTGCCCATCTCGTGCATTTCTTCTTCATCGTCAATCTTCTTGATTGAGGACCAAGGTGGTCTATCTGGAGGAATTCCCGTATTACCAAATAAACGCAGATCTCCAATGCGGTTACAAGCACGCAAGAGCGGTTCAGGCAGCCTACGCTACCCTGCACAGACCGAGAAGCCAGAGTGGTGGTGGAGGACTTTGGCATGTGTTCCCTATTTGGTATCTTTACAGATTTCCGATACAGGGTTTTACGTCCAACCCTTTTTAGAACATTACGACAAATTCGAAGATCTGATTTTTTACATCCCGGGCGCCGTGAAGAGGTGGTCAATGTGGTTTCCGATGCTGTATTGCTACTTATCTTACATTGGGGTGGTGAAGAACAAAGAATGGCCTCACTTCTTCAGATATCACGTGATCATGGCCATGTTACTGGAAACAGCCCTGCAAGTGGTCTGGCACTCGAGCAATTTCATGCCGCTCATTCACTTCAAAGGGACTTTCGGAATGTACTACTGGGCAGCTGTGGGGTTCATTTACATTTTCCTCATGTTGGAGTGCATAAGGTGTGCTCTTGGTGGGAAGTATGTTAAAATCCCTTTTGTTAGCGAGTCTGCACTAATTCATACTCTCTACCATGTAGGAGGTTTCCACAAACCTTTCTAATCTGTCTCATTATTCTACTACTAGTTGTGGTGGCGATCTTTTAGGACTTCTGTTAACGAGTATTTGTACCTTGTTGCATTGGTTATGGGCAAAAAATTTTCAGATTATTAGACGGGGACTATAGTTACTACGAGAATTAGAAAATTTTCATGTGATTTTTTGTATCTTGATTCGCTCGTCGAAAGTTTTTACTCTCGATGGCTAGTGCACCTTAGCCATTTGGCCAAATTTTTGAAATTCTCGTTTGGGATTAATAAACCATAATGGAGCTTTCAGTAAAAGAAAATCATAGAAGGTGGCAAATGCAAGTTAAAACTTCTTGCAGGTAATGTTGGTGTGGCATGGTCGAATGTCAAAATGTCATGTTAATTACTTGGCAAATAAGATAGGACTTCAACTATGCAAAAAAGAAGTGTTTTGTCCAACCTCTGCCATTAAAAGAAAAGCCGTGCAACAAACTTTTTTGTTTCGAAAACCAATTACTAGTCAGTTCTTTATGAGTTACCAAACGGCCTTGTACTTCAAAATAAAATTGGGGAAAAAGAAGTAAATAGTAGTTTAAAAAAATTTTTGAAATAAGTAGCTTGTTTTAAAAATATTTGAAATAAATAATCGTAAGTAACAAATTTATCAAGTAAATTTGTCCCTGTATTTCTTCTTAAAGGATTGCATATTTTCCACTGACAAGTATACTTCATTTTTTTTCTTGAGAATTTTGTGGTAGATTATGATAATCCTTCTTCAGCTAGTAAGGATGAGGTCATGAAACATCTGAGTCACATGAGAATCTCTCATATTAGGATGTGTATGATAATTTAACAGATCTAATATAACAATTTAATTGAATTTAAAGAAGATACGATGATTCTGAAACATATTCAACTGCTGTAAAACCTAAATGCACTACAATAATTATTGTGTACTTATGTTATTCTTAAAAAATTTCATGAAATTGCTATATTTCAATTTCTGTTATAGAATACCATGTAGTGTAATATCTGGCACTTTTATTCTGAAAATCACATGATTGATATCAACATGATGAAATTTATTAGTAAATAAAGAATTTTAAAACTAAATTGTTAAATCCTCAAAATAAAATGGGAACTTGTTGAAACTAAAGATAAACTCATGACAGTAGTTGTGTGTTTACTTTATTGATAGGTACGGTTGGTTAATTTTTTAATGGTCTAATATTTGCAATGACTAAGCCATGATTTTTTTGTTAGTGAGGGCTAACAATTAAAACGAAAAAAATTTATAAAACAATTAGTTATTAATATATTATAATTATCCTTCAAGATAATAACGAGTTTAATACCCGTGCATTGCACGGGAAAGGAAAAAAATAAATAAAAAAATTAAGTATTATATGATAAAAACAGTTGGTTAAGATAAATGTTATAATTATAATAAGTATAATTCTTCTCAAAATTTCTCCCAACAGTGAAGATGCAAAATTAAAATGATAATAGTACTAACAATAATAAAAACGAAAACAAAAGCAAAAAAGAAAAAAAAAATTTTGTAGTTATACTCATTTAAAGAAAACAATTAAACAAAAATAAAGCAGAAAACAAAAAAAAAAAAAGAAAAAAAATCTTGAAACTCAAAATAATCGGAAAAAACTAACCCTAACAAAAACATTATAACAAAATAAAAATATATCTCATTTTCTCCTTTTTTTTTACTGTTTTTAAAAACAAATAAATTTTTTTTTATCAGGTTATATACATGTAAAAACTTAAAAAAAATGATTGTTAAAATATAAAATAAAACAAACAAAAAAGGAAAAAAATTGCATGCAGAATCCTTAAAAAAAGAGGTCTTTAAAAAATAGAACAAAATAAACACAAAAAAAAAAAAAAACACAAAAAAACGAAATAAAGATAAAAAATTTAAAGTAAAAAATCGTTTAAAAATCAAAAAAAGACAAAGTAAGCAAAAACACAACATAATAATAGATCAGAATCTAATTTCTAAAATTTAGCGTAAAAAAAAGGTAAAAATAATCTTAAGAAAAAAAAAAACTCTAGATAGAGGTAAAACCGGCAACACACTGTAGGAAAAAGAAAATGAACTAAAAAAGAGGCGTAAAACGGTAATTATACTGTGTGGACAGCCGGCAATTTCTGTTTAATAGAGGTAAAAATGTCAACTCACTGTAGATGAAGAAAAACCAACTAAATCAGAGGGGCAAAAAAGTATCTGCAATATAGATAAAACAGTAAATATGTGAGGACAAAACTGTCCTTTCACTGTAGATAAGCCAAAATCAGCACATAGGATAGGGGCAAAATCGGTAGTTTAATGTAGAAAAAGCAACTACTGTATATTACTGTAAAAAAAAATTGTACAGTAAAAGCAACAAAAATTTAAAAAAAAATCACTGTTTATTAAACAGTAAAATATTGCATCATTTTACTGTAGCAAAGCAGCAAAAGTTATAAAAAAAAAAAAAAAAAAAAAAAAAAACAACTATAGCAAAGCAATAAAAGTTTTAAAAAATACTATTCAATTATATCCCTTTAGTTATATATATTATGTAATTCTTGATGGACAGATAAAATGTGATAAATAAATCATCTCCAATTTTATTATGTAGCCGATTTCTTGACAAAATACATAGTAGAAAAATACTTTTTTGTGGTAACGGTGACAACCTGGCAGAATTAATCTTGGGCTTGATATATTTAATGAGGGCTTAACTTTAAATTTTCTTTTTAGTGGGGACTTTTGTATGTATAACTATAATATAATACACATTTATGGATAGTTTTCCAATGAAAGAGTTGAGCGGGGAGCCCACTAGACATGCATTGGCTTTGCCTCTGATTATATTACTAAAAGCAATTTTATGAATTATGTTGTAAATTTTTAATGCAGATAATAATAGGTCAGATTATTGTATGTATCCAAGAGACAGAATACGAAATTATGTTTCCTTACTTTAAATTGAGTACTTGTTTTCCCTAATTTTCTTGTTAGGATTCGAAATCATATATTTTTCGTATTTATACAATTGAGTTCTTAAGTTTCCGGCTTTCTCAAATTGTTATTAACTTTACGATTAAATAGCAGAAGTGCTACTTAATAAAGAGTCGGTTTCCTTAAGTTGATACTTATAAAATTAAGATTGGAGTGGGTATCCCTAACATTACTTTAATAATACATGATACATTAATATATATATATATATAATTATTTTAAAATTATAAAAATATATTTCTTATCATGAGTTTTTTTATTTTATTTTATTTTTTAAAAAAGGTTTCTTACCATGAGTTTTGCTATTGTTGACAAATATATAATTTCCAAATACTTATTAATTAAAAAAAATGGAGAGATGAAAATTTATTTGATTTTGCCTACTGACATGTGAATATGTGGTTTTGTGGCTAAAGCAGGAGTAGGACCCAGTGAAGGGGGGAGGCGGCAAGATCAGCACCGTTCCTGAGCAGATTACAATCGAACAACCAACAACTGTGCAGGACGAAAGGACGAAAGGGACACTCACAAAATTCAGCCGCTGTTATTTTCAATTGTCATCTCATCAAACAAGATCGAGCCAATTGGAGAGTTAGAATTTTTGGAGTTAGGGACTGACTATTCAATCGCTTATGCCTGTGGCATTATTCCCAAAGGCCACGAATTCCAATCCCAAAAAGCCCCCTTTTGTCCTCGCAGATCTGAAGTTCGATCCTTCTTTTTTCTTTCTTTCTTTCTTTCAGATTTCTGATCGACAAGATTTCCAGAGGAGATTTTTGGGTTCCAGTTCCAAAATTATGAGACGGAGACCGCAGGACTTTCGTCGCCCCGTCAGGCGGCGCTTCCCCAATGTCGTCTGGTGGTCTCTCTGTGCCGTGGCGGTTCTCCTCTTCGTCTACATTTTGACCAAAGGGAATCAGATTGAGTCCACCCCCGCCATTTCTAGGGTAAATATCACTTCTTCTTCTTTTTCCTCTTTTTTTTATTTTTATTTTTTTCCTTTTTAAAATTCTGTCAATTCTGGGTTGGGTTTGCTGCAGAAAGTTCATTGCTTTGTGCATTCCAGTCGATGGCGAAAAAGATCGAATCTTTTCGCATGCATGATTAATTTTAGTGGTTTCTAGTGATTTTTTTTTTTTTTTTTTTTAGAACTTTTAATTTGAATCAGAGTGTAGTTTGAAACTTGAAGAGCTATGAAGTGTAATGTGCTCTGGTGGTGTGACTTACTCTCTTTTTTTTTTTTTTTTGGGAGAAATTTGAATTTTGATCTACATTTGTCTAAGAAAGAAAGTAGCGATTTCGATTCTTAAACTCGGTTAAGTATACATTCTTTTCTATGAATCCTATGAACCTTTTTTCTTTTATGATAGTTGATAATCGACATAAGAGTTTCTCGGGCAGAAAATGAATGATACCCAGCTGATAGATTGTTAGGGACACTTCTTTAGTAACTTCGAGAACGAATAATGCGTGTTATCGGAACGTGAGATTGCTGGGGGTACACAGGAACGTGATAAAGCATGTGCTTTGCATCTTATGCAGAAATCTTACCGGCAAGAACGGTTAATGGAAGGCCTTAACATTACAGAAGAAATGTTGAACCCCAACTCAGTGGCAAGGCAGATAAGCGACCAGATTTCTCTTGCAAAAGCATTTGTTGTGATTGCAAAAGAAAGCAACAATCTTCAGTTTGCTTGGGAAATAAGTGCCCAGATCCGCAATTCACAGATCCTCCTCTCAAATGCTGCAATAAGAAGAGCTCCTCTTACAGTTGGAGAATCAGAAGGTGCAATCCGTGATATGGCAATTCTACTCTATCAAGCCCAGCAATTCCATTATGATAGTGCAACAATGATCATGAGACTGAAAGCTAAGATCCAATCTCTGGAAGAACAGATGAGCTCTGTAAGTGAGAAAAGTTCAAAATATGGACAGATAGCTGCTGAAGAAGTTCCGAAAAGTCTATTCTGCCTCGGTGTTCGGTTGACTACTGAATGGTTCCAAGATTCAAGTTTACAAAGGAAAATCAAGGGAACAAAGCAATTGGACATGAAACTGAAAGACAACAATCTCTACCATTTCTGTGTCTTCTCTGACAATATCCTTGCAACCTCAGTTGTGGTGAATTCAACCGCTTTGAGTTCCAGAAATCCAGAAAAAGTTGTCTTCCATCTGGTTACCGATGAAATAAATTATTCAGCAATGAAGGCCTGGTTTTCCATGCATACTTTCCGCGGAGTGACTGTTGAGGTCCAAAAGTTTGAAGACTTTAGCTGGCTAAACGCATCTTATGTACCTGTACTTAAGCAGCTTCAAGACTCTGAAACTCAGAGCTATTACTTTTCTGGCAGCAATGTCAATGCTCAGACTCCAATCAAGTTCCGAAACCCTAAGTACCTGTCCATGCTTAACCACCTCAGGTTTTATATTCCAGAAGTTTTTCCTGTACTGAAGAAGGTGGTCTTTCTTGACGATGATGTTGTGGTTCAGAAGGATCTATCCGGTCTTTTCTCTATTGATTTAAACGGCAACGTCAATGGAGCAGTTGAGACGTGCATGGAGACTTTTCACAGATACCACAAATACTTGAATTACTCTCATCCTCTTATCAGATCACACTTTGATCCCGATGCATGTGGATGGGCGTTTGGGATGAACGTGTTTGATTTGGTTGAGTGGAGGAAGAGGAATGTCACAGGAATATACCATTACTGGCAGGAGAAGAACGTCGACCGGACATTGTGGAAACTCGGTACACTGCCTCCAGGGTTACTGACGTTCTATGGGTTGACAGAGCCTCTGGATCCCTCTTGGCATGTGTTGGGGTTGGGCTATACAAACGTCGATCATCAGTGGATAGAGAATGGTGCTGTGCTGCACTTCAATGGGAACTCAAAACCGTGGTTGAAGATTGGAATAGAGAAGTACAAGCCCCTATGGGAGAAGTACGTCGACTACTCTCATCCTTTATTGCAAAGCTGTAATTTCCACTGATTTTGGACATGGGAAGTCTATTTCTTCGATTCCACGATAGAGTTGGCGCATGAGAAGATCTGGATTTTTACGGGTGTGGGAATGCTTGTATGATTTTTTCTATATTCAAGCATGGCTAGAGGTTGTAAGATGAGTAATTAGTTTATTTTCTAGCCCTGTTGTAGTGTAGTAGATCATTTACTCATATATGAACTACTCAAAAATTGTTGGTGGCTCACTTCTATTCCCATAGCAGAATATTTGTAGTGCAAAGTGAGTGACTTAGTTTGATGAACAATAACACCTTGCAATGCCCTTATCAACTGACTCATTTTGTGAGTCAGATTTCTCACCATGTATCTGATGATTAACTTTTAGCTCCCCTTTACATTTTTTAAATTGCTCTGTGTTAATCGGGATCTTGTTATGTGTTTTTATATGCTTCTCTCGTTTCTCCGTCTTCTTCCATTCAATTTCTTCCATTCAATTTCATCACGCACTTCTGAGAACATATTTTTTGAGCTACAACCATCACAATACTACACCCACATGGGTGAATAGGATGGCAAAGGAGGGGAGGCCTTTGCTAGGCATCTCCTCTTCATTCATCCGAATTCGACTCCTACTACATCCCCTTAGGTCCCGCTCCAGTTTCGGCTGTTAAAGTTTGGTTTGATGATATCAGGATAGGTCCCGGGTGGACGACTGAGAGAAACTAGTATAAAGAACCTATCTCTGTCATACCTAGGAAAGTGTTCGTGACTGTGGGGCTGAAAATCTAGAAATGATGAGGTCATTCTCAGATCCTTTTTCTAAAAAAAAAAAAGAAGAAGCAAAAAAAAAAAAAAAAAAAAAAAAAAAAAAAAAAAAAAAAAACCATCACAATACTTGGATTTTGTGAAACGATTTTGGGGAAATCGAACTAATCTTTTGAATGTTGAGAATGGTTTGGATGATAGACGAGAAGAAATGATCTTTCACAAGATTCAGTGTTATGCAATTATAATTTTATCGCAGCAACAACAAAGTCGTTGTAGTATAGTGGTGAGTATTCCCGCCTATCACGCGGGCGACTCGGGATCCCCGGCAACGGCGCATTTTTTAAGCTTTTATGCCATTATTTGTGTAAAACGGTGAAGTCTTTGCTATTTATGACGTTCAACTGAAACTATATTTTTTTTCTTTGGAAAAAGAAAGGATAGAAAATCTCTGAATTTTTTTTTGCTAAAAGAAAAAATTCCCTCGATGTCAATGTCATTCTATGGTTTTTTTTTTTTTTTTTAATATTTTTAAGTTCATGTTTTTTTATAGATTGAAAGTTTTATGGTAAGTTGTAAAAATATAATTTGATATTTCCTAATTCCTTTTATATTTGAAAATGTATGATTATCACTGTGCCAATAGACATGACACTTACGAAGTCAGTTACTCAGAAGCAAATGATAATTGTTTCAATTTTAAAATCAAACCATTTAACTCAAGCCATAATTTTTATTTTTTGGCCAAAAAAAAAAAAGAAGCTCAAGAATTGTGCCATGAGGCATTAGATTAATAATAGCTTTTTAATCAAATAGATGTAAATTAGTATTCAGCTTTGATTTGTTACTTTGTTAGCCTGTTTTTACCTCCCTTTATGTAACATGCCATTGATATTGTACTATTTTTCATGGGAAAAGCTGTGTTAGAGATTCTCTGAGAGTCACTGTCAATCATTATGATAGAGTTCATTTTTAAACCGTTAAGATTATATCGGATAGCATAGAAATTAGGGGTGTATATGAGTTATTGTATGTACTACCACACAGTATTATAGAGTAAGTGAAAAAAAAAAAATTGGAGAAGGCACCCACCCCTGCCGACCTTCCACCGTCGTCCCCGCCCCCCGCCTCTGGCCACCTCCCGACACCCATCGGCCCCGAACCCGCGACCTCCCCCATCGGAAATCACATTCTCCCAGGTTGCCTACCACACCCCCCCCCCCCCCCCCCCCAACCCACCCACCAAAACAAATCACCCACTCGTGGATTCCCCCTTCCCCCTACCGACGATGTTTTTGATTTGCCCCCCAATCACCTTTCATCCATTCATGATTTGGATTTGGCCACCACCACCCCCCCCCCGATCACCCACTCGCGAATTCCCACCGCCGATGAAATCGTCCCCTACTCGAGCGCAACCTCCAACAAGAAGCCCCCCTTGCCCGTAACCTCCGACGAGAAGGCCCCCTCCCCCTTACGACCTCTTGCGAGAAGCCTCCTCCCCTACAATCTCCAACGAACACGACCTCCGGCGAGAAGCCCCCTCCATCCCATGCGATGTCCAACCGACTTCGAGCCGTCAGCCCTTATCAACCCTACGTCGCCCCCCCCAGATGAAGGTGAGTTTTTTTTTTTAATTCTTTTTTATTATTTTTTAATTTCTTAGTCATATACTCTTATGAGGTAAGGTGCATTAAAAATATCGTACACAAGTAAAATCTTAGCCATTTGATTACATCTTAACGGTTTAAAAAGAAACTCTACTAATAGGTTATATAAAAGGGTATTTACCGTAGTTTTGCCTATTTTTTATTGTTATTTTTTATTTTTAATTTTTAAAAACATTTGATTTTTTTTCTTTTGTTTTGTTTTGTTTTGTTTTTTTTTTTATTTATTTATTTTTGAAATGAACTTTTTTTGTTTTTCCTCTCTTACCTACCACGGATACAAAATTATTCGGCCCAATAAAGTAGGAAGCTGAAAAACAAAATATATTTCAAGGTTTACGATTTAACCAGTTACCCACTTTTACTTCTTTAAACGAATGATAGTTAGAGAGAACTTCGGCTAATCTTGATATGAAATTTAAAATGTCCATTACAGTTTCAACAGTAATACTGAACTTCAAATTTTTAATTAAGATTGGAAAGATTGAGAATCAGATTGCAACAAATCAAATTAGATAAACGTCGTTTTATTCCTTTTTAAATTAAAAAAAATGTTTTTTTTTTTTTTTTTTTTTTTTTGCTAAAGAAAAAATACAGATTTTAACCTCAAACTTTTTGGCTTGAAAAGGTGAAAAATAAATAAATAAATAATTAAAAGGTCGTTCAATGAAATTCAATATAGAAACAAATAGTGGACAGATGGCAAATACCCAATAAGCCCATTTGCTAGCTCCCAAACGCCGGCGAAAAAAAAAAAAAAAAAAAAATCCATCGTAGTACTTCCATTGTAGTCTCCTTCAACTCTTATCAAAATTACAAAAACACCACTGTCTTTGACACTATAAACCAACTCCTTGTTTGGATGACATGCATTTTCACTAAAGAGTATTTTTCCCCTTTTTTCCATCATTATCTAATTTTCAAATTTGTTTTGTATAGTATTCTTTTGAAAAAAGAAAATATTAATCTTTTTAAAATCTTCACACAATACTCTTTTTATTTCAGATAACTTTTTTTTTTTAACAAAAAACAAATTTTACCCATTCAAATATCATCTCATTTTCAAAATTCTATCAAAACAGAACCCAAATCACCAAGCCACTCGAAGAAGGACACTACCGTAATTTCACTACACATAAATCTAAAAGCACCCCCTGATCAGCCGGCGTACGATAAACTTTGCCGCCACTTACGAATCCTTTTTTTTTTTTCGTATCAAATCTGATTTCTTTTAAATGCAAACCAACAAAAATCCTAAACATTCTTCACTCATTTTCTCAATACTCTATACTCGAACCAAACACTGAGAAGGAAAAAGGGAAAGAAAAAAAAAAAAAAAGGGAACCGATGGAGAAGGAAAACGAATTATCTGTCGTTTTGGACCAACCCGTAGGGAAGCCCCGGAGGCCAAAATACCGTGAAGTAAGCTCTCGTTTTCTGTCCCCTTCATCTCCCTCCAATTCGCTCGATATCGGAAACCCGACTCCGATTCAAGCCCTTTCGCCGGTTCGACGAAAACCCGAATCGCGAAAGAACCGGCCGGCTCAGCTCGACGACTCGGCCTCCCTGCGTGGACTTTGGCCTTCGTCCACAGCTTCTTCGTCGTCGTCTTCGGCCGCTAAGATCGACACTTTGGCCGATCACCTCGGAAACGACAGGCTTAATGACCTTCTCGAGCGCAAAAACTCTGTTTTCGTCGATAGGCAGAGGAGTTCCGGAGAGTATATTAACAGGTTTGAGAATGACAGAGACATTACAAGTACTAAAGAAAATCACAGACCCGTTATCGGAGGTTCGATGAGGTACACCGGAACTCCACGGTTTTGGGGGAAATCTTCTTCTTCTTCTTCTTTGTCGTCTGCGAGTAAGGTGTTCAATAGTGCTGAAATCACTCCTGGGAGATTATCTGTTGATGAAAATGCTGTGTTTCAGAAGCCGTCTCGAAGAATGTCGGATTGTTTTACGGGTAGTATGGATTCGGGATCGAAGTTCAGTGATACCGGTTCGGCGACGTTTTCGAGAGAGAAAAAATCCGGCATTGAAGTTTCTTCGAAGTACATGAGTGACATAGGAGCAAGGCACAGAAGAGGGACTTCGGATTCAAGCATATCGAACTCAGACAATTCTCCGAGGTTGGGGAAGTTCACGTTTCAGAAAGCCATCAAGAGGGCTAATTCACTCACCGGGTACGGAAGTTCGAAGTCCCAATGGGCGATGTCGCCCGGGAGGTCAGATTCACCAGTATTATCGGTGGAGAACAAAGGGAAACTGATGTCGTTTTCGAGTATGAAACCGCCTAATAGTCCCTCGAGAACCAAAGGGGTGGAGAAATTGCTCAACTTGGGTTTTGACCTGTTCAAGTCTAAGAAATCTTCTTCTTCATCTCCTTCTCCTTCCTCGTCTTGTAATTCGTTGCCAGGAGGGTACAGCGCCACGGAGCCCGGTCATCAACTCCGGATGCTTCATAACAGACTGATGCAATGGCGTTTTGCAAATGCTAGAGCTGATTCTGCCAATGCCAACTTAGCTAATCATGTGAAGGTACATAATTTCTTGGTGTTTAGTGCGTTTATCTTTTGTAGCTAATTTTGATTAGACCAATAAAATGAAATGTTCTAGACCATTTTGGCTTCTTTGGTGTACCTTGCAGAGCAATTTAACATGTGCTTCGGATAGTCTTGCAAAGTTACGACATTCTGTGGTACAGAAAAAACTACAGCTTGCCAAGGAAAAGCTTGAGATGAAGTTGAATTTTGTACTTCAATCTCAGGTCAGTAGCTAAACATATTCGATTGAAAAAAATTTTATTGTTATTTTCAACTAGGCCAAAAAGGTTATAAATTGAATACCAATGTGTGGTCATTTTGTGTAGCTTAAGCTATTAGAAGCCTGGGGAGATATGGAGAGGCAACACTCAGCCGCGGTTTCCATGACCAAAGAATCTTTACAATCTGCTATCTGTAAAGTACCCCTAATAGAAGGGGCAAAGGTAGGCCAGAAGAAAGCCATTTTATTCTCTCATTTAAGGTTGTTTCTACGAAGAGCCAGTGATTATGTTTTAATAAAAATTTAACCATGTAGGTCGATGTTCAGTCAGCTTCAGTCACCTTCCAACATGCTTTGAATCTCATGTCTTCGATTAAGTCAATGTTGACAACATTTTCACCCTCGGTATGTTGCAGTACTTTGTTAAAGCTACAGAAAATCTGTAAAAAGCCATGAAAGTCTTAAACGTCGTATATTTTTTCAACAGACTGAGGAGACCGTTTCACTAATGTCGGAATTAGCAGAGGTGGTTGCACAAGAAAAGCTACTTTTAGACGAGTGCCATGAGCTTTTTAGGAACATATCCAATTTAGAGGTAAATTTCAACCATGAGTTGCAAAATGAATAATTTCGAGTGTTCTTTCCTTGTTTTATCTTGTTCTCATTTTGTGTGGATTAGGCTGAAGAAAGGAGTTTGCGATGTAGCATTATGCTAATCAAGCCTTTACAACAACAGAAGACCAAGAGTGGATAAAGAAGGATAAGAAATCAGTTCAAGCTCATTGTTTTTTTTTTTTTTTTTTTTTTTTTTTAATTTAAGACGAAGTACCCGTCATATTTATGAGCATCTTAATATGATGTACATGTGACTTGTAATTAGGGCTCTTGCCACCAAAAAAATTAAAAACCTGCTATCAATTTATGAGCATCTTAATATGTTGCCAATGAAATGGAAGAAAATAATTTGCCATCATGATTCCATGATAATGCAGCCAAACTCGAGTTAAATCCGACTCAAATGTAATATTGAATAAAACCTGAGTTAATGGACCTATCTACGCAAGGCACAATCCTTGTCATGATGTACCAAGTCAGCCAAGTGAGAAGATGGGTTATCAAAGTCGAGAGATCTGACGAGAGTGGGATTGTTGGAGCTCTAAGACTATGGGGATGTCGTTCCTGTCCTTGAAATTTGGTCTCAAGCTAGCTTTCTGGTCGTGAGGGCGGTGTGCGACATAGTCTTCTGTTCACAGGAGGTTGGTGGCCGTTGGGTTAGAGCGTTCTTACTGGATGGATAGGGGCGGAGCTAGAAACATATTCCGGTGGGGGCGGGCGAATATCAATTTTTTTTTTCAAGATAAAATAGATTTTAGTGGGGGCTATGTGAGATTTTTAATTTTTAGTGAATTTATGTGTGAATTTTTAATTTTAGTAAATTTATGTAATAATTTTTAATTTTACTAAGGAAAAACAGTAAAATTATAAATATAGAATTAATTTTAATAGGGATTATTGAGAATTTTTTATTTAGTTGGGGCAAAGTAGGAACGAGTGAATTTGTGAAATAACCTTTTAACTTTTTTAATTTGTAAAATGACTTTTAAAAAAATTTAATTAACAAAATGACTTTTTAAAAAAAATAATAATATAAAAAATAAAGATATTAATATAAGGTTAAAAAAAACAAAAAAATAAAAAATAAAATAAAATCCTGGCAGCAAGAGGAGTAGCTGTGTGTTTCGTGGAGGCGTGTAAGGAGGGAGGGAGGGAGGCATTTGTGTGAGAGAGAAACGCCAAGAACCACCCCAAATCTTTCAACATTCATTTCTTTCCGGCAACAATGGCACACCTGAAGTTCTACGATCAAGAGCTTTGAAGAAGGAACAAAAAGGAGAAATAAGATTTTTGAAAAAACGCTTTGCAAGGTTGGTAAATGGCTAGATGTTGTTTGTAATGTAGTTTTAGAGGATTATATGTAAATGTATATATTTATTTAGCCTAAAAATAATTTTTTTTTTCATAAAATAAAACGAATTTGGGGATTGCCATTGATGTAGATGAAGGTTGAAGATGACTTAGACGGAACGACCTGTCATTTGTTCCGAACGACCATGTGGAAAAATGATGGTTGTTCCTGGTCTTTCCGACAGTTCTTACAAATTTTATGGCTAGATGTTGTTTATAAGGTAGTTTTAGAGGATTATATATAAATGTATATGTTTATTTAGCCTAAAAATTAAAAAAAAAATCATAAAATAAAACGAATTTGGGGATTGCCATTGATGTAGATGAAGGTTGAAGATGACTCAGACGGAACGACCGTCATTTGTTCCGAACGACCATGTGAAAAAATGATGGTTGTTCCTGGCAGTTCCGACAGTTCTTGCATTTTTTTATGGCTAAATGTTATTTATAAGGTAGTTTTAGAGGATTATATGTAAATGTATATGTTTATTTAGCCTAAAAATCAAAATTTTTTTTTCATAAAATAAAATGAAGTTGGGGATTGCCATTGCTGTAGACGAAGATTGAAGATGACTCAGACGGAACGACCATCATATGTTCCGAATGACCATGTGGAAAAATGATGGTTGTTCCTGGTTGTTCCGACAGTTCTTGCAATTTTTTATAACAGTTCTTGCAAATTTTTATATTTATAGTGTGGAATAATAACGAATGTTCCTACGTGATTCTTGTTTGATTTATTTTTTTGTGTTGATTGATGTAAAATTTGTAGTTGTATTCTTTATATTGTTTGTTAATTGATAATCTCAAAATCCATGATAGGTATGAGTCAGATCTACATTCTCGTGGAGTATAATGAAAAGTGGGAAAAGGTGGATGGCGGATTTTGGAGGTGGTTCGGAATTGGTATGAGCAAGGGCTTTGTGGTTGATAGGAGTATCAACTTTTTGGAATTGGAAGAGACAATCTACGACAGAACAAATGTTGACCGAAGTAAGTATGCAATTTAGATAACACATAATCCTGTTGGTGACATATTTGGTGACACTGCTACACCAACTCTTATTTCCAACGATTCAGATATTATAGATCTTATGTTTTTGTACAAAGAAAAACGAGGAATGACTCTACATGTTATAATCAAAGAAAAATATGATAAAGGAAAAGCAATATATGTTCGTGGTGATGATGATTTGAACAGTAATGGTGGTGATACACTAGACTTTCATGATGACTATTTTGGGTGTCGGATCAATGAAGAAATCTCATTTGTTGCAAGGTTTGTTCCAACTAAATTACTTGGTAGTTATGAGCATCCGTTGCAGATTTGTGCAACTAGTACACCAATCAATGAAAGGATCACTGGCTTCAATCCAACTCCAATCACCGGTTCCAATCCAACACTAGAAAAGACAGTGCTTGAGGAAGTAGCTAATGAAAATGATGGCGTAGATAAAGCAGGTGATGATGTACCCGAAGGAGGTGATGAGGTGCGTAAAGGATGTGATGGTGTACCTGAAGGAGGTGATGATCTATATGAGAGAGTTTATGATAGCCGTTGTCAACATTCTGAATCTGAAGAGACAAGATTTGTTCAACTGATAAGTTCTAATAGTGGCAGAAATGATGGTTCAGATTTAATGGTGGGTAAAGATTTTGATAGCAAGGAAGAATTGAATACGAAGTTAAACCTCGTTGCCATTAATGGAAAGTTTGAAATTAAGGTCAAGAAGTCAACCAAGTCATTGAAGGAAGTTGTGTGTGTAGATGAACCAAATTGCTTGTGGCGGGTGCGAGCTACAAAAATGCGAGGTTCGAATTTTTTTGTCATTCGACAATATAATGGTATCCACACTTGCTCGTTGATGAATCGATCGATCAATCACAGACAAGCATCCAGTCGTGTAATTGAAACTCGCATGAAAGGACACTTCATCGATTGTAAGCAACCACCCAATCCAAAAGTTCTCATGGGATTCATGAGTCAGAAACTGAAGGTTCAAGTAAGTTATTGGAAGGAATGGAAAGGAAGCCAATTTGCTCAAAATTTGATCAGAGGGACGCCACAACACAATTTCGCCATGCTCCCCTCGTATTGTTACATGCTCAAACAGGTTAATAAGGGTACAGTTATGCACATTGAAGTTGATTCGGAGAATAAGTTCAAGTATTTTCTTATGGCTTTAGGAGCAGCTATATAGGGTTTTAAGAACATGAGAAAAGTTATTGGCATAGATGGGGCTTGGATCAAAACTAAATATAAGGGGGTGTTGATGGTTGCTGCCACACAAGATAGTGAGTATCACAGTTATCCCATTGTGTGGGGTTTGGGTGACACTGAGAACAATAATTCATAGACTTGGTTCTTTGAGAAGCTGAAGGAGGTAATACATGACAGCTCAGAGCTATGTTTTTATTTCTGATAGGAACCAGAGCATTTGTTATGCGGTGAGTCACGTTTATCCTATGGCGCAGCATGTGACATGTTATTATCATGTTATGATGAATATTAAGAACCGTTTCAAGAGTGTTGCTTCTCTTGGAGTGTTCAAGGATGCTGCTGAAGCATACTGTTTGGAGGAGTTTGAGAAACATTTTAGTGACATGAGTAAAAAATATCCAAAGGTGGCTCAGTATCTCGAGAAGAATGTCAAGTTTGAAAAGTGGTCAAGAGCTCACTTTAAAGGCAACAGATATGCAATTATGACTACTAACATAGTCAAGACTTTGAATAATATGATGGTGAAGGCAAGAGAGTATCCCATAACTGCAATGATCGATTTCGTCCTCTTCATAATGGAACAATGGTTCTTCACTCGGCGTCGAGAATCAGTTTTAGTGACTACACCAATTACACCAAAGAGAGAAGCAATACTCATAAGAAGATTTGATGAAGCTGGTTCATTGACGCCATACCAACTGAATGAGAATGAATACATTGTGATGGGTGGTGATTTCAATGCATGTGTCAATTTAACAACAAGGAGTTGCACGTGTAGGGTTTTCGACATTGACAAGATTCCGTGCATCCACGCTATAACAACAGCAGGTCTTTATCGGCCGCAACATACTGGAGCTTACGTATACTCCCTTTGTTCTGAGTACTACACTTCAGATTATTGGATGTTGACATATGCAGAAACTATTTATCATGTTCCTCCAGAATCGCAATGGCACAATATCTCTAAAGAGGTAAGAGCGATTAAGGTAGTAGTGTCAGATGTAAAAATGTTTAGAGGGAGGCCAAGATTAACTCGATTCCCTTCACAAGGAGATTATATAATCAAGAACTATAAATGCGCGACATGTGGTCATAATGGATATAATTCGAAGAAATGTCCCAAATTATCACATACATCCGATGTTAGAAGCAGCACCTAATAATGACAATTATTAGTTTGACAGTTTACATTTTCAATAATTTTGTTTTATGAATGCTAGCCATTTGTGAAAGTCATTAAGTTTGTTTGAGAAAGTCATTAATTTTGTTTTTTGTTTTTGTTTTTGTTTTTGTTTTTTTAGAATGTTAGATGTTTGATATTTCATTTATTAGTTTTTTTTAAAACCAAAAAAATGACATATTTAAAAGCAACGAACAAGTGGTTGTTCTTGAATGTATTGTGGTTGTTCCATTCTTTTTTGTGGGTAGTCTGACGTTTTTGAGGCAAATCATACATGAACAAAGATCGCATATGGTTATTTTTGCTTTTCGTTAAAGGAAAAAAAATAAAAAATGAAGTCAATGTTTACAAGGAACGACCGAATGGTTGTTCTTGAAATTTTAGTAGTTCACTACTACAAAAAGTACATTATACGATGGAGATTACACGACGGTTCCAAAGAACCGTCGTGTAATCTCCGACTTTACAATACGGTTCCAAAGAACCGTCGTGTAAAGTGCCTCGCGGAGCCACTCTACACTACGGTTCCAAAGAACCGTCGTGTGAAGTCTGACTTTACACTACGGTTCCAAGGAACCGTCGTGTAAAGTGCTTCGCGGAGCCGATTTACACTACGGTTCCTTGGAACCGTCATGTAAAGTGCGACTTTACACTACGGGTTTTAAGAACCCGTCGTGTATTCCTAACTTTTTTACCCTTCAACAGCTCTCATTTCATCTCATTACAGATCTATCGCGCAGCCGCAAAAAACATCACAGACACCTGCGAACACACGTCTCCTCCACTGCGAAACCAACACTCGCGTATATTAAATATTTGTAAGTATTGTGATTATTACTTACTCTTCTTTTTATTTATTTGATTTTTATGGACGATTTATTGTAGATGTCAAAAATGGTATATATTCTCTTTTTTTCTTTTTCGGTTTGATTAGTTGTTGACTATACATTGTGTTTTTAAATGCAAAAACTTGATTATTGAATAATTTGTATGATAAATTTAATATCGATTTAGGTCGGGTTCTTGGAAATGGATCGAAAATGGATGTGGGCTAATAGATTGACTAGAAAATATCGAGATGGGATTGAAGAATTTTTGTCATTTGCGGAAACTCACATGAAGAATGATAAGATTCGATGTCCTTGTGTGGATTGTGGAAATCATAGATCTCATCCAGTTGATGAAGTTAGAAGACACTTGCTTGCGCGTGGGATTATTTGTTCGTATCAAACGTGGTATTTACACGGTGAAATGTTTTTTAATCAATCATCGAACAACAAAGTGAAAGATGATGTTGTTGAGGAAGTTGTAGGAGATAATTTGTTTGATATGGTTAATTATTTGGAATAACAGTTTGTGCATCGTCCGGAGTTATTTAAAGCAATGATGAATGATGTCGAGATGCCCTTGTATGACGGGTGTAGTAAATATACGAAATTGTCCTCATTGGTCAAATTATGGAACATGAAGGCATCGGGAGGGTGGACAAATTCTAGTTTCACGGCTCTTTTAGAATTTCTAAGAGAGGTTCTACCGGTTGATAATAAAATACCTGCTAGTATGTATGAAGCTAAGAAGACGTTGAGCACTTTGGGAATGGAATATGAAAAAATTCATGCATGTCCAAATGATTGCGCCCTTTACCGAAATGCGTACGAGGATTTGGATGAATGTCCGGTTTGTAAGGAGTCAAGATGGAAGAAGGGCAAGAAGCCAACGAATGGCAGCAAAGGTGTGCCGGCAAAGGTGTTATGGTACATTCCTCCGGCACCGCGTCTACGACGTTTATTCCGTAATGCCGAGCATGCCAAGAATTTGACTTGGCACCATGATAAACATGTTGAAGATGATATGCTTAGACATCCAGCCGATGCACCACAATGGAAGACCTTTGATGCCGATCATCCTGAATTTTGTGCGAAACCACGGAATCTACGTCTTGGTTTGTCGGCGGACGGAATTAACCCACATGGTTATATGAGTAGTAGGCATAGTACTTGGCCCGTCATACTTGTCAACTACAATCTCCCTCCGAAGTTGAGCATGAAGCGAAAGTTCTTGATGTTGACCTTATTGATATCTGGTCCTCAACAACCAGGGAATGACATTGATGTGTACTTAGCACCACTAATCGATGATCTAAAGAGCTTATGGGAAAAGGGGATCGAAGTTAGAGATGCTTACCGTCAAGAGACATTCACACTCCGTGCAATGTTGATGTGGACAATCAATGACTTTCCTGCTTATGGAAATCTATCTGGTTATTCAGTCAAGAGTTCTATCGGTTGTCCCGTTTGTATGAAAGAAACATCCTCCATCCGATTGAAGAATGGTAAGAAAACCGTTTACCTTGGTCATAGGAGATTCTTACCACAAAATCATCGATACCGCAAACAGAAAAAGGCTTTCGATGGCAAAACGGAAGAAAGAAACCCTCCCCGGGTTTTGACCGGCGAAGACGTTTATGAGATGGTTAAGGATTTGAAAGTGGTGCTCGGGAAAAGAAAATGGTGTAACAATGATCCCGTGGTAGACGGCCCTTGGAAAAAACAGTCAATCTTCTGCGAAGTTCCATATTGGAGGACACTTTTTGTTCGTCATTGCTTGGATGTGATGCATATTGAGAAAAACGTGTGTGAATCAATAGTGGGCACATTGCTAGACATTCCTAATAAGAGCAAAGATGGTGAGAAGGCACGGTTGGATCTTAAGGAATTGAAGATTAGACTTAACTTGATCCCTACGAAGAAAGGGAATACAACTTACTTACCTCCGGCGAAGTACACACTATCAAGACAAGAAATAAGAAAGCTTTATGAGTGGCTCGCTTCTGTAAAAGTGCCCAACGGGTATTCTTCCAACTTGAAAAGGTTGGTGTCTATGAAGGATCTGAGGCTGATTGGCATGAAATCACATGATTGTCATATCTTGATGCAACAGTTATTACCGCTGGCGTTGCGAGGAGTTTTAACGAAGGATGTGAGATTCGCAATTACCAAGTTATGCTCATTTTTCAACTCGATATGCTCTAAGGTAATAGATCCATTGACACTAGATTCGCTACAATTAGAGTTGGTTAAGACTTTGTGCTTGCTTGAAAAGTACTTTACACCCTCATTTTTTTATGTAATGATTCATCTAACGGTGCACATAGTCCGGGAATTGAAGCTATGTGGACCGGTGTACTTGAGATGGATGTATCCTTTTGAAAGGTACATGAAGGTTTTGAAGGGTTATGTCAAGAACCGAAATCGGGCAGAAGGATGTATAGTAGAAAGCTACATTGCGGAGGAATCGGTCGAATTTTGCTCCGAGTATTTGTCCACCGCGGAGGCGATTGGGTTGCCGAAGACTACAAACATTGACTGGAAAAGACTATCCGTCGGCGTTCCATCGCAGGTAAATCGATGTGAATGGGAGAAAGCTTGTCTCTATACTTTACATAATAGGGTTGAAGTTGAGCCTTTTATAGAGATTCACCTACAGGAAATAAGAGATAAATATCCTAGAAGAGGACGAAATGAAAAGTTGATACACGATGACCACAATCGGACGTTTCGTCTGTGGCTACGAAGTCATGTCTTTCAGAAGGACGGCTGTTCGCAAGAGTTAATGAACCTCGCTAGAGGTCCGTCGACGATTGTTACACGGTATACATCGTACTTCGTCAATGGTTATACATTCTACACTCGCGAAAGAGATGAGAAGCATCCCGTTCAAAATAGTGGTGTTAGTATCCGTGCTAAGTCAATGCATATTTCATCTGTAAAGGACAAGAATCCAGTTTATGGAACTATGAACTACTTCGGTTTCATTGAAGATATTTGGGAACTCGATTACTGTGGTTTACATGTAGCACTCTTTAAGTGCAAATGGGCAGACAATAATTATGTAAGGATTGACAGTGATAGCATCACAGTTGTGGACTTTAGACGATTGGGATACAAAAATGATCCATTCATTATGGCATCACAAGCAATCCAAGTATTTTATACAACAGATCCCAGCAATGCAGAGTTGTCCTTAGTTGTGCCGATGAAGCCAAAATTGTACCGTGATGGGCAAGAAGATGAGGAAGATTGCTCCGACATTCCATCTTTCACACAGGGAATGCCACCGGTTGAGGAGATTGACGAATTCGATGATGATGTTTCACACTTGGTTCGACCAGATATTGAATGGACACGTGTTGAGGCAACAAAGAGAAAAAAGAAAAAAACTTGAACATTATGCCATTTACTGTGTACAAGTACATTAATTAATTTCTATTATAATTCATCATGATCTGTACCATATTTAATTTGTTATGTTGATTGCTATATATATATATATATTGAATATTAAATTTGAATCAGGACCAATGCTACAGTTTGCGTAACTTTTTGTATACAACACAGTGGTATGAGGTCGTCGGAATGTGGTGACAAATTTTCAAAATTTTTTAAGATTACACGACGGTATATCTTAAAACCGTCGTGTAATAGGGAGATTACACGACGGGCCCCTTAGGGCCCGTTTGTAATCCCACAGGGAATACACGACGGTCCCCCGAGGGACCGTCGTGTATTCCCTGTGGAAAGGGAGCTTAAACGACGGTCCCAGGGACCGTCGTTTAAGCTAGCCCCCTCTCTGGGGGCTTAAACGACGGTCCCCCATGGGACCGTCGTGTATTCCCTGTGGAAAGGGAGCTAGCTTAAACGACGGTCCCTGGGACCGTCGTTTAAGCTAGCCCCCTCTCTGGGGGCTTAAACGACGGTCCCCTGGGGGACCGTCGTGTAATCCCCTAGAGGGGGGATTACACGACGGTCCCATGGGGGACCGTCGTGTATTCCCTGTGGGATTACACGACGGGCCACTTAGGGCCCATCGTGTAATCCCCCCGAATATGGGGGATTACACGACGGTCCACCATGGACCGTCGTGTAATCTCCTATTACACGACGGTTTTAAAATACACCGTCGTGTAATCTTGAAAAAAATTTAAAAATTTTTAACTTGCGTTTTTCGAAATCCGCGCGCAAACCCATTACTTAAATACAACTTCCTCACCTTTTCTCTCCACATACCTTCTCATTTCTCTTCACACTCTCTAAATTTCTCAAGTACCCACTTCCTCCTCCAAGCCGCCGCCAACTCCGTCGTTGCCGCCGCCGTTGCCAATCTATTGGTGTTGGAGTGTCTATTCATCTTCAAAGAAAATTAAGGTAACTTCATATACAACTTAAAATAAATTTGGGATTTTGTCTTGTTGTTTGTCACTAAAGATCCATTTTTTAGCATGGGTGTTTAAGTTCATAATGATGCTCTTTGTAGATTAATGGTTGTGAATGGTTTTTACACTTTACATACACATGAATTTTTCCCGCCCACAATATGCTCGATGAAATGTCAACTTGAGTTTTTGGAGGAATAATATAGAAGCAATCACATATATATATGTATAAAAGCATACACATGAATTTTTCGAGTGTTATTTTTGTCCTATGACAGCGTTTTGCACTTATGCTTTTATTTCGAGTGTTTTTTTTTTTGTCCTAATTCGTGTGGGGCGCCAGGTGCCCTTGGGCGCCTGCCGCCCGTGTGGAAATATAACTTTTGTTATATTTTCCACTATATTTTATTTGTGCCAACATAATAACAATTAAAAAAAAAAAAGAAGAAAAAAGTTCGAATACCCATTAACGTAATTTTTTTTATTTGCCAATAAATGTAGGTGAACGACTACAATGGAACATTCCAAAAAGGGACGAGCACGAAGGAGAAACCCGATGGATCCCACTGTCGAGGGCAAGCGAAGGGCAACAATAATGAAACGCATCCATATGGCAAGGAAAAGAGGTGAACGAATTCAAATCACGTTTGACGAGAAAGGACAACCGGAAGGGAAGCACGGTGACGAATTGATGAGCTAGATTGGCGTGCTCGCTAGAGAGCACGTTCCAATATGGATTCAAGATTGGAGATCTCGTGATTTAGACGGATTGAAAGAAATTATTTGGAAAGAAACTGTTACTTCTTTCACCGTGGAAGAAAGCTTCTGGAGCACTTGTTTAAAATCATGTGGTGAGGCTGCAAGGGATTTTCGGTACGATCTGTACAAGACATTTGTCGAGGAATTTATAAATGAAGAAAGTGTGTGGACACGGCCGAAAAAAGTTATTGACAACTACCCCAATATTGAAGAAGAGAATTGGATGAAATTCGTTCAGTATAGAACGTCCTCGCAATTCCAACAACTATCTGATCGTGGAAGCGAAATAAGGACAAACAATGAATACTCATCAAGAGGAGGCCGAGACGGATATAGGAAGCTCGACCAGGAAATAGTATGTCAATAAATTTTGTTTGTACTAAATCGTATCCCATTTATACTAACGATGTTAATTACAGTTTAAGAAGACTGGGAAATGGGAGAGAAGAGATGGTTTGTGGCTTGAGCAACAGATGGGACTTGATGGAGAGTTGAAAAATCCAGCATGTAAAAAAGCTAGCGAGTTGATAGTAAGTTTACTAACTAACAATGATTTCTTCATCACTACTATACGTACTTACAACCCATTTGCTTAAATGATTTCGGTTAATAATCTTGTAGATGGAGTACAACACACAGGAGAGCAAAGGCACTTTCGAGTCAGTTGGCACTAATGATGTATTGTCGCAGGCATTATCTAGACCTGAACACAAAGGCCGTGTCCGTGGCCAATCAAAGTTCGTAAAGCCGTCTCAGTACTTTAACCTAAGTCGAAGTTCGAAGAAAGACAATGAAGTACAATCAATGAGACGTGAAATAGATGAATTAAAGGCGTTGGTGCGTGGTCTATGTGCGAACAGAGATGTGGAGCCGTCGGTTGATCCCAAGAATGTGCCAACTGTAGACCAACACAACAGCTTTAAGGCTAGTTGCTCTGCCCAAGAAAAACAAGATGGAGTTGCTGAGCCGCCAACCATGCCGGTCGACAGTCAGGAGTGTAAGCTCTATATCTTCGATGAAGTTCAGGGTGGACAGTTGCTTGTTGCGTTTGGAAGAGTATGGCTCGAGAGCCTCCCCACCGATACGGTGCATGGGATTCCACTGGGGGAAGGAAACGTGCGAGTGTCAATCAACGTGCCCAAATTAAAAAAATCACCATTACCTATACCGACGTACGACGCAACCACTGTGGAGGATGTTGTTAATGGGTTTGTTGCTTGGCCTAAAAGTTTAGTTGAGCTCGACATGAGTATGAACAAGGCGAGTCGAGGGTCTAGTCACGTTCCCGACCCAGCAGCTGGCAACAAAAAATGCCAAAAAAAGGCTAGAAATAAAACGATCGACTCTCGAACTGAGGTACAACAAGGTGCGCAAGAACAAAAACTCGTGTTCGACTTTAATAACATTAACAGGGTAATGAGGCCTTTGGCTTATTATGCACATAGTTCCATGCGTCAAGGTAATCAGATTGAGGTCCCAATACCATACACGATTATGGGTTTTGATATGCATGTCTTTCAGAGCTTTGAAGATATTTATGAGTTCATTAATTTACAAGAAATCAGTGCGAATTGTATATTAGTCTACATGAGGTACGACATTCTTTATCTTAAATTTTCTTTTTATCTGGAAAATCTTCTATATTTCATGTAAAGTAACATTTTTGATACGGTTATGCAGATATTTGGAGGAACTATGTAGAATTAACGGGCAAGCTGAGAAGTTTGTGTTTGTGTCTCCAAGCTTGATCGCACCGGTGAGAACAGATACTGAAGATGCTGGCAGGAGAGAGCGAGCCGACAATCTTCTCAGCTTTTTGTGTGACGCACCCAAAGAACGGCTTTATCTTGTGCCACATAACAGAGGGAGACATTGGGTTTTGGGTGTCATTGACCCATGGGAGGACCTCGTCTTTTATTTTGATCCTCTTCGGGAGAAGAAGCGCGACGATTTTACTGAGCTAATGAACATGCAAGTCAATTTGAATATGTTATTTTTTTTAATCTTAATTATATGCATCTTAATTAGTTTGAATTTTACCAATTTGCTAGGGCCCTAACGGATTGGAAGATTACGACCGGAGAAGGGATTAGAAGGAGACGAGACTGTAAAACCAAAATCTCGAACCGTCCTTGTCCTCTCCAAGAGGGAAGTGTTGAATGTGGTTATTTTATTTTAGGTTTTATGAGGGATATAGTGTTGAATGGAATTGACGCACTTGAAAGTAAACAATTTTATACTTCTGAGAATTTGGATCTGATTAGGGGAGAATGGTCTAGACATGTAATGGAATTCATTAATTATGATGTATAAACTTGTAATGTAATAATTGGAGTGTATTTTTAGTTTGATTAATGAAGTTAATATCTTGGATCGTGTATTGGATAACATACAGATTAGGCCACCTGTGGGAAATAAAAAAAAAAACCCAAAATCTATGTAATTACACGACGGTTCCGGGAGGAACCGTCGTGTAATCTTTAAGATTAAACGACGGTTCCTTTCAGAACCGTCGTGTAATTTTTAAGATTACACGACGGTTCCTTCCAGAACCGTCGTGTAATGTTCATTTTTTTGCTTCACCACATATCTTTTTACCGGGATTACACGACTGTTGCAAAACCGTCGTGTAAAACTTAGATACGACGACGGTATTAAAACCGTCGTGTTATCTTCCACGACGCTGGATTACACGACGGTTAAGGAACCGTCGTGAAAACTTTACACGACGGTTAAAACCCGTCGTGTAATCCCTCTTTTCTAGTAGTGGTTGTTCCTTCTCTTTTGTGGTCGTTTCGTGTATTTTGAGGCATATCATACATGACAAAAGTCACTGACCATGGTGCTTTTTGCTTTTCGTTTAAGGGAAAAAAATGATGTCATAAGTCACTGACCATGGTGATTTCGTTTTATGAATGCTAGTCATTTTTGAAAGTCATTAAGTATGTTTGAGAAAGTCATTAATTTGGTTTTTTTTTTTTTTTTTTTTGGGGCAAATCATATATGAACAAAGATCGCATATGGTTATTTTTTATTTTCGTTAAAGGAAAATAAAAAATAAAAAAAGTCGATGTTTACAAGGAACGACTGAATGGTTGTTCTTGAATGTTTTGTGGTCGTTCCATTCTTTTATGTGGTTGGTCTGACGTTTTGAGACAAATCATACATGAACAAAGATCGCATATGGTTATTTTTGCTTTTCATTAAAGGAAAAAAATAAAAATAAAAGTCGATGTTTACAAGGAACGACCGAATGGTTGTTCTTGAATATTTTGTGGTCGTTCCATTCTTTTATGCGGTTGGTCTGACGTTTTTTAGACAAATCATACATGAACAAATGCATATAGTAATTTTTGCTTTTCGTTAAAGGAAAAAAATTAAAAGAGTCAATGTTTACAAGGAACGACCGAATGGTTGTTCTTGAAATTTTAGTGGTTGTTCCTTCTCTTTTATGGTTGTTCCGTGTGTTTTGAGGCAAATCATACATGACAAATGTCACTGACCATGGTGCTTTTTGCTTTTCGTTTAAGGGAAAAAAATGATGTCATAAGTCACTGACCATGGTGATTTCATTTTATGAATGCTAGTCATTTACGAAAGTCATTAAGTATGTTTGAAAAAGTCATTAATTTGGTTTTTGGTATTTTGTTTTTTGTTTTTGAGGCAAATCATATATGAACAATGATCGCATATGGTTATTTTTGCTTTTCGTTAAAGGAAAAAAATAAAACAAGTCGATGTTTACAAGGAACGACCGAATGGTTGTTCTTGAATGTTTTGTGGTCGTTCCATTCTTTTATGTGGTTGGTCTGACGTTTTTTAGACAAATTATACATGAACAAAGATCGTATATGGTTATTTTTGCTTTTCGTTAAAGGAAAAAAATAAAAAAAGTCGATGTTTACAAGGAACGACCGAATGGTTGTTCTTGAATGTTTTGTAGTCGTTTCATTCTTTTATGTGGTTGGTCTGACGTTTTTTAGACAAATCATACATGAACAAAGATCGCATGTGGTTATTTTTGCTTTTCGTTAAAGGAAAAAATAAAAAAAGTTGATGTTTACAAGGAACGACCAAATTGTTGTTCTTGAATGTTTTGTAGTCGTTCCATTCTTTTATGTGGTTGGTCTGACGTTTTTAGACAAATCATACATAAGCAAATGCATATGGTTATTTTTGCTTTTCGTTAAAGAAAAAAAAAAGTCAATGTTTACAAGGAACGACCGAATGGTTGTTCTTGAAATTTTAGTGATTGTTCCTTCTCTTTTGTGATCGTTCTGTGTGTTTTGAGGCAAATCATACGTGAAGATAGACTTTGATATGGTAATTTTTGCTTTCGGTTTAAACAAAAAATTAAATTTTTTTAAAAAAAAAATGAGCTAAAGTTAAGATTTAAAAGGAACGACCAGATGGTCATTCTAATAATTTCAGTAGTTGTTTCTGTTATTTTAGTGGTTGTTCATGTTATTTTGTTGTTTAAAGAAAAAAAAAACTAATCTAGAAGGAACGACTAGACGGCCGTTCGTTAACTTTTCTTCGATCGTTCCTGTTATATTTGTGGTAGTTCCTGATTATACACATGTGATTTTCATAACCAAAATAGGAATCCAATATTGTCTTTACATATGCATATATAACCATATTGTAACCCAAAGTACTGATAATACTAGATTTTTTGATCATTTAAAGTGTTTTTGTGGGCTTAGAAGCATCTTGTAACTTTTTTTGACCATCAGACCTCTAGTGCTGAATCTTTTTTGGCCACTGTACCACATAAGGTGATAGTAAAACTGGCGCTCTTTTCCTCTGCCTCTCCGGCCGGCCTTCATGGTTTTTCACATTTTCAATATTGGCATCGGCTTTCATACCAACTACCCAGTCATGTCCATATTTGCCACCATCTCTTATTCGTTCGTCTTGTGAGGGATGTTGTTGGCATTCGAAATTATTACCCCATTGTATCTGGTTTCTACACCTCGTGATAACTCCCGCTTAAACTCAACATTCATCCCGCCACTACATGCCTCCTTATTCATGGTCATAGCAGACTCTATTTTTTTCATAATTGCCTTATTATTTTCCTCCATCTTCTGCACAATTGCCGCCTCGTGATTGGCAAACATTGATTTCATATAGGTTTCGTGCTCGCCTATACGACGGTTAATATAATGCATCAATGAATCTAAACTGGGAGTTGAGGCTGTGGGCATCGCGCCGTGCATCTGGGGGCCAACAGGGGTCGAAAATGTAGGCATCGGGCCATGTGTTTGCCCGTCCCTGGGGGTAGAGGCTCGAATATGCTCATGAGTCGGTATGGCTGGGAAGGACCTCGAGGCTATAGCAGGATCAAGAGAGGTGGGACTTGTAGGCATCGGGTGTTGTCTTTGGCAGACCATGGGGGTAAAGGATCTAATTATCTGCTCATGGGCCGAACTGGCGGGGAAAGACCTCGAGATTTTAGCAGGATCACGAGAGATGTGACTTGATCTAAGTTCATCATTTCTCTCATCGAAATCGACAGCACTACACAGGATGACATCTCCCTCTATGAACTTCGCCAGGCCATCAATGACATCATCACTGCAGTCCTCACGCCTTTCCATTCACAAATAATATTCTCGTTGCCTCTCCTTGGATGAAGGATTCAAAGTAGGACGGACTGTAAACTGAATAAACACAAGGGAAAAATAATGATTAACTAGACTAATAGATCTAAACGAAAATCATAAAATTTAACTTGTAACGAGTTGGTTAATATCTCAGCAGATCTCATGGCCTCCAAGCAAGGATCAAATGAGGTGCCAATAGGATTCTGAACATTCTGCCAACAAAGCCACCATGGCCCATTTTTGTTCTTCTCATTCAAAGCTAATTTCTTAGCCATCATCTCACATAACTTCGGCATAGCCTCAAAAGCCCATATCTGTACTACAAATTAAATTATGGTTATAATACAAACCAATTTATAAAATATATTTAACCAAGAAAAGTATTTAAAAAAAGCTTACTTGAAATATCCATGGGCAACCATAGAAGTTGTAGGATGATGAATATTTGTTAAACTTTGCCACCAAATCAGCTTTTATGTACTTCAATGTCTGATTGTAACAAACATTCCCCCAAGGATATTGAGTGAAGAATTTTATATCGTTGGCATATTGGAGCCAAGAAGGATAAATCACCTTTTTGTTGTCAAAAGACGTCAAGAACCCTGCTACCATGTACAGAAATGCTAACTTTACCCTATCTTTGGTCCTAACCTTTGTAACGCTCAACTCTTTTAGTTTTTTGGCAACATCCGCTAATAAAACACTTTTCTTTGTTGACCAATATTTGTTTTTCAACTCGTTCTTTTCTTCTTGAGTTTTGATTTCATCCTCAGAAGGTCCACCATCTGTGTATAAACCTGAAATCAAGACGAACTCATTGAGAGAAAACCTCAATGGTTTTCCCTCAATTAAGAACCACACTTCATGGTCCTTCTGACATACTGTCTTTCTCAATAGCAAATTATGAGCCAACGCACCGGAAAATTCCCCTCCTATGGGCAAGTCTATTAAAGGACCTAGTTGAGGGTAACTTCGAAAGACGGTCTTATCTTCCTCAGTTGGTCATATCTGAATATCTTCGAGGATTGTCATTTTCAAACAGACTGTAACTTTGGCACTAAAGTATTCTGAGAGGATAAGTGGAGGCAATTCTTGGAGATCTGATGTGAGGATCATCCTAGATATGTCATGATCTTCTTTATCAGCCTCCTCATCACTCGAATTTTCTGTACTCCCATTTGTTTCCTAAAACATACAAATATATGTCGTTAAAAAAAATAAAAATAAAAATAAAAAAAGAAGGAACCATTGCATAATACTTGTAAATAAAATAAGTGGCTTATTATTTCATTACCTCGGCACCTACCTCATCACCTTCATCCTCTCTTGAATCTTCTATATTCTCAGAGCTTTCCTAAAACATACAATAATTGATATAATGAATAATATTGTAATATCATGATCATAATCTTTATATTTTTTTTCTTAAATTTTACAATAATTGGTGTGTTTGAATGTAAATATAAAAATAAAAATAAAATACAAAAAGAAAACAAGAAAGAAGAAAAGAAAAAAAACCCAATCAAAATCATTATATATCGGAATAATTAACCGATCATTCGTAAATTCTTTCTCTCTCTCTCTCTTCTCTCTTTTTTTTTTTTTTTTTTTTTTTTGGTTTGGGTGGTTGGTGGTATTTTGTTATTCAGATCCTTCAGTTGCGGGCATCTAAACTCTTGATTTAGTGAGGATTTGTTTTTTTTTTTTTTTGTTTTTTTTTTTTGGTCAACACCCTTGCAATAAGGTAGTCGAAAGCTCTAAAAGAGGGGGGCTTGCCATCCGACCCGCTTCCCCCTTTAGACTTCTTCTTGTGGGGGTCAACTTCGTAAAAGATGAATTCAGTAAATAGAAACTCACCGAACCGAATCAATATAACTATCTTTCTTCTGATAAAGCAACGAAATCTCACAATTAGTATCGAATTAATGAAGTGTCAAAGAATTTCTTTTTCCTTTTCTTGTTGCTTGAAATAAATAAATAAATAAATAAAAGGTCATGTGGAATACATTAACAATCATTTAGCTAAAAGAAATGCATGCATTCATGTATCATTCAAAATGTTTTCCACTTAAAACCATTCCCCAACTAATAAAGAAAATCTAAAATCATTCCTTGAAGGGACAAAAACCAACTATCAAAATGTTTCACGTTAATTACAAATACAATACTCATTACAATGTTCAAAATCATGGCAAAAAATCATAACGTACAACATAGGAATATCATCATAATTTTTAGAAGAACAAAAAGATTAAAAGAAAGAGTAACTACTAAAAATTTACATACAATTACAACGCCCCAAATAAAACCATTGGCATTTTTTTTTATCACTTTCGTTATTGCCCGCTTCTTTTTCTTAGCTGGGAAAAATTAAACATTCAAAACTATAATGAAAAATTATTTGCTCATTTATTTGTATATATTTTACAACCCCCCCCCCCCCCCCCCCCCCCCCCCCCCGAATCTAACACAAAATTAGGCTTACTGTATTTTTGATAAATATCAGTACCATATTATAATAGATAGAGTAGTTATCCAAATTAGGTTCTTGTTTTTCATTCCAAAATACCTGAGAGATATTCAACAACAACAACCAAATCGAAATGGCTAGGGATGATATTTATCCAGGATCAAGTATACAAAGTCAACTCTAAAAGCAAAAAACAATTAAACAAATAAACAAAAACAAGCTAACTAATTAATTCATTATTTCAACAGAACGACCATCGAACTTTTTTATGGTTGTTCCTTTTTTTAGTGATTGTTTTGAATATCAAAAGACAATGAAATCAATGTTGCACAATCAAATTCTCTACAATAACAAATTCCTAACAATAAATTACGATCATTTATCTAAATATTGAATTAATTTCACTAATCAAACAAATTTTAAAGGAAATCAATAACTGAAAATTTGATAAATATATTACATGTCTAACATTCTTACTGAACCCCAGAGGTGAGGACGATAGTGGCGACGTGGTTGGCTGCGACGACGAAGCCGACGGCAGCATCAAAGGCGGCGACGATGCACGAGCAGGGCAGGGAACTCAACTCGCGGGAAAGGCAGGGAAGGGAAAGAGGGGAAACCGTTTCGGAGTTGAGTGAAAATGAGAAAATAGGGTTCTTGGTTTGAGCAGGATAGGAAGAGTACACTTAAGTAATGTTCAAAACTTTTCACAAACACCTTGTGTGCATTAAAGGTGGTCTCACGATTCAAACACCAAGTAAATAGTAAAATCTCCCCTTATTGCACAAAGCCACATTGAAGCACAAATCCCAACTTTAAACCGTTCAAACCTTCAAGAGTGACCAGACGGACAACTTACTTGAAGAGCCCTAAACCACACCAAACCCTAACACTTGAAATCTTGTTGAAATGCCACCAAAAATTATAACCACCGGATTAGAACTTGATGATGAGTAAGGAGAGTGGTGGATGAGAACGTGATTGGGTTCAAATTCCAGAGAGAATGGGGCGGAGAAGGATTCTTCAGGCACTCGGACAGGAAGGTGTCTGGGGGAGGGACAAAATCTCTGTTTTTTTGTTTTTGTTTTTTTTTTTTTTAATATGAGATTTTGATCTGAATAAGAAGTTGAGTTTTTATCAGAACATGCTTTCTATTTAAAAGCAAAAGGCGAATCGAAAAGCAAAGAAAATGGATCCAATAAAAGTGCAGATAATGAAAAAAAATAAAAATAAAAGATTAAGAAATGCTTACTGGGTTTAAAGGAATTTGAGCAACACAAACTCTTTCAGCACTTCCTACACTCGAAGATTGACCAAAAGAAAGAAAGCTCACTGGTCCTAAAGAAAGAGATGTGCGATTAGGGAGTATGAGGACTCTGAAAGAATAAAGGTAATGGCCTTATTGTCTCTGTTTGGAATGTTGCCCGGGTGCCCCTTATTTCTTTTCTTCAAAACTTTTATTTTAAATAATTTTATTAATTAAAAAAATTTTAATTACACACTCAGCATTTTTTTGAAATAAAAAAAGAAAAAAAGAAATAGGAAAGTCATTTTCCTAATTTGTGGTTTGTATCAAGTCATTTTAGCAAATTCTTCAGTAGGAACTATATGATAACTTTTTATTTTTAGTGGGACAAATTATAAAAATTATGAAAATTTTTTGGTAAATTTAAAATAACAAAAAACTCAGTGATAACAGTAGCCCCCACTTGTACCCCTTACCTCCGCCCCTAATTGAAATCCTTAAAGTTGTGGGACAGTGGGATTCGTTTTTGGTGTAGCAATGCGGTCTTCCGATGCTATTTAGACATATGTGCTTGAGATTTTTGTTTTGGTTTTGGTTATGTGGTTTTTTTTTTTTTTTTTTTTTTGGGAATGTACTAACAATGGGTTTTAGGTGATTTGGTGAAGTATTTGTCTTGTTTTCTAATGCTCGGTTGTGTTTTCAATATGCTAGTTTCATTTCTTAACGATGTTTTGTGTGGATTTCATCTTATGTGTCTCTCAATTTCAATCCATCAATTATAGATGTTTTGTTAAAGAATAATTGGCCTAAATAGTCCATAAATTCTTTCGAATGTGACGGTTTGGTTCCTGTTCCTCTTTTTTTTTTTTTTTTTTTTTTGCGAGATAATTCTAAACTCCTATTTTTTTGGCCAATTCAGTCTTTTCCATCAAACTCCGTTTAATTTTTAACGGAATATTGCGTAAATGACCATTTTTATAGTAAAAAAACTAAAATACCATTCAATCTCTCAAAAATCCCTCTCTCCCCTCCCTCCCCCCCCCCCCCCCCCCCCCCCCCAACCCCAACCCCAACCCCAACCCCAACCTTTGCAGGCAGGTTGGCGATCCCCAACACATCTCCGGTCGTCGTCCCCCGCCGCCCCCAAGTGTAGATTTGGGTCCCCACGAGTTTCGAGCAGTCGCGCCCCCCAGCCCCCTCCAATGCGCCCCCCCAAACTAAGATCTGGGTTCCTCCGCCGCCCTCCTCCCTTCAACGGAATATTGCGTAAATGACTAGTAAAAAGACTAAAATACCATTCAATCTCTCAAAAATCCCTCTCTCTCCCCCCCCCCCCCCCCCCCCCACACACAAATCTTTGCAGGCAAGTTGGCGATCCCCAACCCATCTTCGGTCGTCGTCCCCGCCACCCCCAAGTGTAGATTTGGGTACGTGCTTCTCACGTGACAAATTTGTTTGTTTTTTTTTTAACGGAAAGGACTAAATTGGCCAAAAATAATAATCTATAGTTATCTCTGCCAAAATAAAAATAAAAAAAAAAAAGAATAGGGATCAAAACTTCACATTCAAAAGAGTTCATGGACTATTTAGGTCAATTACTCTTTGTTAAAATGTAACATGAATGTTATTGATGGTACATGATAAGTTAGTTTTAGACTAACTAATTGGGTACTTTTAACTTATTATTTTGTTGGTTTTCACTTTGTTTTTAAGTTCTTTCACTTTGTTTTATTCTCTTTTGTAGGATTTAGGTAAAAAGGTGGGTTCGTTGTTTTTCGGCGCGTTTGAAGCTAAACTGGAGCGTTTGGCATGATTTGGCATGAAGATTTTGTTTTGAAGAATTTTGGGCGTCTACGCATCGATTTTATGGGGCCTAGGCGCTTGAATTGTGTTTTTCAGTAGAAAAACCCGAGAGTTTAGGGCCTAGGCGCCGTTTCAGTAGCGCCTAGGCGCAAATCGCGAATCCCAGTTTAGGGCCTAGGTGCCAGAAAAAGAGGGCCTAGGCGCCCGATGTGAATTTTTCGAAGTTCGATTTGATTCTCCGAATTTGAAATTCAAAAATAAAATCTTTCGATCCATGGCTATAAATAGGATCTTTTTAGGGTTCAAAAGGGAGATTTTTCGGAGAAAAAAGAGAGGTGTGAAGTAGAGGAAAGCAATTGGTGATTTGGAGAAGAATAATAGCAATTCCGGAGACGGATCCCGGCAATTCCGATTCATAAATCAGTTCTTCTTCTTTTCTTATCATGTTCAGAACTTTATTTAGGATTTTGTTTAGTTTCATTATGAACTAAATTTATTTTTCTAGGGCTACGATGTAGCCGGATTATGATTGTTCAAATTCATTATGGTTTAATTCAATTTTGATGTTTATTCATATCTATGCTGAGTGTTTAATCTGTTCTTAATGCTTGTGAAAGTGTGCGCGCCCTTTCCCATTGATTTGTGATCTAATTTGAGACTGAGAAGTGATAGTTGGATTAGACTTTGATTAAATACCATGAGATTGTCATAGGATAGAGATATCTATGAGGCTTGTGTGATACTATGAATTTCTTGTTCTTAATAAATCATGATAGGTTTGGAGTTTGAGACCGAGAGGTGAAAACTGACTTGTTGTGATAATTTGCTAATGCTTGAGAAAGATTAGTTATTACATTAGGGAAATTTATCATCAGCATAGGAATAAGCGTTGGGTGATTAAATTTGATGTTTTGAGCAGGATTAATTCGGTGAATTCGGAAACCCTAGATATCCTAATATATTGAATTTCTCCTTGTTAAATTAGTGCGTTGTGTTTAATTTAATTTAATTTTATTCTATTACATCTCGTAAAATTATTGTTCAAAATAGAATTGGGATTAAAGTAATTCGGTAATTAGTAGTATATAGTCCTCGTTGGAAACGATATCTTTTCATCACTTTATTACTTGAACCGGCTCGTGCACTTGCGAAAAATAACCGAACAAGTTTTTGGCGCCGTTGCCGGGGACTATAGTCCTACTAATATCAAGTCAAATAATTATAATTTTACTTTGAATTTCTTTTTATTTATTATTGTCTTTGTTTCTACTTTTCAGGAGTATTTCCTAGGTGCATGTGAAAGTTTGGAAGCGAAAACTTACTTTCTTTTGATCCTGAAATTGAGCGTTCTTGTGGACGAAACAGAAGGGAAAGAAGAAAAGCGGTTAGACAATCGCAAGAAACTATAGGTGATACTGGTGGAATGAGAAACGAAAACAACCCGCCACCTGCGTTGCGGGACTATGCATTACCTACTGCAGTTAGTTTATATTCGGCCATAAGAAGACCGACTATGGCTGCGAACAATTTTGAGATCAAGGCGGTGCAAATGCAGATGATCCAAGCAACCCAATTTAATGGGCTGCCTTCTGAGAATCCCAATGCTCATATTGCAAGTTTTCTTGAAATTTGCAATACATTCAAGTATAATGGCGTTACTGATGAAGCCATTCGCCTTCTACTATTCCCATTTACTCTGAAAGATCGAGCAAGAGATTGGTTGACTTCCTTGCCCGCAGACTCAATCACTACTTGGGAGGATTTAGTGCATAAATTTCTAGCAAAATTTTTCCCACCAGCAAAGACAGCGAAACTGCGTATTGAGATCAACAATTTTACTCAACCGGATGGCGAAACATTGTACGAAGCTTGGGAGAGATATAAGGAGCTGTTGAGGAAGTGCCCTCACCATGGATTGCCTAAGTGGATGATAGTCCACAATTTTTACAATGGGCTGAATGATACTTCAAGAATTGTAATAGATGCATCTGTAGGAGGATCTTTCATGAAGAAATCTAAAGAAGAAGCTTATGAGTTGCTGGATGACGTAGCTACCAACAATTTTCAATGGCCAAGTGAGAGGGTTGCAGCAAAGAAAGCAACTGGAGTCTATGAGATTGATGATTTGACTGCTTTGACTGCTCATGTTGCTTCTCTTACTAAACAGCTTTAGAATAACCATTTGGCTGCTAACTCTATTCAGACTCCTCCAATTATGTGTGATTGCTGTCAAGGAAACCATCTCACTGAAGAATGTCAACTAGGAGCATTCGCTCAATCTCAACCAGAACAAGCACAATATATGGGAAATTACAACAGGCAACAAAACAATCTCTTCTCCAACACATTCAATCAGGGATGGCGTAATCATCCAAACTTTTCTTGGAGAAATAACCAAAACATGGGCCAGCCTCAGCAAGGAGTGCCACCTCAGGAAAAGAAGTCTGAATTAGAACAAGTAATGCTCCAGCTAACCAAGCACATTGACAAGTTCATGGCCGATACCCAAACCAACTTCCAGAATCAAGCTACACAGATCCGAAATTTAGAAGTTCAAATTGGTCAATTGGCTAACATGCTCAATGGTCGCCAACAAGGTAACTTGCCTAGCACTACTGAAGTAAATCCAAAAGAACAATGCAAGGCGATAACCTTGAGAAGTGGAAAAGAATTGGAGACCCCTTCAACTGGTGAAAAAGCTACTAAAAACAGTCAAAAGCAGAATGAAATCATCCCTGAAGCTAGGTCATTGCCTCCTCAAGAACCAGACCTCAAGGTTCCTTTTCCTCAGCGTCTCAGAAAGAGCAAACTTGATAAACAATTTTCCAAATTCTTGGATGTCTTCAAGAAGCTTCACATCAACATCCCTTTCGTAGATGCACTTGAACGATTGCCAAGTTATGTGAAGTTCATGAAAGACATCCTATCAAACAAGAAGAAATTGGAGGATTATGAAACTATTGCACTTACGGAAGAGTGTAGCGCTATTATCCAGAGAAAGTTACCCCAGAAGCTCAAAGATCCAGGGAGTTTTACTATTCCTTGCTCTATTGGAAACTCTATTTTTGAATAGGCATTGTGTGATCTTGGTGCTAGTATTAATTTAATGCCTTTGTCTATTTTCAGGAAGCTTGGATTAGGAGAAGCTAGACCTACTACGGTCTCATTGCAGTTAGCTGACCGATCTGTTAAACATCCGAGGGGAATTATTGAGGATGTCCTTGTCAAGGTGGACAAATTTATCTTCCCTACAGATTTCGTTGTATTAGACATGGAGGAAGATAAAGAAATCCCTATTATACTCGGAAGACCTTTCTTGGCTACCGGTCGAGCACTCATTGATGTGCAAAAAGGTGAATTACGGCTTCGGGTACATGAAGAAGAGGTAATTTTTAGTGTGTTCAATGCTATTAAGTACCCAAGCATGAGTGACACTTGTTTCCGCATTGACGCTCTTGATGCCTTGGTTTCTAAACACCTTGGCCAACCAAAAGAACCCTTGGAATTGAGTTTGGTTCATTCACATCCATCCCTCTTGGAAGATGAAGAAGTTGTGGAGTGTGTGAATTGGTTGGATTCTTTCGGTCCCAACAATAGGAGATACTTTGAAGATTTGGGAACAGGTCCATCAAAACCACTTCCATCAATTGAGAAGCCATCAGTTCCTGAGCTTAAGGCTTTACCGAATCATTTACGCTATGCTATTCTGGGAGAATCATCAACTTTACCGATTTTGATGGAGGATAATAACAAGCCGTCGGTGGAGGCCCAAAGAAGACTTAATCCAACCATTAAATTTTTGCATAAAGAAAGAAAGTTTACAATGGATGACTTAACCTATGCTCATTCCACATCAATGAGGGGAATGACGAGGAAGAAGAAGATTGAGCACTCACGACCTTCGGTTGAGGGAATATTTTTTCTCTTTTCTTTTCTTTCCTTTTTCTCTTCGTTTTTCTTCACATTGGGGACAATGTTTCTTTTAAGTTTGGGGGTAGCTGTTTTACCTTGGTATTTACATTTTATTTTATTTTATTTTGATGTTTTGTATATTTAGTCATTTAGGCTTGTTTATAATTTTCTTTGATGTTTAGGTGGGTCTTATATAAAAAAAAATTTAAAATTATTTTGAGCATTAAATTTAGTTTGAATCGTAGGAGGCCGATGATATGAAACTGATTGAAATTGAACATGGTTCTGAGAAGATGAAATCTGTTGCTTTTGTGTGTGTGCTTGGTTCTTGTGTGGTTTTGCTATGTCCTGAATTCTTTGACACTTTTGAGCACCTGAGCTATAATCACTTACATTATTTGTTATTTAGACGAAGTTTATGTTGGTTGAGTACTTCTTAATCTCAAAACGAATTCTAGAACCTATTTGATATTCACTTGAGGCGAAATCCCAGACTACACTTTGCCAAGGACATGATTTAGGCCATCTTTGGATCGTTTGAGCCTTTCTAGCTAACCCTTTTACATATGCATATCCCTAGTCACCCATTTGAGCTTAATTTTTACTTTTTCTTTGTTACCCATATATTTAAGCCTAACTTTTGAATAATTTCCAACCTTTAAACCCTTAATTTTAAGCATGTTGATCATTCTAAGAATTATCTTGAGCTATGTTATAGTTTGGGAGGATGGGAGGAGTTATGAGAAAAAGCTTATAGTTATTTGTTAGCTTATTCAAAAAAAAAAAAAACAAATATATATATATATATATATATACATATATACAAAAAAAAATAAAAAATGAAAAAAAATGAAAAAAAATAAAAAGACAAAGTAAGTTGAAATCAAGTTTGGGGGTGTTATTGGGAGTGTTAAGAAAGCTCCACGAAAGATCCTAGAATGGTTACATGTTTAGGGTGATTTTGAACCTCATTATTATCCATGTCATACCGTTACCCTAGCCTAACATTATAAGCCTAAAAAGTCCTAATGATCCTTGATAATGTGTTTGTCGACATTAGTGGAGAGTGATTTAAAAAATAGGCTTATGGAGTTCGATTTTTCTTTGTCATGAGATCTTTTCAAAAGTTAGTGGCTGACATAAACCAATCCGAAGGCAGATGAGTAAGTATTAAAAGCTTTGCGCACACACACACTCAAGGAATTCGGGGATGGTAAGGTCATCATTTGAATTGAAATTCTACATAATTGTGATGGTTAGAGTTTCCTTTGAATCATATACTTTATGCAATCTTTGAGGCCATTATGATGAAAAACTAAAAGTTGATGCTCAATTCTTTGTTTGTGTCTTTCTTTTCTTTTGCTCAAGGACTAGCAAAGTCTCAAGTTTAGGGGTATTTGATAAGTTAGTTTTAGACTAACTAATTGGGTACTTTTAACTTATTATTTTGTTGGTTTCACTTTGTTTTTAAGTTCTTTCACTTTGTTTTATTCTCTTTTGTAGGATTTAGGTAAAAAGGTGGGTTCGTTATTTTTCGGCGCGTTTGAAGCTAAAATGGAGCGTTTGGCATGCTTTGGCGTGAAGATTTTGTTTTGAAGAATTTTGGGCGCCTACGCATCGATTTTATGGGGCCCAGGCGCTTGAATTGTGTTTTTCAGTAGAGAAACCCGAGAGTTTAGGGCCTAGGCGCCGTTTCAGTAGCGCCTAGGTGCAAATCGCGAATCCCAGTTTAGGGCCTAGGCGCCCGATGCGAATTTTTCAAAATTCGATTTGATTCTCCGAATTTGAAATTCAAAAATAAAATCTTTCGATCCATGGCTATAAATAGGATCTTTTTAGGGTTCAAAAGGGAGATTTTTCGGAGAAAAAAGAGAGGTGTGAAGTAGAGGAAAGCAATTGGTGATTTGGAGAAGAATAATAGCAATTCCGGAGACGAATCGCAGCAATTCCGATTCATAAATCAGTTCTTCTTCTTTTCTCATCATGTTCAAAACTTTATTTAGGATTTTGTTTAGTTTCATTATGAACTAAATTTATTTTTCTAGGGCTACGATGTAGCCGGATTATGATTGTTCAAATTCATTATGGTTTAATTCAATTTTGATGTTTATTCATATCTATGCTGAGTGTTTAATCTGTTCTTAATGCTTGTGAAAGTGTGCGCGCCCTTTCCCATTGATTTGTGATCTAATTTGAGACTGAGAAGTGATAGTTGGATTAGACTTTGATTAAATACCATGAGATTGTCATAGGATAGAGATATCAATAAGGCTTGTGTGATACTATGAATTTCTTGTTCTTAATAAATCAGGATAGGTTTGGAGTTTGAGACCGAGAGGTGAAAACTGACTTGTTGTGATAATTTGCTAATGCTTGAGAAAGATTAGTGATTACATTAGGGAAATTTGTCATCAGCATAGGAATAAGCGTTTGGTGATTAAATTTGATGTTTTGAGCAGGATTAATTCGGTGAATTCGGAAACCCTAGATATCCTAATATATTGAATTTCTCCTTGTTAAATTAGTGCGTTGTGTTTAATTTTATTTTATTTTATTCTATTGCATCTCGTAAAATTATTGTTCAAAATAGAATTGGGATTAAAGTAATTCGGTAATTAGTAGTATATAGTCCTCGTTGAGAACGATATCTTTTCATCACTTTATTACTTGAACCGGCTCGTGCACTTGCGAAAAATAACCGAACAAGTTTTTTTATCCCGAACAAAATAAAAATAATAATAGGGATCAAAACGTCACATTCAAAATAATTCATGGACTATTTAGGTCAATTACTCTTTGTTAAAATGTAACATGAATGTTATTGATGGTACACCCATTTAGGTCTTTGTTTTTGAAAATCAATACCTTTCTATTCCAAGACAGAACTCAGTATATATCTATTCACTTTCAACATTCCGTATGAATTTACTAATAGAATTAGTTGTCTATCGGAATCATAGTTTTCTTGTAGTTTGAGGTTATATGGATTGGTATTGTGTATTTCAATTTTAATTTTTTAATTTGAAATAAGGAGAGTGCACTTTTTAGTGGAGTTAAAAATAAGATTATCGTTAGAAAATACCTACAATCATCTTTATTTTGAAACTAGTAAGGCCAGCATGTGCAAGGAACGTGCTTGGTCTAAAAATGTGATCAGTAAAATGTTAAAAAATAAAAGCATCAACAAACATGAAATTGTTTAAACAAAAAGCTTGTTGAAATGAAGAGCAAATTCATCGAGACAGAACTCAAGAATGAAAGCCTTGTTCTTTAAGAAGCCAATAAATCACCATACTTTGACATTATAACCGATCCATAAGAGTTTCCTTATTAATTCTCTTCATTTTCTCTCTTCATTTTCAAAATCCTTGTTCTCTTACCTTGTAGAACATGTATTGCTACTTTTGTCCTTGACCAAAAATAATCTCATTGTTGACCTTATTTCCATCAGATTCCTGCTACAAGAAAAAGGAAAGAGAAAAGACAAACAATTACAAGTTCAACAAGGAAAAATTAAAACAGAAGATAACATAAGTGGGAAACGTCAAAGAGGAGGCAATAATGCAATCTTAACACCTCCTGAATCTTTCGTTCCTCAGTAGCACTTCTATGTACTCCCTCTGATTTAAATCCAAAGTAGGTCAGCTTCCATCGTGCTCTGCCCACCGTGGAACAGCAGCTTGTGGGGGTGGTAGACGAGCAAGAGGACGAGGTCGGTGACGCCGGCAAGAGGACGAAGACGGCCAAGCACTTGCAGATGGCGCGGCGGGGGTTGCTGGCAAAACCCCGGTGGCGGCGTTGGTCGGGGGATGATTTGTCGTCTTTGGTCCTTTCGCCTAAGTGGGGAAAGGAAAGCCAGCTAAATTAAATTGTCGTCTTCGGTCCTTTTGCCTAGACGAGGAAAGGAAAGCCAGCTCATTTGTGTAATTCAACCAAAAAAAAAAAATAGAGGACAAAAATGGATAAGAAATATTAGAATTTTGTTGTTAACTTGTTATTTATACAAATTTGTTTAATAATTAAAATTTAATTTGGAGTCTAATTTAAAGGAAATAAAAGTCATTTTGGTGTTTAATAAAGAGGTTTTTGTTTTTTAAAATCTAAACGGAGAAAGATGAAAATAACATATTAGATTATTAACTTTTAAAATAATAATAAAAATTAAAATATTGTAATCAAATAACATAATTAGGTTAAACTAAAAAGATAAAAACTCAAAAATATCCTTGACACCCAAATCACCAACCTCCTCTTCTCTCCCTATCCATGCAGAGTCGTCGCCGGCAATCCACCATTGTTGCCGATCGGAATCCACCGTCATTGTCGGTGTCACCGACGATGGCTCTACTCCGACACAGTAGCTTCGCGATCTCGTCCTGAAGCTTCGTAATTATTAGAGAAAGGAATGGAAGAATAAAAGCACTTTTTCATCTCCGTATTGTGTGAAAGTACAACCAAATATATAACAAAATCTATTCTAGAAAGTGCTATATTGTCTTAATACAACTGGAAACAGCTAGCAACAACAAAAAAAGGAAAATATTTTAATATGTTAATACTCCCCCTCAAGATGGAGAATACAAATTATGAATTCCCATCTTGCCCAAAAGAAGCTGAAATTGTGAAGGATGAAGGGCTTTGGTGAGGAGATCAGCAACCTGATTGCGTGTGGTGACATGCATGGTTTTTATAATGCCAGATTGTATCTTTTCTCGCACAAAATGACAATCGATTTCGATATGTTTGGTGCGCTCATGATAGACTGGGTTGGCTGCAATGTGAAGGGCAGCTTGATTATCACAGTAAAGAAGAGCTGGATCTTGATGAACAACATGCAACTCTTGAAGCAAACAGAGTAACCAAACAATCTCACAAGTAGTGTTGGCCATAGAGCGATATTCAGCTTCGGCGGAAGAACGGGAGACCACTTGTTGCTTCTTGGACCTCCAAGAAACAAGTGAGGAACCAAGAAAAACACAGAAACCAGTAAGAGAGCGTCGAGTATCAGGGCATGTACCCCAATCAGCATCTGCGAAGGCCTTGAGCTGAATTGTTGAATTCGAGGGAAAGAAAAGACCTTGGCCTGGAGTTTTCTTGATGTATTGCAAGATTCGTAGAGCTGCTTGAAGGTGTGAAGTGCGCGGAGTAGCCAAAAATTGACTAAGTCGATTGACGGAGTAACTAAGATCAGGCCGTGTGATGGTGAGATATATTAGTTTGCCAATCAGCCGCCGATAACTAGTAGGATCAGCAAGTAAATCACCATTGGATTGAGTAAGTTTTAGGTTGGGTTCCATAGGTATGGAAGAAGGTTTGCATCCCAAATACCCTGCATCAGATAATAATTCCAAAGCATATTTTCTTTGGCAAATCGATATACCAGCAGCTGATCTAGCAACTTCCAAACCCAAAAAATACGTTAGTGCCCCCAAATCTTTCATTTTGAACCGCTTACTAAGAGCAGATTTCAGATTGTCCACAGCTGCTTGACCATTACTTGCAATGATAATATCATCAACATACACCAAGAGAGCCAAGAATGAATGACCATGAGATTTGATGAATAAGGAATGATCACTAATAGATTGTGTAAACCCTTCCAGTATTAGAACACTGGAGAATTTATGAAACCATTGCCGAGATGCTTGTTTCAAACCATAAATTGATTTATGTAGCCTGCAAACAGCTTTAGAAGGTAAAGTCTCCCCCTTTCGACCAGTATATCCAGGTGGAAGGGTCATATAAACTTCCTCAATAAGGTCACCATGGAGAAACGCATTAGTAACATCAAGTTGAGTAAGTGACCAACCAGAAATAGCAGCCAACGAGAGCAAAACTTTAACAGTAACAAGTTTTGCTACAGGAGAAAATGTGTCAAGGAAGTCGATACCTTCTTGTTGTGTATAGCCTTTAGCCACAAGGCGGGATTTATGTCTTTCGATAGTACCATCAGCTCGGAATTTGGTCTTGTACACCCATGTACAGCCAACCGGGTGTTTGCCATGAGGGAGAGAAACAATAGACCAGGTTCCATTGCTTTCCAAAGCCTGCAACTCAACATTCATAGCATCACGCCACACCTGAGATTCAACAGCTTGGGAAAAAGATTTAGGTTCGGTTTCAGAAGAGATGGCTAAGATGAACATTCGATATGGCTGGGACAGCTTTTGGTAGCTAAGAAAGGAAGAGGTGGGGTATAGAGTAGAAGTGGAGGGAGTGATAGCGGAAGAAGAAGATGGATGTGTAGCCAAGTAACAATGATAATCTGACAAATAAGATGGTTGTTTACTGACTCGATGTGGACGAGACGGAGCTACGGAGGAAGAATCAAGTGTGTGCGAAATAGGGGAAGAAGAGAAGTCAGTGGAATGAAGTAACTCAGAAGTGCTAGGAATGGATCTTGGAATGACACTCTCACTGAAGAAATCATGAGAGAGAGGTCCTGGTTGAGAGTTGGCAAAAGGAAATATGGATTCATGAAACATCACATTTCTAGAGATATAAGTTTTATTGCTCTCTAAGTCAAGAAGTTTGTACCCTTTATAACCAAAAGGATAACCAAGGAAAACCGAAGCACGGGCACGAGGAGAGAACTTTGTGCGTTGACTAGGGAGAGTTGAACCATAACACAAACATCCAAAGGTGCGAAGATGAGCATAAGTGGGTTTTTTATTATGCAATAGTTCAAACGGAGTTTTGTTGGAGAGCAATGGAGACGGTGTGCGGTTAATCAAATAAACGGCTGTCAAGACACAATCGCCCCAATAACAAAGAGGAACACATGATTGGAAAAGCAAAGCACGGGCCACATTAAGAATATGTTGATGTTTTCGTTCGACTACTGAATTTTGTTCAGGTGTGTCAACACAAGAATGATAAGGAACAATGCCTTTGGAACGAAAAAAAATCAAGGAATGCTAACTCAGGTGCATTATCAGAACGAACAGATTTAATTGTAGTGCCATATTGGTTATAAATGAGAGTATAAAAATCTGGAAAATGGGTAAGAACATCTGATTTTGCACGTAAAAGATAAACCCAAGTAGCTCGTGTACAATCATCAACAATAGTAAGAAAATATTTGTGACCAGCGGGGGTGGTGACATGAAAAGCACCCCAAATATCAATATGTACCAAATCAAATGGCTTAGGCGACAAATGATTTTGTGAGATAAAACGAAGTCGTTTCTGTTTAGCCAAATGACAAATTCGACAATGGGAAGATAAGTGAGATAAAGAACTAGGGATTTGTAATTCATTATGAAGAAGTTGAATTTTTACAGGAGATGGATGTCCAAGCCTAAAGTGCCAAACATCACTTTTAGACATTACAGAACAAGAAAATGGAGAATTACAAGCAGTAGTCCTAATTCTAGGAAATAAAGGTTGCCTTGTCTTCTACCCTTCCCAATCGTCGAGCCCTGTGTGAGGTCCTGAATCATACATGAATCAGATAGAAAATCAACACGACAATGATGGCTGAGGGTAAGAGCACTAACGCTGAGAAGATTAAAGGAAAACATGGGAGCAAACAAAACATTGTGCAAAATCAGAGAATTAGACAATTTGACTGTCCCTACACGATTAATGGCAACGGAATGACCAGTAGGAAGAGTGACTGCAGTATTGTTAATGAGTGTGGAGTGAGAGAAAAGAGAAAGAGTACTACAGACATGGTGTGTAGCACCTGTGTCGATGACCCAAACATCAAGAGGAATGGAAGGATGTGAAAGAGAAAGGGTTAAAAAAGGATTACCATAGATGTGAGAAATAGAAGGACCCATTGCGGATTGAGGCTCAGGTGTGTCAGCGCCACGGAGATGGAGTTGCGAGCTAAGGTAGGCTATGAGCTGTTGAACTTGATCAGTGGAAAGCGGACCAGACGATGGAGAAGTTGCCATTGTAGCCGCAGCTGTAGGAGTAAACGAATGGTTCTTGGATTGTTCAGAGGAAGAGCCATGATGAGTTGTGGATTGAAAAAAAGTCAACTGGGCCTTGGGCTTGGGCTTGTACCCAGGTGGGTACCCATGTAACCTGTAGCAACGATCCACAGTATGTCCGGTGAGCCCACAGTGTGAACAGATGGGACGATCACGCTTAGGCTTACCCTGAGAAAAAGAAGCGGCAACAGAAGGGGCAACCGGAGTTGGGAGGATGGGCGCTGAGGAAGAGGTGTTGAAGGCTAAATAATCAGTTGGAGCAGAAGAACCAGACCCAATGGAGCGCTGCCGCTCTTCTTGAAAGACAAGATTAAACACCTTCGCAATAGAGGGTAATGGGTCAATCATCAAAATCTGTCCACGCATTCCAGCATAAGATTCATTTAAGCCCATCAAGAATTGCATGACAGACTCCTGTTGTTGACAATCCATCCATGCTTTCATACCTCCACATTGACAGATGGGAACGGGTTGAAAATTCTGGAGTTCATTCCAAAGAATCTTCAAACGGGTGTAGTAAGTATTGATGTCAAGAGATCCTTGAAAAAGACCGTGCAACTGTTGTTTTATTTGAAAAATGCGTGGGGCGTTGCTCTGTTGAAATCGATCATACAGATCTGACCAAACGGCTTGAGCACTATCAAGGTAGAGAAGACTATCAGCTATCTCCTTGGAAACAGCATTGAGGAGCCAAGATGTAACCATACTATTACATCTAGACCAAACACCAATAGAGGAATCATCTGGGTGTGGCTTCTGCAGAGTGCCATCAACAAATCCAAGCTTATTTTTGGCATTAAGAGCCATAAGCATAGAACGACACCAAGTATTGTAGTTAAGTCCGGTGAGAATGTGAGAAACAAGGGTTGAGCCGAGATGGTCACCACTGTGGAGAAAGAAAGGATTGTGAATGTTATCCATTGAAGAAGGGTCATGCTGAGACGTAATGGTAGAGGGAGAAGGAGGGGTGAGTGGCTGAAAACGGTTGTTATTATTATTATTGTTCTGACCACCGCGGGCCATGTTCAGAGATGAAAAGAAGAAGAAGAAGAACGGTGTTCAGAGATGAAAAGAAGAAGAAGAAGGGAAATTCTCTGATACCATATTAGAGAAAGGAATGGAAGAATAAAAGCACTTTTTCATCTCCGTATTGTGTGAAAGTACAACCAAATATATAGCAAAATCTATTCTAGAAAGTGCTATATTGTCTTAATACAACTGGCAACAGCTAGCAACAACAAAAAAAAGGAAAATATTTTAATATGTTAATAGTAATCTTTGCCGATGATGAAGGTCCACCTCATCGTCGCCATCAGCAGAAGCCACGGTGGAAGGATCTCGCGAATCGGAGGAGATGCACAGATCCGATGATGAGAAACGCAGCACAGATCTGAGGAAGAAACGCAAATCGGAAAACCTCAACGGCGAGAAATGCAACAGGATAACGATGAAAATCGCCAAAGACCGTGCGAAAAATCAAGGGAACATCGCGGGGAAATCACCGTGCGACGTGTCGGCACCGGATCTTCGACCTCCCCGCCGTGGTTTCTTCAATCGTCGGGCTCCTTATCTTGTACGGCAAAAACTTGTTTGGGTAATGGGTTTTGGGGGCTGTTTTATAATTTTCAGTAAAATTAGGAATTATAAATATTTACTAGTTAATATTAGTATTTACTAAGGGTCCGTTTGGTAACAAAGTTTAACTCAAATTAATATGTATTTTTTCATCTTAATTTTTATCTTTTTTTTTTTTTTAATCAACAAAGTTTATAACTACTTTTTAAAAAGTCAATTCAACTCAAACTTAAAAATTTCAACTCAACTCAAACTCAATTCATTTACCAAACGGACCCAAACTCAATTCATTTACTTTTTAAAAAATAATATATTTATTTATACTAATAAGTGTACATAATATTTGACATTCCTACCAGTAAGTAACTTGTATTACTAGTAAATCCTTTATTTCATAGTAAATATTTGGAATTACTGAGAATTATGTTAAAGTAAGAGGAATTTATTGATCATTTTTAAAACAACATCAACACTTTGATTTACTTGTACATACTAATTAACATTTGATTTGCTTAATAAAATGATAAATATCGGATTTTCTAATAAATCAACTGTTTATATAGTAAATATATTATTTGGAAATATATTTATTTATTGATATTTACTAGGAAATATATTTATTTACTGATTTTTTCTTTATAAATAGTAGATCTATTAGTTGGAAATAAACTTACTTACACATTCTTTTTTAAATTTACATATTTATTATTACTTAATAATAAGCCCATATTTTATTAAAAATTATGAATCCACCCCACCCAAAATACCCAAATCTCATCGGCCATCTGTTGCCGCCGTCATCACAGCTTAGTCAAATGTTGAACCTCGCCGGCATCGGAGATAGAAAGAGAAAACAGAAACTAAAAGAAACTGTCGCCATATCACGGGGATCCGAGAAACACACAAACTTTAGAGATCACGATCGAACTTGGGAAAGTCGGATCGTCGATGATGAAGATCGTTCGTGAAGCTTTCAAACCAGCCGCCACCGCCACATTATCGAAGATCAGAGAAGCGCGCGTCATCTGGAGATCGGGATTGAGCTCCTGAACCTCGAGTCGTCGACGACGGAGATCGTAACTTTTGTTTCTCCATCACAATCGGAGATCGTTCGCGATCTCATCTCATTGTTGGACATCACGATCTAACCAAGACGCCATCGATCTAACCTGCCTAAGGACTCTGAAGTCATCGTCGTTGTGTCGCAAGGTCATCGGAACTTCTACAGTCATTGACTGTGAATACAGCTATGAAGAAGACAAACTTTGCTAGGGGCAAAAAGGAAATCTACTTCCAATAAACTGTAAATATGTTATAATTTTCTATAAATTGTCAGATCTGCTATATTTTTACAATAGGTTTTGAAGATATGCTATGCTATATAAATTCCCAAATCTAAATCACATTCATCTTTTTCTTCTTCTAAATCCTATTTTATTTTATTTGTCCTAAACTTGAGTTGAGATACCAATCATTTATCAATTAATTTGATAAAAATAAATAAATCCTCTTAGGAAAAAAAAAAAAAAAGGAAATTAGGGAATTTACTCGACGGCGTCGTTTAGAGCGCTAACTCTCAGGGTCGCAGTCTATTGAGCAATTTTGTTCTCTCTTTCGTCACTCATTCGATTTGTCGCCCATTTTTAACAGTAACAGCTCCGCCTCTCTCTCTCTCTCTAAGAAGCTCAAAGCCATGGCGACATTAGCAGCGGCTGCAGCCCGCCGAGCCGCAACCCTAAGCCGAGTGTCTTTTCCAAAGGCAGCCGCCAATTGCATTCAACGCCGTGGTCTCGCCGGCGCTGCAGGTAAATCCGATTTCCAATGTTTCTCTTTCATTTACTTTCTTCTTGATCTTGCTAATTGGAAATCGGAATCTGAAAGCTTTTGTTCCCTTTATATTGCTTTCTATTTGGTCCCCAAGAAATTTGAGGAAAAAAGAACAAAATTTGCTACCTTTTTCACCTTTAATATAAATCTTATTTGATTTTGTATGATTTTTGCTTTTCATCTTGTTGGCGATTTAGAAATCGATGTTCGGATTTTGTTTTGTTTAGTTTTAGAATGTTGACACTCATTTGAGGATTTGCAGATCACCATGGTCCCCCAAAGGTTGACTTCTGGAAAGACCCAATGAGCCCCTCCAAGTGGAAGGAAGAGCATGTAAGATTTAGTTTATTTTTTTCTTTCAGATTGTCAATACATTTGTTACCATTGGTATTGGTTTTCTCCAAGATTATTATTTTGAAATAGTGTCTTTTAAATAGAAGAAACAATTTTTACTCTGGATTTCAATGTTCTAATTGTGAAAAGAGTAATTGGTCCTGATAGTTCTTGAATTCTTCAAAAAGTGACGGTTTGGTTCATGTTTTATTTTTTTTTGGTGGAAATGATTTTAAACTCTTGAAATGTTGGTCATTCTAGTACTTGCCGTCTAATTTCGTTAATTTCTAACAGAATGAGAGAGTATTTTAGTAATTTATTAATAATTAATTTTAAAAAATTAAAAAAAAACTCATAAAAACTGAAAATTCATCCTTCCCTCCTCTCTCTCTTTCCAATAGCAAATTTTTAGCAAACCCAGATCGAGATTTTTTTTGTGGGGGGAGATCGAGTACTTTGAGGGGGGATGGGTCGAACCCAGATCCCGACAGCGGTGGGGGCCTCGTGCGGGGGGGGGGGGGCGGGGGGGTGGTGAGAGAGACTCAGATCTGAACAGGGGGGCCTTAACCAGATCGGAGCCGCGAGAGGGGGGGCTGAACCCAAATGGTGACGGCGGTTGGGGCACGCAGGGGGCGAGACCCAGATCCGAATTGGGGGGGCCGAAACCCAGATCGGAACCATGCGAGGGGGGGCTTTGGATTTGGTTTTCCTCAGCTCGTGGATTGGGTGGGTGGGTGGGTTGGGGGGGCGAGGGGGGGTGGCGCCTTGGATTTGATGTTAGTAGGGAGTGGGTTCGGGGCCCATGCTCAGCGGCGGTGCGGGGGGGCGACCTAGATCGGAGTTTTGTTTGGGGGGAACCCAAATCGGGGTTTTAGGAGGGAGGGGGGGAGGGTCGGAGCCGCGAGAGGTGGGAGCTGAACCCAAATCGCGGCGGCGGTGGGGGCACGCGGGGGGGCAAGACCTAGATTCGAATTGGGGGGGCTGAAACCTAGATCGGAACTGCGCGAGGGGGGGCTTTGGATTTGGTTTTCCTCAGCTCGTGGATTGGGTGGGTGGGTGGGTTGGGGGTGGGGGGGGGGGGGTGGCGTCTTGGATTTGATGTTAGTAGGGAGTGGGTTCGGGGCCCATGCTCAGCAGCGGTGTGGGGGGGCGACCTAGATCGGAGTTTTGTTTGGGGGGGGACCCAAATCGGGGTTTTCGGGGGGGGAGCCGAACCCAAAAATCGCGGCGGCGGTGGGGGCACGCGGGGGGGCTGAAACCTATATCAGAACCGCACTAGGGGGGGCTTTGGATTTGGTTTTCCTTAGCTCGTGGATTGGGTGGGGGGGTGGCACCTTGGATTTGATGTTAGTAGGGAGTGGGTTCGGAGCCCATGCTCAGCGGCGGTGCGGGGGGGCGACCTAGATCGGAGTTTTGTTTGGGGGGAACCTAAATCGGGGTTTAGGAGGGAGGGGGGGAGGGTCGGAGCCGCAAGAGGTGTGAGCCGAACCCAAATCGTGGCGGCGGTGGGGGCACGCGGGGGGGCGAGACCCAGATTCGAATTGGGGGGGCTGAAACCCAGATCGGAACTGCGCGAGGGGGGGCTTTGGATTTGGTTTTCCTCAGCTCGTGGATTGGGTGGGTGGGTTGGGGGGTGGGGGGGGGTGGCGTCTTGGATTTGATGTTAGTAGGGAGTGGGTTCGGGGCCCATGTTCAGCAGCAGTGTACGGGGGGCGACCTAGATCGGAGTTTTGTTTCGGGGGGGACCCAAATCGGGGTTTTCGGGGGGGGGGGGGTGTCGAACCCAAAAATCGCGGCGGCGGTGGGGGCACGCGGGGGGCCTGAAACCTAGATCAGAATCGCACTAGGGGGGGCTTTGGATTTGGTTTTCCTTAGCTCGTGGATTGGGTGGGGGGGTGGCACCTTGGATTTGATGATAGTAGGGAGTGGGTTCGAGGCCAATGCTTAGCGGCGGTACCGGGGGGGGGGGCCACCTGGATCGGAGTTTTGTTGGGGGGGACCCAAATCGGTTTTGGGGTGGTGGGGGTGGGGGGGCTCGCTGGATTGGTAGGGGGGCCATAGCAGATCGGGGCTCGGTAGAGGTTCTTTTGTTGGGGGGCTCGTCATTGGCTTCTGCGTGGCCGGCCAGCCTGGGGCAAACCAAACCCAGATCGAGTACTTTGAGGGGGGGAGGGGGGTGGGCCAAACCCAGATCCCGGTGGCGGTGGGGCCTCGCGGGGGGTGGTGGAGGGTGAGAGAGACTTAGATCCGAAACGGGGGGCCTAAACTCAGATCGGAGCCACGAGAGGGGGGGCCGAACCCAAATTGCTGGTGGCGGTGGGGGCACGCGGGGGGGCGAGACCTGATTTGAATTTGGAGGGGTCGAAACCAGATCGGAACCGTGCAAGGGGGAGATTTGGATTTGGTTTCCTCAGCTTGTGGATTGGGTGGCTGGGTTTGGGTGGGGGGGGGGGGGCGGGGGGGGGGGGTGGGGGGGTTGGCGTTTTTGATTTGATGTTAGTAGGGAGTGGGTTAGGGGTTCGTGGCCCAAGCTCAGCGGCGGTGCAGGGGGACGACCTTAGATTGGTGTTTGTTGGGGGGGGGGGGGGGGGGGGGGGGTATCGGAGCTGCGAGAGGGGGGGGGGGGGGGCTGAATCCAAATCGCGGCGGCGGCGGGTGGGGGCACGTGGGGTGGACGAGACCCAGATCCGAATTGGGGGGGCTGAAACCCAGGTCGGAAACGCACAAGAAGGGGCTTTGGATTTGGTTTTCTTTAGCTCGTGGATTGGGTGGGTGGGTGGGGGGGTGGGGGTGGCGCCTTGGATTTGATGTTAGTAGGGAGTGGGTTCGAGGTTCGGGGCCCAAGCTCAGCGGCGGTGCGGGTGGTCGACCTAGATTGGAGTTTTGTTTTGGGGTGGGGGGCCGCTGGATCGGGGTTTGGTAGGGGTGCCAGATCAGATTGGGGTTCAGTAGAGGTTTTTTTGTTGGGGGGCTTGTCATTGGCTTTTGCGTGGCCGGCCGGCCTGGGGGGAGGGGGGAGTGGGTGTGTGCGGATCTGGCGCAGGGTGGGATGGAGTGGGCTTGTCGCTGGCGATGACTCTCTTTCCTCTTCTCTCTCTTTCCTCACCCTCCGGCGACTGTCTCTCCCCCCTCCCCTCCGCCGACTCTCTCTCTCCCCCCCTCCTTTGGCAACTCCCTCTCTCTTCCCTCCCCTTCCGCCGGCTCCCTCCCTCACTCTTTGCTTATCTGGGTTTTTGTTTGGCTGCCCCAAAATAATTTTCTAGTTTTGGTGTTTTGTGGTTTGAGGGGGGAAAAAAAAGAAAAAGAAAAAAAAAACTGACGGAAAAGATATATGAGTAAGGAAATAGTTAACTAAGGGGTATTTTGGTCTTTTTATTACAAAAATTATGACTTGAGCAAGATTTCGTTAGAAATTTAATGATTTTGGACTGAAGGGACTATAATGGCCAACATTTTAAGAGTTCAGGGTCATCTCGGCCAAAAAAATAAAACAGGGACTAAATCGTCACCTTATAAAGAGTTCATGGACCATTTAGGCCAATTACTCTTATGAAAATTGGAAACATGAAAACATGTAGTTGTCCCTGATTTCTCAAGAAATCAATCTGATGTGTTGACATTCTCTCACTAGATTACATCTTGGTTATTTTGGTTCAAATTGGGAGCTAATTTCCAATTAGGTTAACGCTTTGTTGCAAACGTTATTTTGTAAATCTTGGAGATTTTTCACTCTTGCTCTGTGTTCTCTCCTTTTCTTCTTGTAGTCTTTCCATTTTGAAAATGATAACCTGGAAGTTGGATAATATGAGGATTATATGGGGCTTGGAAAGGAGTTGTTCAAGGAAATCCTGGCTTAACTCTATCATAACTAAATTGATCTACGCGTTTTTTCTTTGAAAGTCATAATCACTTGAATTTTCAATGCAACAGAAGTTATTGGGTAAATGGTGTTGGAAAATTGTCTTGATTGTGTGTATGCTTTTGCAGTTTGTAATTGTCTCTGCATCTGGTTGGGGCCTGCTCTTCTTTGGAGCGTACAAATTCTTTACCAAGGGAGGCAAGAAGGAAGAGGTACTTGGCCTATTTATCATATCTGCCATTGTGTTTTGTGCTGTGTATATAATATGGTCAGGGCATGAAAAGCATTTAGCACCATTACTGTTTAATCAAGTTGTCTGTGCATAATTTTTTATTCTTCCTTTGTATGTGAAAAGTTATCCAATGGTTATTATCATGATTCCGGGAAGTCAAGGGTCGTAAGAATAGAACTTTTCAGTCATAATACTTCTTGCTTGCTAATCAAGATTAGTATGGACAATGACGCAATAAATTTATAGAGCATGCATTACCTAACAGCTTGTGTTGGTGTTCGTATTTAACATACAAATACTGATGTCTAAAATAGACTTGTGTAGTCCTTTTTCTCTTAATTAAGACTCTAAGAAGATAAACTTTCGATAGCCACCTTTTTGACCATTTGTTGGAAAGACTGCAATTATGTTGCCCTTCTGGGGTTCTTCCTTGCATTTTCATCATTAGAGGCGAATTTATTTTTCAAGATATAGCCTCCTTTTAAGGTCCTAATTCTTTATGGATTTTCTCTTCAATTGTGTTGTTTTATGGATATATTTTCTAATTGATGGTCAATTCCTTTTATCAAGCAATGCTTTCCTAACCACGAACGTTTTTTCCGTGAAGTGCAGTATGTTTTGTATTCAGTTTTAATAGAAATACGCCTTGTGTAACTGTGCGTTTATGCAAATATATACTGTTTATGATGTTTACTTTATTTGTCTGTTTGTGTTTGCAGAAAGTGGTGGAAGCATCACAATAAGGGGTCGAGCTTCGATGTCGCGGATTTGTTTGATAATAATGTTTCGATTGGACTTGACATGCCTGAGAAGTTCATTTTCTTGCTCGCAAAAACAACTCTGATGGTTAATCTTGGTTCATTGCAGTATTATCGATTGACTTGGAGGTCAATTTAGCGTGAGGGCGTGTCTCTCTACATTTACTTGCACTTTTGTAGTTGCCGTTTGTTTTGAGTGCATCAAACCTCCTATGCTTGCAATAAATGACACGACTTCTTTCATGTTCTTTTTTTTTTTTTTTTTTTTTTTCTTTTCTTGAAGAAGTTCAGCTCAAATTGTACGCTTATACAGTGTAGGAAAATCGATATCTTTAATAAATACATAAGGCAATGTTCTCAAGTTCTTTTTATTATTAAAATAGGGACTTTTTAATGGTCTTAAAAATTGAACTAAATCGCATATGGTATCTCAAAACGATTGACAAAAGGAATATAAGTTTAATAATGGATGGATGTTCTTAATTGTAAAGAAAAATATGTACAAATTGTCAAGTATTATAGCACTTTGACATGCTTAGACATGAAGTCATGTTGGCTTTGCATGACCGGGTTCGATTATCAACGTCTTGGGTGCTCTGTCCATGGCTATTTGTGATATGGAACAGTGAAGGAAAATGTTTCTATTTGGTTTCCATTTTCCAATGATTAACAGAAATCTGAGTTGAGTGGCTGTTTGTGATATGTATTGTGTTACAATGAAATCTAAGCTCTTATCCGAGTCTCAAACAAAAGAAAACAGACATCTCAAGTGATAGATACACATGTTTTAGGACCTCTTTGGTGAACAAATCTTCATCATAAGCATGCAGTTAAAATGTATTTATATATATATATATATATATATTAAAAAAGTGTTAATCAGTTAGAACTCTGACTCATCAATTTCCTCCTCGTAGTCTTCATTACTAATTCCATCACCATCTTCATCTTCATGTTTTCTTCCAGATTCTTAAGAAACCTCTCCTTTCTTAATCATCTCAAAAGGAGGATCCTCTGCTTTTCTTCCTTCTAATTGTCTAATATCTTCCACCAGTAGTACTCCTCCCTACGAAGCTGCTCTCTTTACACTGCTCTTCAACTCACCATTATCATCTTCATAGAATCTTACACTCCTCAACCTCGTCACTCCGCTTAATTTTCCATTGTTCTCCAATCTCCTGTTCTTAGCTATCAGTCTCCATCTTTTCGCCTTAATATTATTACTCACAGAGCCACGTTTGTCATTCTTCTCGAAGCCGCCTCGGATTTACAATTCCATTCCTCCTTTAGCAGTAGTCCCAGGATTCTCCTCACCTTCACCTTGCGAATTTCCATTTTTTCCCAACTGTCCATTTCCTTTCACTTTAAACTCTTCACTTTCCATATCCTTTCCAACAATATTCTGACCAGAAACCACACCAATTGAATTTGCAACACCGAGACTTAAACTCACATTCTCATGTTTAGAATCTTCACTCTTGTTTGCGGGGTTTTCACGTTCCGCTTTGTTTCCATTTTCATCTTCATCGCTTGCAGCTTCACCATTACTTCTCTCAAGATTTTGGTCCGCCTCGGTTATATTATTTACCTGCGACTTCGAAGGGACCTTTTCAGGGTATTGAAGCCGGTGTTTCAAGTCCTCAATCTCAGCTTCCTTGTGCTTCAAGTTTTCAACCAAGGCCGTCACTTGAGGATTTTCCATTTCATTGCCCATCTGATCTTGTACCTTGAGCATTTTGATCTCGTTCTGCTTCTCTTCGATCGCAATCTCCATGGTCTTCTGTTCGTCTTTAAGCGAATCAATTGTTGATTGCATCTCAAGGAGCCTCCTGTCAAGCTCCATCTTTTGGTTTCTGAGAGAGAATATTTTCGCTTTCATCTCTTCATTCTTACTTTTCACTTCTTTGATATAGTCCCGTTCTTTCTGTGGTAACATACACATAACAGTAAGTTCTCATACTCATTAGGATTAACGGTTTCATCGTGTGGTACGACATACAATGTCTATGTACATGTAATTACAGATTCGTTTGGATCATCGAGATTGTTTTTGGACATCATTTAAAAAGTTTTCGATAATATTTTCTCTCATAAAAATTTGAGTTCACTGTTTTTTTTTTTTAATATATATAAAAAAAAAAAAAAAAAAAAAAGGGAATTTAAGGTTTAAATTTGATTTTCAAATCTATGATTCAAACATGGCTACTTCTACATGAACGTCTAGATTACAAACCGTTTGGTAAAAGGGAAAGAAAAATAAGAGGGAAAGGTTAGTAGATAAGGGCATTAAACTCCAATTTCATTACTATCTTAAAATGTGATAAACAAAGGACTTGTGCTGGTCTAAATCATCCACAACAAACACTAAGAAGAAAAGGCCAAAAAGGGTAAGATTTAAAGAAAAAAAAAAAAAAAAGGAGTGGTGCATACGTGGATTGGTTAGCAAAAGAAGAGAGTGACACGTAAGGGGGGTTGCATGCAAGAGAGAGAAACGGAGGGAGATGAGAGAGAAAGAGAGATTGCAATGCAAATGGGGAAGGAAGTGAAAGTGAGAGTAACCTGCAAGAGGAGATGAAGGGAAAAGAGCTCGTTGTCTTTCTCAGTGATGAGGAGGTTGAAGATGCGTCTTTCCCTGAGCTTGTGGAGAATCATGAACCCAAGCAACGCAGCCCCAAATGCTATGAGCAACATCACCCCGTATGACCTTCCTCCTGATCTACTTTTTCCTCCATTACCACTTCCATTTCCTTTGTTGTAAGATCCCCCAATTGTCATATCTCTCTCTCTCTCTCTCTCTCTAAACTCAATGAGACTCCGAGTACCAAAGCAAATTTGTAATAATGAGAAAAATGTTCACTTTCCTTTTTGTGTTGTTCACTTTTTCTCTGTGGTTGATCAGAGGCCTATAATAGAGTGAGTTGCTTTGCTTGTCATGTAAAAATGACCACCCAACTACTCCTCCTAGTCCTCTCTCTCTCTCTCTCTCTCTCTGTTTTCTCAAATGAAAGCCGAGTTAACAAGGGTTTCTTATAGTTGGAGAAGCATGGGAATTGTGTCAGGCGCTAATTCTGGTGACTCTCTTTTTAAACATTATTTTTTTATTCTCGAATTTACCCAACTGCCCCTATTGATTTGGAATTAGTAGCTGCATTCAGTGGTCTTTCGATTCGTCCACTTGGAGAATCAGAGTTATTTTAATTGGAATTACTTTGAGTTTTACAATCGTGTGTTTAGTTAAAAATAAACTATTTGGAGTTATAAATTGTAAAAATTAAAATTTATTATGTATCTTTTTTCGTTTTTCTTAAAATTCTATGTAATTTTAAAAAAATATCATCTTATTTCGATTTGAAATAACAAAATTTATAATTTTTAAAGTTTTAATTTTTAAGATAAAATTAGAAGTTTGAATTGTGAAATATATATATATATATATATAGATATATATAAACATAGTTGGTTTGGGTTAAAATTAGTAAAATGTGATGTATGTCTAACAAAAGGATACTTTTAAATATATGGTTTGTGTTAAAATTAGTAAAATGTGATGTATGTCTGAAAAAAGGATACTTTTAATTATATATATATATATATATGTCTATTACATATGCTTTCGTTAAACTAGGATCTAGATTCTATCCAAGTCAACTCTTGTCACATGATATGCTACATTAGAGATTTGATTTCACATTTATATAGTTCGATATTGTTGAAATCATAATATTCGAAAGAGAAGACTTCATTTAGAAAATGGTCAAGGTCAATGAAGTTAAAAAAGGAGAGGTGGTGAAGCCTTTTGCTTTTAAGTACTTTTGTATAACAAACTTCAATTAAAGAGAAATTGCATGTGATGTGGAGGGGATGGTGGAGGGATTTCATCACCTTGTGATAGGTGTTGGCAATTGGTAATTCTTTAGGATGCAAGTGCCAACAAAATATTGCATGCATTTACAATATAAATATTATATATATATATATATGATATATTTTTGCATGAAAGTGTACTCTGGGGAAAATGGAAAAAGAGGAACTTGAAAACAACGATATGCTCACATGATGACCATCAACTGTGTATGGTATAGCATTGCATGTAAACTGCGACTGCAAGGGATCTGAATACTGAACGGCTTCACTTTATTCAACCAACTTTGACCTCCTCCTCAAAAAAAAAAAAAAAAAAAAAAAATGATGGTGATGCGTTAATTCTTGCCTTTTATCATTTACTAGTATTAGTATTTATTATTCCGATTTTTTTTTCCTCAAAGTAATGCATTCAAGTGAATCCTAAATTGAAATTATAATAATTAACAGTTTTCAGTAAATAATTAAAATAAATAACAGATTTTAAAAAATCTAAATTAAGTACCTAATTTATTAAGTAAATACCTAATTTATTAGGATTAATAGAAAACATGATATTACGCATGTTTAAAAAAATTAAGCTTTTAATCAAGAAAAAAATTAAGGATTAAAACGTAATTCCGTCAATCATTCAGGAAATAAATAAGCAAGTTACCCTAACAAGCTATTACAAGCGAGAGATGAACAGCGACATGGGCTCAGGGCCGTGGATGATTGGGCTTAAATGTAGGGCACTTTAGACAAATGCCACAAAGTCAAGATTTGGATTGATTTTTATCACACAAGAAAAAACTCTCGCAAAAAATGACATTGAGGACATTATAAATATTTAGTAATCTATTTATCATAAATATAAAATATAATTACTAATTGGTATCTATCTAGGTTACCAAATGGTAACCAATTGGTTACCGACCACCGACAAGTTTCCGATTGGTAACCACTGCCTTTGACTGATAACCAGTTGGTTACCAACAGCCGACAGGTTTCCAATTGGTAACCTGAGGTAACCAATTGGTTACCAACCACCGGCGGTGATTCCGTTCGGTGACCATCACCGTCGACAGATTAATCGGTTGGTTACCAATTGGTAACCAGTTGATTACCGACCTCCGACGAGTTTTTGACTGTAATCGCCACCACCTACGGGTAACTAGTTGATTACGAAATGGTTACTAATTGGTGACCAAGCAATTACCAACCAGAAACTTAATAACCAACTAGATACCAGCTGGTAATCGGCTGAAAACTTCCAATTTCGCCGTATGTCACTGGAATATTTACACAAACACCAAACACTAAAATCAAAATCCACCAAATCCAATAAATTAAACCAATAAAAAAATGGTGGATCCGAGGAAGAAGTAAAACAAACCACAAAATTCAAGATTCAAACCACAACCAGAAAGACAATATACAATAATCGAAGCAAAAGAAAAAGTTTGGAAAAAAAACTAAATCTGAGGAGAACGGCAGGTGTTGCGTGTTTTTTCGTGTGTGCTCGCAAGTGAACGAATCGCCACAAGTAACAAAGTGACAAAATGTCGAGTATCGTCCCACGGAGATTGAATTTAAGAAACTAATTAAATACCGCAATTAAAATGACTCAATTTTTGTTTAAGTAATCAAAATTAAAAAGGAAATTAAATTAAGCAACTAAATTAAGTAATTAAATTAAACTAAATATAAGCAAAAGAAAAGCAATTTGAGATATGAATTGAAGGGAACTCAATCTAAAATGTGGCTAGGGGGTTTTGATTTCACTCAACTAGACTATGTTTTCCAATTCAAAGTCTTGTTAATCAATCTCATCCGAATCATTAATCTTAGATTCCAATATAAATTTCACTCAATCTCCCGAGTACCGAGTAAAATAATATGCAAAATTAATCAAATTAATATCCTTATTAACTCAATCAATTATGCACTCATTACACAAAACCTACTTTAATGATTACCCAAGTCATATTAGCCTCCTGAACTTAATATCACTATTGGCATGTTTACTTACCCGTAATCGGAGTGATCATGAATCGGAGTGGGCTAGATTCGGAGTCAGGATTTAGAGTTAGAATATGCTGTTTACTTGGGTTCCAAGAATCGGAGTCGGAATCACTGTCAATCACATTCATGCGTTTACTTATAACAGAGTCAGTTGCTGTAAATTTACTTGTATACCCATTTATTTATTGTGTTTTCAAAAATAAAAAAAATGATTTTATTTATTTATTATCATACTATTGATCAAAAGTAAAATAACCATTATGATATTAAGGCAATAAAATTAATTTGTGTAATTTTTTGTTTAAATAAATTAAAAAGAGTAAAAAAAAATTAAAATAAGTGAAGTATAAAAAATATAAAAATAGAAACATAATAATATATTGTGATAAAAAAAATTCTTTATTTACTCTAATAACGTTAATAGTAATTAGGATAGTTATATAATATTAAGTTAATAAAAATATATTATATTTGATTAATAAAAATAATTAATATAGGTTGTTATTATTTTTTAATACAATTTTTTGTAAATAAACTAAGGATAAAATGGTTATTTAATGTTAATAGTGGGAATGAGAGTCACAATCCGGAGGGGGGACATGGGATTGTCAATCTCATTTCTCAATCCCAAATTGGTATGTGACTCACCATTCTCACTCCTATTTCAAAAAAAAAAAATGAGCAAGTAAATAAGGGATTGACTTTCATTCTCCACTCTCATTCTCTACACCTGATAAGTAAACATGCCATATGAGTTATGTTTTCCAAGTCCCAACATATGAAATTAACGCTCTAGCAAGTCGGGATCGGGAAAGGGTGGATCTGGCACCAGATCGGAAGTGCGATTGCTTCCGTGGTGGAGGAGCATATAGAGCACGACGGCAGCTCAGACAGCAAGGCCCCTTCCCCACCGACTTGTTACCGTCCTATCAAGGCCTCTCTCTCTTACTCTTAGAGGCCTACTTTTTCCACGTGCGATCCTTGCCTTCTTTGCTTTGTAGCAAAAAGCGCGGCCAACCTCCTGGAGAGAGCGATGTGCATGGACCAGGTGAGTAGGGATGCAGCTCCGTGGACCGCTCGTCGGGCCTGATAGGTGGTGGTATCACACCCTTCTCAAAAAAGATCGCAAGCTGATCATCAGTCTTCTTTCCGGCAAGCCGATCATCACTCTTCTCTCCGGCGAGCTGTGTGGCTTTTTTTGGGTGAGGAGGTCGCGACTAGAGAGAGAGAGATGACAGATTGGCGATGGAGAATGAAGAGTAAGGAGAGAGAGAGAAGAGAGATAGAGAGTGGATGAGGAAGAGAGAGAGAGAGAGAGAGAGAGTGCTTAAATGAAAGAGAAAGTAAAGAAGGGGGAAAAAAAATTTACACTTTGTTTGGATGACATATCTAATTTTGGAAATTGAAATTTTTTTGCAAAAGAGTGTTTTTCCCAACTTTTTTCATCACTATCTCATTTTAAAAAAATATATATATTATTTTCAAACTTATTTTGTACAGTATCTTTTTGGGGGAAAAAAATCTTTTTAAAATATTCTGATAATGTACAATTCTCAACGTCATTTTTTCTTATTATGAACAACTTTTTATTTTCAAGAAGAAAATTTTTTACACATCCAAACACTATCTAATTTTCAAAATAAAAACTTTTCTTTTTTAAAATAAAAAAATTTTCTTTTCTGAAAATAGACATACAATCCAAACGAAGCCTAAGGCAATTTTTAATTATAATAATGATATCATCACTGAGATTATTTTTACAGGAGTTTTTTTTTCATTGTGGCAAATATCAATCCACACCTCATATGTGTAGAAACCCTCCTTATTATCTACTTGGGTCTATTTTCGGCCCAACATATTCTAGGTTGGATTCTATGGGCCTTGGATGAATGAGTGTAGAACTTGTACATGCCCGCTCAACAAGGCTTTAAACGGCTAAAGCAGATATCCTCTTTTTTTTTTCTCCCCCAAAATTAAAAAATAAAAATAAATAACAAATAAAATAATCCTCTTCTGGCCATTAAAACAATTATTCCGACCGTATCGTCCATTCTAAGAATTGGGGAGTTTTGGGAGTTGCTCAAGCTTGGATCTTTAAGGAGAAAAAAACCAAAACAAAACCAATAAAATTAGACTACATCATCTTAATTTTTTTGGTAATTTACAATTCATGGAGGACATCTTCGACACCTCTTTGAATTTAGAGGAGACCCACTTGAAGGAAGGCTTCGACGACGGCTACAAAGACGGTCTAATCGCCGGCAAAGAAGAAGGGAGGCAAGTCGGCCTTAAACTCGGCTTCGAGGCCGGCGAGGAGCTCGGCTTCTACAGGGGCTGCGTCGATGTTTGGAAATCGGTCATCCGGGTCGACCCGACCCGGTTCTCGGATCGCGTCCAGAAGGCAATCAAACAGATGAGTGAGTTGATTGAGAATTACCCAGTTATGAATCCCGAAGACGAGAGCGTTCAAGAAATCATGGACAGTTTGAGGCTCAAGTTCAGAGGAATTTCTGCTTCCATGGGCGTCAAATTGGACTACAATGGCTACCCAAAATCTTTTTCGGGGGCTAAGGAGATTTTTTGAATGTTTTTTTCTTTTTTAGAATCAAAGTTCAAGATGAAAGTTTTGTCTTTTTTATTGTATAAATTGTCCCTATAACCACTTTTTCTTAATGAAATTTTGCTTTATTTTTTATGACTGGTTCAGTAATTCAATTTAACGCTGTAGAATTCAGAAAAATATGTGGAAATTTTGGTGCTTTTTTCGAAATTAATGTCGTTTTCCATTATATGTACGACATTGGATTGATGTATGGAATGGATCACTCGGGTCGAACCGACCCAAATCGATTTACTCCTTATAAGTCGTGATCAAGAAGGGTACACGTACATCACACGAGTGGAGGAACCCATAAGGGAAATACCCAGAAATCTTCTTCAAAGGAGATCGAATTTCTGAGTGGGATTTTTGTGGTGGGTACTGCCATTGCCGTCGGATAGTGTTCAAAATGAGCTTTTGATGTTTAAAACCGTAAGCTTTGCCTCTAACGAATATGTTTTTATCTTTTCCATTTGCTTTTTTGTGGCAATTGCTCCGACCTTCTGCATTTCTTTGAAGATTCGGATTTTTTTTTAGGACCGATGCTTAATGATCTTAAATTCAGATAATGATCTGAAAACATAGCGAATTTTTTTAGCAATAATATTGTGGCAGAGCTTTGTTTTATACACACAAACATCAAAACAAACAAACAAACAAAAAATGTGGCCACACCTCTTTCCGTCAAGATTTACCATTATCTGTTGTTTTTTATCTGAAAAACAGATTATATATATCTTAATCTTCAGCTTGTGATGGCCCATTGAGAAAAGCAAACAAAAAGAGAGAGGAAACAAAATGTTAAAGACGATGCTTGGTTGCTGCAAGGTGTACATATCTGAGAGCAGGAGCAGAAGGGTACTAGAGTGCATTGAAAGAGCTGCCAAGCTAATCCCAGAAGCTCCCATCATCAACAAATTTGAGGATGAGACTTACAACAGAGTTGGCTACACACTTGTGTCCAAGTTATCTTCTGACCCATCATCACCTTCTCCATTGAGGATTGCCGTGTTTTCCATGGTCAGGGCTGCGCTGGAGTCCATTGACCTTGAGCTTCACAGCGGAAGCCATCCCCGGCTCGGAGTTGTGGACCACATTTGCTTCCATCCCTTGCTCTCTGCTTCTCTTGACCAGGCTGCCACTGTTGCCAAGTCTTTGGCTGTGGATGTTGGCCTTGGCCTTCAAGGTTTGTGCCTTTCAAAATTTAGGCTTCTACTGGGTTTTAGTGGTAATATAGCTCCATTTCGGATGGTTCTAGATAGGTGTTTATAGATACAATTCTGTTTGATAAACTCGTCTAAAAGTAATTGGCACAAAAATCAGTACACATTTCATAAAAAAATATCTCACTTCTAAAGTATGTTGAGAAGTTAACAATAGGTGGTTTTGGATTATGATTGACACGGTAACGAATAAAGTAATAGCAACAATATATAATTGATTATAGTGTTTTAAAAAGATGATAATTGATAGATATTGAGGTGGTTTGAGTTGAGATTGTCAAGGAGTGGAGACTACCCCGTACTGCATTTTCTTGTCGGTTCTTTTTCAATGGTTCTACTAGTACTATGCTGGTATTATGTTTATTTTTAAAGACACAATCTTTTGCTTAAAACAGTCAATGATATTTCATCCCCTGGTCTGCATTCCTTCTAAAGTGGCTTCTAACTTTTCAAGGAACTGAGCGTTAATAACTTGTTTGCTGTTATTACATTGAATTCAATTTACTGAAAACTGTACTGGTATGTATTTCTTTTACATTTCTTATCTTTTTTCCAGGTGATATTCCCTTTTCTTGTATTCTTTACATTGCTAATAACCTTATTATGTAGCCTGCAGTTCCTACTTTTCTATACGGAGCAGCCCATGAAGAGGGTAGAACACTTGATGTAATCAGAAGAGATTTGGGCTATTTCAAGCCGAATTACAGTGGAAACCAGTGGTCTGGGGGGCCAAAATCAGAGACCTTGGCACTGAACCCAGATGAGGGTCCAACTCAAGTGACTTCAACAAAAGGTGTCATCGTGATCGGGGCAACCAGGTGGGTTGACAACTACAACATTCCAGTCTTCTCTGCCGATATCTCCATAGTTCGCAGAATCGCGAAACGGGTGAGTGGAAGAGGAGGTGGACTCCCTTCAGTCCAGGCCATGGCGCTTGCACATGGTGAAACTGTCATTGAAGTAGCTTGTAACTTGTTGGAACCGAATAAAGTGGGTGGAGATAGAGTTCAGCATGAAGTAGAGAGGCTTGCTAAGGAAGAGGGTGTCACTGTTGGCAAGGGCTATTTCACTGATCTTTCACAGGAGAAAATCATCGAGAGTTTCTTAAAGTCAGATTCCATTAGGTAACAAGAATATGAAATTTGTTAAGGCAGCAGCAAGTGCCTCGTGTATGAACATGTAATTGAGATTGAGAATACACTAAACAGTGCTGTTTTTGCCCTTTAATTAATCAGCAAAATTCAGCCTAGAAATACCAATCTCTCAACTCCGCCGCTAAGATCCTGTTCCAAAGATTCGAACTATACTAGAATGACCAAACCGGAAAATCCGATCGGTTGCCATGTATGAGTTGAGAGTAAGAAAAGACCATCAATGCTGTTGCTTTGTTCAAGTTATCATACAAAATTGCCTGCAGAATATCACTGCTGCTTTGCTTACTCTTCCATTTCTTCTCGTGCCTTTTTGGTGGTAGTCAACTTTATTACGGTTTAGAGGCTCTTTCTATTTGGCAGTAATGTGGGACCAAAGAGTGCCTTGCTGACTGGCATGAAGTTCCTTCTTGTACTTTCTTCATCTTAGCTGCCGATTAGTTTTGCTTGTCTGGTTTGGATTTTCCCTGCCTTGTTTTTGGTCTTTTTGTTTAATACAGTTCCTAATTATCAAGAAGGAAAAAATAAAATAAAATAAAATAGTGCCCTGCAAAAGCTCCAATTTTTTTCCTTGTTAAATATATGCAGTAAGTACGAATATGACAAATGCATAGGTTATCGTAGGTGTAAGCTCAGCACTGAGCTAAGAAACCGTCTTTGGTGCTTTAGAAGTTTGCAGTCTCACTCTTAATCAGTTCAACTAATTCCACTACATTTATCCAAGAAAATTCATCACGAATATATATATATATATATATATATTGAATTTTAGATGGGGGAATTACTTCGAATTCAGGTGTAAACTAGTGTATCCGCAGACATACAATCAAGGACAAAGGGAATGAAGGTCTAGGAGGGGTAAGCTCCCAATTATGTAGTTATTAATCTTCTCTGATAAAAGTTTCAGATTTCGTCACTGTTTTGCAACCCCTTTATCACGAGTATTTTGGGCCAGAAGAAAACCTGAACATTTTTAACAATACTTTATGGTGCTAATTGAAAAAAACAAAAAACAAAAAACAAAAAAAAAAAGGCAAACATAATTGAGTTGGTCCTGTGTCTTTAATTTATTTTGCGGCATTGGCTTCTTGTCGACCTGTGGGAACGTTGGCTTTATATAAGTGCTACCTCACTGCTGAGTCATATACATACAAGCGGTGTCTATTGTCTAGATCTCTTGTATATACATATATATATATATATATGCATCTACTTTATCTGTTTTTAAAAATAAAAAATAAAAAAATAAAAGTTTTTAGGAGAGAAGAAATGGATTACACCCCAATTTCCAAGGTAATGACTCAATAACCATTTCCACATTTGCTTTATTTCCTGGACACTTTCAACAAAGTTTTTAAGATTAATCTTCTCCCTTCTTCTTCTTCTTCTTTTTTCTTTTTTTTTTTTTAAATAAATAAAATGGAATCTTCTCCCTTCATTTCACTTTTAATAGAAACTAGCCATCTTCTTTCTCTTTATTATGTGCCTGGTTGGGGAAGAGCTAGGAGGATGAAGGTTTTAGTTGCATTGTCTATTCTAATTACGACTACTTCGGTGAAATAATTTGGATTGCCTCTTTTCCCATTCTTACTAAAATAACTTAAAAAGTTTTTTAGTTTTACTTCTTTTCCATTCTCATATTCGAGAAAGAAGAAAAATAAAATTATCTCATTTTAGCTAACTCATCAGCTGGTCATCCTTTATTTTTAAGGGTCGTTCTTTTTTTCTCAAATATATATATATAATAATTAGAAAGTTTCAGGTAATGAAAATATTTTTGAAAGGGTAGATAATGGTCGCATTATTGGTCGGTACTCGTGGAAATATTTTAAGGCACACGTGATGCAAGCAAAGAGAGTCATCATCTAATAATGATGAAAGAAAACATTATTTTACTAACACATTTAAAATAAGAAACTCTAAAAAATTATAAGAAAGTTGCGTTAAAAACCTATCCACTTAGCAGATTGATCATCTGTCTTGACACGATATATAAACTAATCTCTTTTAAGATCATCACTTCTCTCACTAAAACAAAAAGGAGATAGTAATTAAAATTTGGTTTTTTTTTTTTTTTTTTGATCAAAATGGAAAAGCAAAAAATCAGATTAGAGCAATCGAAGCTGATATGCTGCAAGGTGTTCATATCGGAAGCGAGGAATCGGAGCGCGTTGGAGGCCATAGAAAGAGCGGCCAGGGAGGACCCGGAGTCGGTGGTGGTCAACAAGTTCGAGGACAGGGCTTACAACAGGGTCAGATACGACATTGTTTCCTATGTCGTACAGGGGAGTAGTACTGCCACTGCTACTGCTACAGCTACTGCCGCCGTGTACTTCAGCCCGCTGCAGAGAACTGTGGTGGCGATGGCCGAGGCTGCGTTCGACTCCATAAACCTGGAGACACACACTGGGGCCCACCCTCGGCTAGGCGTCGTCGACGACATTGTGTTCCATCCCTTGGCTCGGGCGTCTCTTGATGAAGCTGCTTGGCTTGCTAAGGCTGTGGCTCTCGACATTGGCACTACAATCCAAGGTTTGGTCTATCACGTCTCGTCTTCTACCTTTTTTTTTTTTTTTTTTCTTTAATTAAACTGGAATTGGAAAATCTTTGAAATTAACCTAGTGTTATAGGTTAGTTTTATGAGTGATTGTTCTGAGGACTAAAAAAACAGTTGTCTCCTTTAGTCTTAAAAATTATGTCTATCTAGCCAACGAGAAGAATGATAGGGTTTTCTACACATTGGCCCCTCACAAACTTTTTAGCTTTTGATAACTTGTCATATAACTTTTAATTACGACAATTTACGCGTCAAATTTTCTTAGTTGTTAAAAGATAACTTATTTTGCTTAACATACTGATAAATTGGTATACGTATGTGAGGTGAAAAATATGCTTAATTTAGGATTTTCAAATCCCATTCAAACCCTAATGTAAATCTTACAAATCGAATCCACAATTTAACGGAAGTTAGAAAAATGGGATACTACAACAATTTAAAATGTTCAAGAGATAAACAATCAAAAACTAGATAATCAAATGACAAGAAAGTCAAAAAGTTTTGAGTACAATGGTATCCAAAACCCAAAACAATAAGAGCATTGCTATTGGAATTGATCATTTCTCAGGCAGATTTGGTTGTCTGTGGGGTGGGTATTAATGGGTCACCCTTTTGGGCCCTGTGTAACCCCTGCTATAGTAATGGGCTGATTGGCTTTAACATTCTGGTAGAGAAGTTTAAGAAAGAGCAAACTAGGGAATCCAAGTCCTTTGTGGTTGATTCCTTGTGTTCTGGTGTATCTGTATTCTTTGCTACAAGTATGTTTATCAAAATTATGTTAAAGTCTATTTAAGTTACAACTTACTGTTTATACATATATAGGAATGTTAAGTAATTACTAGTGAGTGTTACTCATTAAACACTCACTTGGATAGATAACTTTTTGGTGTCTACCAAGCTTTAACTACCTTCCACTTGTAAACACAAATTTGGTTTGTGGGTGTTTGACGAATTGCAGTGCCAGTATATCTATATGCTGCAGCACACCCTACAGGGAAGGCCCTGGACACCATTAGGCGGGAGTTGGGCTACTACAGGCCCAACTTCAAGGGCACCCAATGGGCGGGATGGACCATGCCAGAAATTCTACCCGAGAAGCCCGACGAAGGCCCATCTTCAGTATCCAAATCAAGAGGGATCACCATGATAGGGGCACGTCCTTGGATTGCCTTGTACAACGTCCCCATCATGTCCACAGACCTCTCGGCGGTTCGCAGAATCGCAAGGCGAGTCAGCGGCAGGGGCGGCGGGCTCCCTTCGGTGCAGGCCATGGCACTCGCGCACGGCGAGACCGTAATTGAGGTTGCTTGTAACTTGTTGGACCCCTTTAAAGTGGGAGGCGATAGAGTTCAGCTTGAAGTTGAGAGGCTTGCTAAGGAAGAGGGTGTCACCGTGGCCAAGGGCTATTTCACTCATCTTTCTCATGACAAAATTGTTGAAAGTTATTTAAAATTGTGCTCCTTTGTATAACCAATTTCAACAATGTCAATTGTACCAACTCTCTTTTTAGTGATCTATATTTATACCATTGAACATGAGCTGCCCTGTTACTGATTTTTTTATGTCATTTAATGCATGATAAATTTCTTGTACAGTTAACGAAAAATTAAAAAAAAGGAGATCATATTATAATTTCGGTCTTATCTTTGTGTCAAACATCAAGTCCGTGAATACATTATTTAGGGTGCGTTTGGTTCACCATTTCATTCCCAACTTTTCAACTCAATTTTGTCTTTTTCCTCAAAAGTCTTTGTCTTTTTCCCAAAAAGTTTTTTGTCTTTTCTGAAAAGTCAACAAAATTTACTATTTCAACTTCAAAAATACAACTCAAACTAACGAACCAAACGAACCCTTATTTTGTCCTGATATAATATTTGCACTTCTTGTTGTTAGTCGTCCTTGGACTTGAATTATATATATTTTGTCCAACTATATCTATCTGTTCGCATTAATTTGGTATTCTAACGTGTAGTGATAAAAAGGTTTTGAAGGGGGCATGTCAAGTCAAAGGTCATCAGCTTATCAAAACCTTATCCAAACAAGTTTTGGATTGGCTGAGGGTATCCAGTAGATTAATTTTAAGATACTGCCATACTGGTATGTGAGAAATGCATTAAAACACGCAGTTCATGAGATATTTTGGTTATGAATAATTCACAAGAGAGCCGCTCCATTTGCGGGAAACATATGAATGAAAATATTTAGGATAGAAACATTTGAATAGAAATATTAGAATTATCATCTGAAATGATATTTAGATGTTAAGATATAGAACATAATATCTGAATAGAAACATTTAAATATACGTTTGGAAGTAGAAATTTGAAAAAACATGAGAGAGATAAAAAAATAAACATCTATAATGGTTTTCATTTCTTTGTTTTTTTCAAAATACCATAGAGGAATGGAGGTAAATTTGGGGAGAGGACTTTTTTACCATTTATAAATAAAAACCAAAATGATATTTGGATGCTCAATTTCTAATTGTGCCAATTAAATACGTTTTCAGATTTCTCTATTCAAATAAAAACTCATATGGATGATGTTTTGGGTGAGGATCTTTTACCATTTACAAATAAAAACCTACATGATATTTGGATGCTCAATTTTTAATTGTGTCAATTAAACACATATTCAGATAGATTATTTAAATAAAATGTTTCAAATGTTGACTAATAGTTACCCCAAAAGGGATAAGGGAGTGTTTGATTCTCATGTGTCAACCTAAGATTTCTATCTCAATTTTTAATTTTTTTAAAAATTTAACAAAAATTATATTTAATTTTTAAAAAATTAATCAAATTTAACTTAAAAATTATCTTTCAAATCTGTATTTCTGACGTATACTATGTTATCTACACCAACGGTCCACAGATAACGTGTAAAAATTAGGGAACGTAACAAAGGGTCAGTGAGTACACAACTGACAACACAACAGAATGGCCCACTAATTTGTTGTAATGTAACCTTTGCACAAGAATCACATGTGCCTGCAAAATATCTCAACTACGTCAATATCAATCTGACTGTAAACCTGTGAGTGAGGTTAACACATTTAAATTTTGTACGGGCATTTGGTAGAGTACAAAGCCGTCTAAAATAGACTTGTAGGCCGTTTGGTTCTCAATCTCATTTTAAATTAAATTGTATTTTTTTATCATATTTTTTATTTTTTAAAAAAAGTTTTTTATCTTTTTTAAAAAAGTCAACAAAATTTATTATGCAAACTTAAAAATCTCAACTCAACTCAAACTGAACTTGTGCACCAAACAGGTCCGTAATTACAAATTCAAGATTAGCATGGTGTTTGAATCACCAATTTAATTAAAATATTTTTATAATACAATATGATATTTATTTGATTGTTAGTATTTTATATTTGATTACACAACAAACTCTAATACAAACAATATTCATTATTTATAAACACACACTCCAATACATAACATTTTTCAAATATACATTTATTTTTACATGCATTCGTGTTTACGTGCAAATTCATATTTTATTTGAACACAATCACTTAAATGTAAAAACATAATATCCAAAGGCATATTAGAATGCTGTATTTTAATCAAATATCAAACATAATAAGTGATCGAAACAAACCATAAAACATTCAAATTCAAATATTTGGAACATTAAGGGCCATAAAAATAGAATGAGCATTGGACTAAATATGCAACTGTCTATCTTGTTTGTTTTCCTGAATGTCAGTTGTGCTTTATCAAAATGTTGTATTTTATTCTGTGTTCGAACGAATGCTATGACCATCAATTTTGTTTTTTACTTTCATTTTAAGAAACTTTTTTTTTTTTTTTTTTTGACAAATTTGGATCAAACTTTATGTGCAACAAAATCATTTTAACATACCTTAGAACACCCTAACTTTGACCAAATTCATCAACCACACGATTAATTATTTTGCATTTTAGGTAGACAAAAGTTTGTCAAAACAGAAAATTAATACGAACAAGTGATATTATTCATGGGATTTATAAAAACACAGAATAAGCGAGACTTTTCGATAAAACGCAATAGAGGTTTAGCTACTAATCCTTTTATATTTAATTCAAGTTTCTTTATTTTCATGGTACCAATACGACAATGAATTCTTTCCATTTCAAAGGCAAAAACACTTTGCTTTTATTATACAGATTGTACACATATGAAGTAAGAATATGACAAACACAATTATTTAAATAAATAAATAAAAAAAGATGACAAACATATATAGGCTTAGCTGATGATCATCAGCACACAGATCAGAAGTTTAGAAACCGTCTTTGGTGTCTCAATCAGCTCCCACTTAATAATTTATCCAAAATAACCCATTTTTGAGTATCTTGGGCCACCTCAAAATAGTATATACATTATAATAATATCACTGACACATCAAAATCTCCCCTTTATTTTAATTTAGTAGCATTGCGCTTGTCAACTTGTGGGGACGTCCGGTATATCAATGCTGAGTCATGGAAACATTATTTTAATCACTTTCACTGGCTTAAAAAAAAAAAAAAAAAAAATCAATCTTTTCTCACCACTTCTTGAATAAACATTGTATATAAACAGGTTCTTCTTCAAAGCTTAAACCCAGGAGAGAAGAAATGGATCTTAGCCTAAGTTCAAAGGTAACTATTGGTTTATATTCAGTTCAGCATTATGTTTATGTTCCTTCTGTAGTTCACTCTTCAGCAACTTTTTAGGAGTAATTTGGGATTCTCACCTAATTTGCGTCTTGTTCGTGAAATAAACACCAACCCTGCTCTAAAAAATAACCAAGTTTTTGTAAAAACTAAGAAAAGTGTGTTGATTTTGGTACAAATTTGATTGATTTTGAAGTGCATGTGTTTTTTTTTTTTTTTTTTTTTTTAAGGGACTTGACCAATATGATTCATGCCCAGACATTCTTTCTAAAATAATGATTAACAAAACAAATCATCAGTTAGCTTTTCACCCGGATAATATACCTCTTTAAAATCTCTCTTTTACAAGCTTAGGTTGAGTATAAGTCAAAGGTATGATCTGTTTTGAAAAGATGATAATGTCAACTGTCTCGCTAACACAAAAGAGGATTACTTCCTGTTGTGAACATGGAAAAGAAAAAAGCCGCGGACCAATCCATGCTGCTATGCTGCAAGCTCTTCATTTCAGAATCGCGCAACCGCAGCGCCTTGGATGCCATTGAAAGAGCAGCTAGGCATGATCCCGAATCCGTCATCGTCAACAAGTTTGAGGACAGGGCTTATAATAGAGCCAGATACACCATTGTTTCATACGTTGTCCACGATTGCACAGGCAGCGCCGTGTATAGCCCGTTGCAACAAACTGTGGTGGCCATGACCGAGGCTGCTTTCAACGCCATAAACCTTGAGACGCATTCTGGGGCTCACCCTCGGTTAGGCGTCGTCGACGACATTGTCTTCCATCCATTGGCTCAGGCTTCTCTTGATGAAGCAGCTTGGCTCGCTAAGGCTGTGGCTTCGGACTTGGGCAACAGATTCCAAGGTGTGGTCCGTGTCTTGTACAACAATTTCTATCCGTGTCTTGTACAACAATTTCTATCTATCTATGCAATAGAATAATAAATTGTACGAGTAATTCTCAGAAATGCCACAAAAATATCTCACCTTTCAATTTCTGTGTCTTAAATTTTGAAATGTAAGATATGGACCACGCATTTAAATGATAAGCTATTTAACAACGGTGATATTTCAGATGCTGCCGGAACCAACAATGACCATTGCTAGTCTCCGGTCATTTTTAAACTACAAATAAGTTATGACTTAAATCTGCGGATCCACTAATTGTCTCATAGTATTGACCTGTTTTTTGTTTACGGGTGTATGAGAACTGCAGTGCCAGTATATTTGTACGCTGCAGCACACCCAACGGGGAAGGCACTTGACACCATCAGGAGGGAGCTGGGCTACTACAGGCCCAACTTCATGGGCAACCAATGGGCCGGGTGGACCCTGCCGGACGTTCTACCAGAGAAGCCCAACGAAGGCCCTACTTTGGTGTCGAAGCAAAGAGGGATCACAATGATAGGGGCACGTCCATGGGTTGCATTGTACAACGTCCCCATACTGTCCACAGACGTCTCCGTGGCTAAAAGGATCGCCAGAATGGTGAGCGCCCGAGGAGGCGGGCTTCCCACCGTGCAGACTTTGGGCCTTTTTCACGGTGAGGAATCTACCGAGATCGCTTGCATGCTCTTAGAGCCCAACCAGATTGGAGCGGACCGGGTCCAGAACCAGGTTGAGGCGCTGGCAACCGAGGAGGGGGTGGATGTAGAGAAGGGTTACTTCACTGATCATCCACCTGAGATGATCATTGAGAAGTACATGAACTTGATCTCTACTAACAGAGACTAATCACAACAACCTGTTCAGAAGCTCTAATCAGCTTCAATTACTTTTACTACTAAATAACCCAAAAAAAAAAAACTGATCATACAATTCAAAATTAAGGGATAAAGTGGATGATTGTAATGTTTTTATAACTGGCATGTTTCTGTTATCATGTTGGAACCAAAATGCCACTTTACAACAATGTATACAATCTATGGTGAATACACTTGAATGTACATTTGAGGGTGTATCAAACTAGTGACCTTGTATTGATTCATGTGCACTGCTGCTTTCGAAAATCTTCGGACAAGAGAGTCTGAAACAGCTCTTGCAACCTCTCGGCGCCAGGACCTGGACTGAAAACTGAGTCATTGCCCCGCACAGAACACGGGTCAGCCCCATTTTCAGAGCTCCCAACACACCACGCCCCTGGTGCGAAACGGCTTGTCCGGCCAAGAAGCTCTTTGTCGATTTTGTCCAAGACAGGATCGTTCTTTGCAAATTTTCTGGCAAAAGGGGCCTTGCTTTCAACCATTTTGTCAAAGTCCTTCATTGACAATGAGATGGGATGCTGCTTTGGAGGAGTGTCCCAGGCGATGAAGTGGAGATCATGGCTTATTGCAGTGTGCCGAAATTCCTCGGTGTTGCAAATCACGGTTTGGAAATAGCCTTCAGGAGAGGATATGAAGTTTGTGTAATACATGAGGACAGTTCTTGGCAGGTTATCCCATCCCCATATACAGTATTCGACGAACTGTCGTGTTAGCATTACCCACGCTGAACCTGCACAAACAAGAACAAGAAAACATTTATTCCCCAAACTCCAGATTTAGGTCTAACAATGGCAGATGCATTCATTAGAAAGTGCACACGGAAGAGCAATTACCTGTAAATAACTTGAACGATGTAGGAAGTGAGCGGCGTTGAGTGGTCCATGCAATGTCAGACTTTTTTGATAGGTACAGACCAGGATCAATTATGATTGGTTTGGCTCTTTGGTTTCTGGAAAGGAAACAAATACGGCACAAATATAACCAATATTTAGTAACTAGAAAGAATAAGTGGATAAAAGCCTATTAGGGACTTGCAAACTGCTAATGCATGTCACTTACAGTTTCCACCCAGTAATCTGCATGTGTTCAATGAGGTTGAGATTTCTGGACAAATTCGAGAAAACATGCAGCAAATCTGCACAATGAGGAAATAGATTAGGTTTATGGTGGAAATCCGACTCAAGAACACAAAAAATGTTTGACTATTTCTCAAACTTATCTTTCACACTCAAAACTAGAAAGAAATCTCGAAACAAGCATATGTGATATAGTGCATCTTCCTGTTGCATCAATCAAATTAGGAGAAAATTAATGGTTTTTCTACTACACCAGTTGTTCTACTCTCATATTTGACCATATTATCGTAGAGAAATTACTTTCTTTACTAGTAAAAATAATTATCTCGTCCTTCAGAGTGCAAACCCAGGCATAGAGAAGGAAATGACGCACTTAAAAGCATAAATGGGTGAAAAAATTGCATTCACAGACTCGCAACAAGATGTAGGCCAACGTGATGACCAGATTATAATATGAAAGTTTATTTGGAATAACGGCTCGTAAGGATTCTAACAAACATGAAAAAGAAATGATGACCCAAAATTAAGCATGTTATTACAAGACCGTTAAAGGAGACATAACCAATAACGTCATTAACAATGCTCAAAGCAGGATCCACTCCAATGACCTTGTTCTAATTCTCAAGGACCAAAGCTACGCCCTACGCAATATGTACTTCTCCAATCTTTGTATGACAATACTAACTGGCACAACAAAAGGTTGCTATGGCAAATATCCAACACAACAACCACAATTTTCAGCTGATTTTACACCAATTAAGAAGATTTGATATCAATGACGATCGATAAGTAACTTTTTCCCACATTTTGCAACAATGATCACCAATACTTAGCTCTAAGAATGCCAAGATGTGACAGGAAATGCATTGGACAATATTACACAGGGAAGCAAAGTCCCTGACAATTTGCAAAAATGTGTAAAAATATGGAACATAACGGACAATTCTTATCTTTCTCAGACAAGGAGGAATAAAAAATCTGAAAAAACAAGTGAAAGATACACTATTGTTGTCTACTGTTTTGTCAATTATGTGTCAATCCCTTTAAAGATCAAGATAGTAAATGTTATGTATATCACCAACCTTGAATGAATCAATATCAAAACTACTAGAAGGGATATTTGATACTAACCATCTTGTGTCACCAGAGGATAATCTGATGCACTGAGGTTTATAAACCAGTCCCATTCCGAGCTCTCCTTCAACAGAATAGAAATTGCTTGCAGGGTACAAGCAATCATAGTAGGACCTTTATAAGTTACTAGGTTTGATTGAGCCATGACTCGCACATTGTCCACTTCACGGAATGTCGGATCAGCCTTCACTGCAGCAGCCAGTTCCAACCTTTCACGAGGTGGGGCCTCAAGATCCAAATGCAGTACATACTGATTTCTAGGATGAAAAACAGCCTGCAAGGTTCTCATCATTCTATGACTATCACCCTTTGTGCCAGAAATAAGATATGCTAATCTAGGCAACCCCATTTCCAAATCCTCATCCCTCTCCAATGATCTTTTCAAATCCGATTCGACGAAATACCCACTTGCGCCCTTCGACTTCGCGAACGAAATAATATCAAACGGCAATTGCTCTCCACCACTGGGAGAGGTAAACAGCCCAAATATGGCCGTCAAAAACAATGTAATGAATATGAGCAAGCTAGCAAAGAATGGAATAATCCATATTCTATCACCAAACGCCCTTCCTGAGTGAGAATTCACATACTTCCTCATACTCCTTCCCGGTGGGTTGTTACCCACTTACCCTACAAATATTTTTTCCAAGTTTTCTCTTCTCTTTTGTTCTGATTCGGCCGAGTAAACAAAAACAGCTTAAAAGCAAAGAAAAACCCACCAAACTCCTGAAAATCAAAAAGCTAGAAAGAAAAAAAAAAAAGTTTCCTAGCAGAGCCGAAGAGTGCCTTCTCAATAAAAATCTGATTAAAATATATATAAAAATGGGTACCAAGTGAAAACGAAGGGATAAATTACAGAACTTTGGTACTCAAGAACGGAAATAAAGAAAGTGAGCAAAACTTAAACTATTTGGACACGGTTACGGAAAAGAAGCTGAAAACTGGGCAAATCCCTGATGAGCAAATGTAACTTATAAATAAATTCAAGCACAAAGGACTAATCTTTCGCAGCCCAAAAATAGAAAGCAGCTTTTTTTTTTTTTTTTTTTTGTCAAACTGTTCGGATCCGAGAAGATTAAGAAAAATAAAAAACACAAAAAACAATCGAGGTTTTAAGATTCAGATGCTTCACCTGAAAGAGTAATTTTCCAGGACAAAGAAAAGAGCGTCTGACAAATGGGTTTGGCGAAAAAAAAAACCCCCAGAAACAGAAAAAACGAAAAAAGGAGCAGAAAATGCTTACTCAGGAGGGAGATGATTCAAAGCAGATTCAGAAACAAAAGAGACGAGAAAGGCCCGACTTCCCAAGTTGCAAGTATTGGTTTTTATTTTTTTTTTTTTGGGGTTAGTGGGTAAATATAAGGAAAAGTCGGTGACCTGAGCAATGAGGAAGAGAAAAAGGCAAAAATATTGGAGTAGATTAGGTGGAGAGATGATGATTAAGGAGTGGGATTTTGCTTTAGTTTTGGGCAAAAATACGTAGCTTTGTTCTTGTTAATGTTTTTTTTTTTTTTTCGAACACAAAAAATTCTGAAGTTTGAGGTGGTGGTGGGTCCCCAATGCCAAATCAACGCGCGTGGGCCCACAATAAATCCTGGTTATGATTTGCAGTTGCAGCTATTGCAGGCTTTATTATTAACTAGTTCCCACGGCCACTTCAATGAGGTGAGAAGAGGTTTTAACTTTTTGCCTAGTTTTCACTTTCACTACACTTTCAAACAGTCCATCTCAGTTAAGATTTTATGATGAATGCAATGTACTACTAGTGATCACCTTTTTTTTTTTTTTTTTTTTTTTTTTCCTTTAAGATTGCTCTTGCTCTTTTTTAACGTGAAAATCATGTGAAGAACTGTTTAGTTTAGCCTTTGTTTGGTACAGTCGGAAAAATGGAAGAGGAAGGAAGTTTGATGAGAGATTTTGAGAGAAAAATATAATTTCAAGTTATTTGGTAAATGTAAACAAGAATAAAGGCGGTTATAATGGGACTCATCCTATTTTAATCTTTCCAATTTTGAAAAGAAATGATTAGTGGAAAAGTCTAATAAATTATGGTATGTAAATAAAAACAACTATGTTGATCTTACTCCGTCATTGTTTTCAAATCTGTATAAGAGTATAATTGCAAAATGCGTTTTAAATTAAACATTTTTTTTTTATCATTTTCTTTCTTTTCTATCAGACAATATAAGAGAAAAGCTCTCTCTTTTCATTTTTTTCCTTCACCTAAATATTTTACTATTCTTTATTTTCTATTTTTCTACCATTCTTGCCAAACATAAAAAGGTCTAAACAAAGTTGATTTTAATAAGTTATTTTGGCTTGTTCGAATTGAAAAACTGTTTTTGGAAATATTTTAATGATTTTTAAGAATGGTTTTAACTTTATGAATAACTTCCAATTAACGTGACGACAGTTATTTAACATTTGCCATTAGAATTATACCATCTTGTCTTGCCTTAAAGCGAAAGCGGCAGTCTTATCTCATAATATAATAGTGAGTGTCTAAGAATGCTCTTTGTATTTTTAATGAGTGATACTCAAATAAACATGCATGGGACTGTGTATAAATTATTTGGAAATGCTGTTTGTTTGTATCTACAACTTATAATAATAATAATAACAATAATAATAATAATAATTATCAAAATTTTACAAAATGGGTTTGTACTACTTATTAAAGGAATCCAAATGTCATTTAATAAGAGGAGCTAAAATCTTTGCATAGAGAACCTGGAAGTAAATGCTTCATTTGTGCTCGATGTTGGACTTAAAAAAAAAAAAAAATTGGTTCTCAGGTACAATAACATAAATCTGGATGTCAACTCCAACATATTAATAAGAAATTGTCGCTTTGTTGTTGGAAATGCACTCATTTTCTGTGGTCTTTGGGTTTAGAATATGAAATTGTTCTATTTTTTTAGTTTATTGTTGGTGCCTGTGAGTTGAAAAATTATGAACCATTCTCTTGGTTCAAGTGGGTTTGGCTTAAAGGGTTGTGATTATTATAGGGGTTATATTTAAGAATGTCATAAATTTGACATTTCCTCATATTTATGTCCACCATAACATTAAAATTGATAATTTTATCATTTAATAATACTGAAATTATCGACTTTAATATTAGAGTGGATAAATTATAAGAAGGTACTCAAAATATGACTCTTCACTTAATTTTTTCTTATTTTTTATAAATGTAATTTGGACCATCAAATCAAAAGGATAACCAAAAATTCAAATCTTAGGAGAATCATGATAATATGAAAACTACCTATTATAGAAGTAGAGGGCCAACCAACACAATATATTAAAGAAAATAGGTTAATTGACTCTTGTAGTGAGCTTCACTTTCTAAAAAAAGATGTGATATTTAATGCTTTTTAGACTTTTGCATGCTTATTTTACTTTTCATTTTTCATTTTTTTTTGTTATTGTTATATATATATATATATATATATATATATATTACATTCTCTACTTTAAAATCTTCTCTTGAATTGAGCGTTTGCGGCGCTAACTTCTTAATTAATTTTCATCCCATGTATATTCAGATTAAAAATAAAAACAGAGACGAAGACGATCAAATTAACGGCCCGATTTTCTATTTTAGGACCCGTTTGGGTGGTGAGTTTAAACTCACCACCATCAACTCAATTTTTAATCTTTTTTCCCAAAAGTTTTTTGTCTTTTCTGAAAAAGTCAACCAAAATCACTATTTAAACTTATAAATCTTAACTCAAACTCAAACACCAAACACCCCCTTAGGTTGTATCATATAGATTCTCATTTCTACTTATCCATCTATTTTACTTTGTAGTTTATTTTTATTAAGAAAGCATCCTATACATTTCGAAGTGCTGCATTTTTATACAATCAAATTATATTTAATTCACAAATTTATACACAAATCAAAAATAAAAATAGAGGAGACGACGATTAACTGTCTGATTTTCCGTTTTAGGATGTACCATAGATTCTTATATCTACAGCTATTCATCTCTTTTACTTTGTATTTTGTTTTTATTCAAAAAGCATTTTATATATTTTAAAGTGTTGCATTTATATATAATCAAAATATATTTAATACACAAATTCATACAAAAATAAAAAATTGAGACGACAAAAATCAATGGTCTAATTTTCTATTTTAGGATGTATCATAGATTCTCATATCTACAGCTACTAGTGAAGAGCACGTGTTATGCACATACGGAATAAAATTGAAAAATTTTATTTAAATAGAGAAAAATTAAAATAATAAGTAAAAAAATATAAACATAAAAAGATCAAAGAAAAAGTTACAGAAAAAAAATCAAAAAGATAAAATGACTAAAATGAAAGAAATTATTGACATGAAAAAGTACTAAAATGAAAAATAAGTAGGGCCAAAAAAAATGGGGAAAAAAAAAATAGGCCAAAGAAAAAGTCCGAAAAGAAAATAAAAAAAAGGACTAAAATGAAAAAAAAATAATAAATTTTATCCTAAAAGAAAATTTTAAAAAGGACTAAAATGAAAAAAAAAATTGGGCAAAAAAAAAAAAGAGGACCAAAAATAAATACAAAAATTTTTCGTCCAAAACAAAGTCCAAAAAGAAAAAAATAAAGGGACTAAAATGAAAAAAAAAAATAGGCCCAAAAAAAGTCCTAAAAGAGAATAAAAAAAGGACTAAATTGAAAAAAAAAATTGATCCTAAAAGAAAATTTTAAAAAAAGGACTAAAAAAAGGAGGACCAAAAAATAAATACAAAATTTTTTGTTTGAAAAGAAAATTAAAAAAGGGCTAAAATGAAAAAAAAGGCCAAAAAAGAGTCCGAAAAGAAAATAAAAAAGGACTAAATTGAAAAAAAAATAAAAATTGATTCGAAAAGAAAATTTAAAAAAGGACGAAAATGAAAAAAAATTGGGCAAAAAAAAAAAGGAGGGTCAAAAAATAAATACAAAAACTTTCGTTGAAAACAAATCATTTTGGACAAACTTCTTGCTACAGTACCAATTATTTAATTGGTACTTCTATATAATGTATAGATTCATTTCTTTTACTTTGTATTTTATTTTATTCAGAGAGCATCCATTTTGAAGTACTGCATTTCTATATAATCAAATCATATGTAATACACAAATTCATACTAAACATAGGCTTAAAGTTTGAACTCATTAGCTAAACTAAAAATAAAAAATAAAAAAATTACTAAATAATTATATTTTTTTTCATCTATTAATTAACATAACATAAATTTTAATTAACAAACTATTTAATTTTATCACACGAAACAAATTTTTAATTAATTTTAATTTAATTTTATATTATAATAATATAATAATAATTTTTTTGTATTATATTAATATAATAATCTTTTTAAATTTGTGCAGTTACAACAAACGGGTGTAAAATATGGGCCTTCTGGCCGGGGTAGTAAGGGAATGGAGGAAATATATTATTGTGGTTGACCTTTTGATGGCTCCAAAAACATAACAAACAGTACGCCGTCGTTTGTGGCATCATCAGCATCAGCATGAGCCCCGGATTCCCAATTTTTCTGAACTGTCTTTGACCGTCACCCAGTCACTCTCTTTGCATGTATTTAGCCTATTAAGGTACGGTCTGTTTTGGCCCAACTTTTTTTTTTTTTTTTCTTTTCAGAGAGTGGGGGAAAAAAAAAAAATATATCGGAGGTGTTTAGGTAATGAGTTTAAACTCATCACCATCAAATTTAATTTTTATCTTTTTTCTTAAAATTTTTTTTTTTCTGAAAAAGTCAACCAAAATCACTATTTAAACTTATAAATCTTAACTCAAACTCATACACTAAAAGGGCCCGTCATTTTTCAACACCCCAACATTATATTATTTTCAATCCCAATTTCACCACAAAAATAAAAAATAAGTTAAAGCCAATGACTCATTAAAAACAAATAAAATGGTAAATTTCCTAAATTCATTTAAAAATATATATATATATATATATAAATCAGTGTACTACCACCGGGTAGATATATTTATATATATATATTTCAATATTTTTTGGTCATTTTCCGAAAGTAGTTTTATGGCAAAATGATTTCAGAAATTTATTTTACAATGTCATGTATTTTGATAACTCGGTTAAAGATAATTATGTTTATTCTTAAACAACTACTATCAATCTTGGGATTTCTTCTTGTTCTTGTCATCTTAAGGGACACAATGAAAAATGCATAAACAGTGTTTATTTAATTACGAATCTGCATTTGTTACTGTGGTAAATGCATGAAACTATTTCAAAGGTTAAAAATAAATAAATAAATGAAAGAAAGAAACTGCTCATATTTCGCCTTTTCTCATCCATATTAGCCCCTGAACCCTGACCCTATGCAGTATTTTTACTGTGGATGAAATACAGTTTTAGCACATAGTGTCAAAAATAATAATAATCTGTCAAACGTACAGTGCCAAAAGCTGATACATTTTAATTGTATTATAAACACACGCTGTAACCTTTTGATCTGGAAAACACTCGTATATACATTGGACCTTGTGCAGCCTCAATTTGCTTTGCACCCTTATAACCGAATCTATATAACACGACAACAAGTCTCAAGATTAATTTCTAGCACAAAAAAAAAAAATAAAAAATAAAAAAAGGAAAGTCTCAAGCGTAAACCCAACATTTGCTGGACAAATTGCCCATGATCTCTTCCTCGCATAAAAGATAAAACCCACCCAATCAAAGCTTTTTATATATTGTCACCACCACTGATAGCTATGGCTCTCCGGTTCCATTTCAGTCTTTATTTTTTATTTTTCTTAAAAATTAATAAAATTTATAATTATTTTTTTAAAAAAATCAAACACCATTCAATTTATAAATTGATGCACCAAAAGTCAACTAGTGTTTTACTTTTTTTTTTCCCCCCTTCTTTTTAAACTTCATACAATGACATTACAGTGGAAAAAAGAACTTAAATAATCTCCAATTTATATGTTAATAATAGCATTATATATTTTATTTGAAAAATACAATATTGCATTTACTGTTTCTTGTTATTATCAACTTTGAAACTCATAAAAATAAAAAAGTTAAGATAATATGATAGTAACTATATTTGGTGGTAAATTCACCATCAATCATCCAAGTTTATTTGGTAGAGTTTTTGCTTTTGCTTTTAACAAGTAGAAGAAAGGAAGTAAAAGTTGTGGTGTCCCAGTAAGTATTTGGAATTAATTAATTTTTTAGGTCAAAATGATCTCTAAAGTATTCTAATAGGTATTAAAAATGTTTAATAAAGTTTATAATGTCTAGTTACTAAAAATGTTAAATGAAGTTTATAATGTATAGTTATAAGTTTTAAAGTCTACTCAGAAAAGTGTTTGACATAAGTCATATTTTTTGCTCTGACATGAAGTACTTTTTGGAGACTAGAAACTCTTCTGACAGATTATCTAAATACTTCTAGAAATTGCTTTTGGACATGGGAAACCAAAAGCAACTTCTAGAAAGTTATGCCAAACAGATCCTATAGATATGACTAATTTGATATTAAAAACAACACTATACTCTATTAAAGAATACTAAAAAAAAAAATCTAACCATTAAAATCTTTGAAGATGCTCTTAAGATATTATTTGAATTGTTACACCTTTATTATATTCTTTTATATAACATACATTTTAGTTTTAAGTTTTATCTTTGGTGCGATTCTGATTAGATCTTAAAAAAAAAAAAAAAAAAAAAAACGCGAGAAGAATAATGATAGTTTGCAATTGTAGAAGAAAATTGAAGGCTCTGTTTCTATTCTAGGTGGGTAGGTGGTAGGCACCGTCTGATCATAGCTTGAATGTGATAGACAAAGATTTAGCGGCGATGGCATATTTTATCAAATATATATGAATAGATTCTAGCTGAATGTGATGGACAATGTTTTGTTTTTAGGGACGATCTACTCAGATAGCCAAAGCTGGCCATATATTTATATTAATATATATATATATATATATATGAAATATATAATTACAAATATATTCGTGTTAGATCTTTCCCTAGAATCTGTTCCGATATTATTGTAGTTTTAACTAAAGTTGGAATTTTATGCAAAGAGATATCGAAAAAGTTTTCACTGCGAGACAAATTTTAGGGTTGGTATGGCCAAACCAATGCGAGTGAATAACGTTTTACGTTAAAGTAGTTTGGTGAAATAGAGGGGCTAGCTAGCTTTATTAGCTCAGTTTGTTTTCAAACAGGTGTATCGTTTCTTTTGAGTTGTCCTTGACCGATATCAGAATCCAATGCAAAGGAAGTCATACATGAGCCTTTTCGGCCTCTTTAGCCGTTCCCAAGCAACACCGTAAAAATAATATATATATATATATATTTATAAATGCTCTTGTGTCCAGAAGCTCTTTTTTTTCTAGACACGTATGGCAAGTCAATTGAAGACCATTGGATATGAATATGAACATGAACGATGCTGATGAAGAATGTAGACATGTATACAATCTCTTAGATTATACCATCTCTCTCTTACTTAATAATAGGTCGTCAGACAACAGAATCATTCTATATATAAATAATCTCTTGTCCAACATTAGTAATTTTTAATAAATTTATATATAAGTTAAAGTGTAACATAATTTTTATTAACACAAAAAAAGAAATGTTACATTTATTCATTAATAATAGTAGTGTCATATGCCATTAATCGCATGTTACAAAGATTGTTCACAAAAGTCAGACATGAGATCTATAGATATATATATATATATATGTGTGTGTGTGTGTGTATTTAATGGTTAGAAAAATCATGAGCGGAAATGGCGCCTATATCAGGCACTAAAGTCTAAAGGCACATGATATAAGCACAAACTTTGCAATAAGTATAAGCAGTCGGACCACAAAGGTCGTAAAAATTTTGATAAAAAGTCGGTCATCAGTGTAATCAGTGAGCAGTCTTAGGCAAGAATCGACATGGGTGATTCATGTTTCTCTCAAACACATAAACAGACAGTTTTTCTTTTTTTTTTTTTTTTTTTAAATCATTTTTTTTTTCTTGGGAGTGAACATAGACAGACAGAGTTGTTTCTGAACAGTTACAGGTCTAGTAGACTATCTATGATTGTGTGTGTTGGCGATTCTCGGGTTTTAATCAAAACTTTTTGAAAAGTTGGACATATATGGGTCATGTTCATTTTAACAGTTTGTATATATATATATATATATATATATGGATCCAGCCAGGCAAAATATGAACCCATATGCCATGGTGAAAAGGAGAGAAAAAAATTCGGTTGAGATCATAATTTTACCCATTGAAAGATCGGACAGCAGAATCTCAGAGGACTGGATTTGATGGATTCCACGAAAACTTTTATGGTATTTGAGGAGGGTCGAGTCGACTAACACAACACCACCCCCCCTACCACCACCCCATATCTCATCTTGTCTCCCTGCAACTGCCCTGGCCTTTCCCAACACGAATAAGCTATAGCTTGGCCAACTTGTTAAAAGAAAACATTCATATAAGTTGATCATTCCCTACATCTTTCATATTACTCTATGAGGATATATATATATATATATATATGTATGTTATATAAGTTAGCACCACTAAGTTTGGTAATCCCTACCCCTCCCACACTTTTTGTTTTAACCTATATTAAATGGAAGATAATTAAGGATGTGGGTTGGATGGTGTGATGTGAATATACAATGCAATTTTATTCTTTTAACTTTCTTTTTAACACCGAAGTTTAATGCTCAAATTGTTGTTGTCCAGCACGCCCGACCTGCAGGCAATTATAGCCGTTTTTTGATCCAAAAAAGCAGAACATGCAGATTGTTTCCCTGGCATATATGTATCTGTGTGTGCGTGTGTGTGTGTATATATATATATATGTAGATGTTACAAATGGAAGAGGCAAACAGGCAGGCAAGGTGACAAACTGAACAGATCAACAGCCTCGGACCAGGTCAAAAAGAGACCCCTTTTTTTGGTTTTGTTTTTCTTTTCTCTTGTGTCATGTTAAGTAGCTAATTAGTGAGTATAATTAGTAAATAAAAGGAAAAAAAAAAAAAAAAAAAGTTTAGTCCAAAACGTGCTCATGAGGTGTTTTATCTATCATCAAGCTTTCTTTAGAATTCAGAAGAGATCAGGAAAAGCATGCAACGGAGTTCTCATGAAGACAAACAGGCCAAAAATTATGATGGCCAAGGTCCAAACTTACTGCCTTTGCAGCTTTTGTAATGAGCTATTCCCTGTTCACGCTGGGGCGTCCTTACAGAAGGTGAAAGTACAAAATGCCACTCCTACCGAGACATACAAAATTTAAAAAAAAAAAAAAAAAAGATGGTTGTGGTTTTTAACCATCACTACAATAAATAAATTATTTTAAAAAATAACAAATTATATATATATATATATGTATATATATATAAAAGATACCATGCATACTTTGAACCTGTGGAAAGAACAATGTAGTTGCAAGAGTTAATGCCCCCACTAATTTTGGCCTCCTTTTTATTTTATTTTATTTCTTTTTAAAATTTCCTTATACCCTAGATAATTGGACTGGACTAAGATACATTTCTGATGTCCAATATATCAGTATACACTTTGTCATTTTTAATATCAAAAGTTTAATTATTAACACTAATGGGGGCTCTTTTGTTATATTGTATGTGTAGCTGGTACTAGTCACCTAACAAACATCACTCTTGCGTACAAAAAGAAAAGCTACTTCTGATGATTAGCTTTAAATAACTCATTGGCTTTAATGATTAGCATTCAAATCCGATAAATTATTATTAGTTTTTAAGGATTGGAAATGCTTTAAGCACATGGATATTGTTGAAAACTTATAAAAACGAAGTTAGATAAGTGTCGGGCTGTGTCTTTTTCAGAAGTAGGCCTGATGAGAGTTCTTATTAGCAAAATAGCAATAATTTGTGTCGAGTCTCAGAAAATAATATTTATCAAGTATCAACTGACGGAAAAAAAAAATATATATATTCATAAAATAAAATAAAATAAAAATAAAATAAAAACTGATGGAAGAAAATAATAATAAAACTTTATTTTTGGGCTATTTTTTGTTGTTTCAGCTTTTGTGCTAATGGTGTGCCTTTTGATTCCATTTTTGATCCTAGCTGCTGACGACTTTGAATTCTGTCACGATTATAGGTTCAAATTTCACTCTCTATTGGGTAAAAAGGATTAGTTTTACTCTGTTTCCGAAACAAAATAGGTTTATAACATGCAAAGTATTGAAGAAGGCAGTGCTAAAACACCCTTAATTTTGTTTCTTCTTTCAGCTTATAATATATGTGTTCAAACGTGCCTAGATTTGATTGAAAGAATACATACATGAATCTGAATAGTAAGGTGAAAAATAGTCCCTATCCTTTTCTTTTTTTGGTTTGTTTGATTCGAAAAAATAGGATCAGTAGTATTCTCAATGTCACATTTCATTATTTTTTTTAAAAATTCAATGGAATTGCAAATAGTATAATATTATTGGTTCAATTTCAAATCTATAATTGTTCAGTCAAATATAAACACATCATTCTTACACGAATCGCTTTTAAAACTGGATCTTAAGTGAGAACTTGGGTTATAGGATTGGACTTCAAAATAAATAAATGGAATTAAAATTCTAATACTAAGACTCAAAGTTTTAGGGGAAAAAAAAATATACACAACCGTTATGACATCAATACTAATAATCTGTATCTTTGTTTAGATGGATAGAATCTCATTGTTCTTACATGATGTGGTTTTAGTAGTAACAAGGAGTAGTTTTAGCACAAGACTTTTCAAATAGTCTTACAATTATGCTTATAACCTATCAATCCAATATGGCTATTTTTTTTTTTGGGAGGCATTGGTATCTCCACACAGCAACAATCACTATATTGGGGCATTGCACCACTAGCTGAGGTTGTGTCATCACACACTATCCTATGTTGTTGTTTACCCATTTCCAACTTTGCATCACTGTCTTGGTCTTTTTTTGATAAAGAAAGATGCAAAATGAGATTTTGTTGGGATATACCTTTTTTTTTTTTTTTTTTTGGGTTACCACACCTATCTAGCTTAGATTTTCATTATTGGCTCCTTTTAGTCCTACAACACCCACCACCACCACCATCACCATGGTAGTAGTAGCTATGGAGAACCCTTTTTTTTTTATTTTTTTCCCCTCTCTGAATGGTTGTAGTAAACTAGAACCCTCCATGGAAAGAGTTTTCTCTGATGGTTGTAGTAAAACTAGAAACCCTCCATGGAAAGAGTGCCAAACAGCAGAGACAAACGATGCAATAACACAACATATATATACATGTATAATGTATAGAAAAATTGATGAAAGAGAGAATAAAGAGTACACATCCAAAAAACTCGTCTCCTCCCCCATGAGAGAGATTTTCCCATAAACCAAATGCCCTGACCCCAACGCTCCTCCCTTTTATTTATTTATTTATTTTTTTTTTTGGGGTTATAAGGAAAGAAAAGGCGAAAAAGAAAAGAAAAAGAAAAGGAAAGAGATCTCTCTCTCTTTAATAACTTTCTCTCTCTTTAAATTTCGTTTCTCTTTCTATCTCATGTCATGTCACTGCAAGTAGGCACCCTAAGCCTTTTTAACCCCCTTTCACACCCCCACGACATTTGTATTACCTTCGCCAGCTCATTCATTCATTCAACCCATTCACCAACCCTCTCTCTCCCTCCCCCCTCTCCCTCTCCTCTTCTCTTAACCCCCCCCTCTCTCTCTCTCTCGCTCTTCTTTCTCTCTCTAAAACTTTCAACACGTTTTTCTCCACCAGATCTCTCGGAGTGACCCGTGGAGATGCGTGCCCTTTAAGCCCTTTTTCTTGGTTTTCTGGGGCTCCTCCGTCATCCCCCCAATACAACCCTTTCCATTCCGTCTCAAAACTCCCTCTCTCTCTCTCTCTCTCGGCTCTCTTTCTCTCTCTATTATCTCTTATCTTTTTCTGGGTTCTCTTCTCTCCTGGGGGGTTTGACTTTTTCCGTGCGATTTCGCTCTGAATGATTTTGTGATAGGAGAGAAGAAAAAATTGCGAATGGGTTAGAGAGAGAAATGGGGGATGGTGGTGATATTCAACGATGAGGAGCTTAGCGAGATGAGCGGCGTCAAGAGAGGCGTAGACCACATAGAGGTTACGTGTGGGTGTACTAGCCACCGTTACGGTGACGCCGTTGGCAGGCTTAGGTGTTTCCCTCAATGGTGACCTCCAAATCACCTGTGAATGCACCCCTGGCTGTCAGGAAGGTCTCTCTCTCTCCCCTCTCTCTCTCTCTCTCTCTCCTTCCGCTTTTTGGGAAATGATGTTTCGATTTCTATGCATGTTAAATGCGTCTCTATTGATTTTCTCAGCTTATCGTGACACTGGTTTTTTGACGGTGATGTGGAGGCGCATTCTCAATCCAATATCTTTCCCACTCATGATCTTTGTGTTTTTCTTTTCTCCCTTATTATTATTATATTATTATTATTATTATTATTCACTTCAAGTGTATGTTTGTTTTTTTTGGTCTCAGTGAACGTGTTCCCTTTCAAATATAAAACCATCAAATCAGTTCTTATATATACACGTACATGAATATATATGTTTTTCTATATTGCTTGGTTTCTGTGGTTGAGTTTAGATTCAATGGTGTGTTTTGTCTCTACTTTGTGGAGTAAAAATATATATTACCTTCAAGTGGGCATCTTCAGAACGACACGTACACTGCCTTTTAATGGTGGTGATTGTAAACAAAAACTTCTGATTTTCCAAGATTTGATTTGACGCCAGAGTTCTGTTCTTTACGTTTTACAGAGTAAAAATATCATGTGCTATGGTTATATCATCGTAGGGTTTTGTCTGTTTTTTGTTCATCCTTTTTTGCTAATGAATTACAATGAGAATTCTGGTTGGTTCGATTGGTGTTTGGCTTGCAGTAAATAATAAATTTTTGCCTTTTAGGCTGCACCGTCTTTTCTAGTATCAAGTTTTGAACTTGAATTTTGAAGATTATGGTTGTGTGATTAAACTGACTTTGGTGCTATTCGTTTGTACATGTGATTTCTTTGTTTATGTTCATGACACATTTAAAATTTACAGTGTATTTTCTGACAAGGGATCTGAAAGTGGCGCTGACATATAATGTAGGTGGTTGTCTGTCATATTAGCATGCAAACACTATTGCTTAGAGATGAATTTTGAATATCTACAGTTTTAGAACCTTGTTCCGATTACCGTTTGAGGGCGTGACAATTAGGTTGTATCTAGTATTCTCATTTTTACTGATCATCCGAGGATTTTGTCCATCATGGAGACACTGTTATGTTTGTTGGGGAAAGATTTGTCCTCGGCGGAGTGACAGATGGGGATAAATGTTCTTCTTCAAAAGTTAAGAGCATGGACATATAACCACCTTGTTCTTCGCTAACTATTTGTTCTTTTTACTGTTGCTCGATCAAAATATTTTAGTCAGTCTGATATATTATATGGTATTAACATTCAAAGTACTATTATTCAATGCAGGGCTTTTCCTTAACTTTTGATGAAAAAATTATGCTTCTTACGTTTTTGCCTGTATGCCTATGGTTGTCATTTTTTCCTCCCCCTAACCTTATTTTTCATTTTATCTTTTTGGTGTTGTTTGTAACAGGAAAAATTGACTCCAGCTGCATTTGAAAAGCATTCCGGAAGAGAAACCGCTAGGAAATGGAAGAATAATGTTTGGGTCATAGTTAATGGCGAGAAGGTTCCGTTGTGTAAGACAGTGCTGCTGAAATACTACAACCAAACATCAAAACTGGTAACGGGTCTAACAGATCCATAATGGACGGGTTTGTCACCGCGATGAGTTCATTCGCTGTACTAGGTGCAACAAGGAGCGCCGTTTTCGTCTGCGAACAAAAGAGGAGTGTCGGATTCACCATGATGCTTTTGCAGATGGGAATTGGAAATGTGCTGATCTGCCATATGACAAGTATGTTGTAGTTAATTGGATTAGTACTTATGAACCCTTCAATTTATCGTGTTGATTCTCGTCCTTTCTATAAAAAACCATTATCCATTTAGGAAAATATAACTTGTTTCTATCTTTTTACTAACTACAATTGTGATGCACATGGAAGTATGTTTAAATTGTGGATTTGATTCAAGATGTTAACATGCATTTCATAGATTTTTAGTCGGTGGATATGTCTGCGTGGTTCGATTCTACACTTTAAGACGTTGCCATAATCTCTTTGTAACCTCACTTGGACAGTGTGAATTCAGTTTTATTACCTAGTTCATTTTTTACCATTTTATGTCTTTGCAATATATGGGTTACATTGGGAATTTAAACTACAATAATTTCTCGGTGCTTCTTATCTACTATTGAGATGTAGACAGTCTTGTTAATTTTTTTTCCCATAAGGAACCTTGCTGGTTAAACACTATCAGATACAAGGTAGTCAAATTGGTTTAATTCTATCATCAACTGGCAAATGCCAGATACTTTAGGCAAATTATTTATGGAGACGCTATTAGAATCGCCATGCAGCTGATAAATTATCTGAGTTGATCGTGCAGCTTTGATAAACTTGAGTCATAAAATGAAAGACTAACTTCTTAGAATTGTTGGAAATTCGAAATGTCCACTAGATAAAAATCATTGGAAGTACGATAGGAGCATGAAAGTGCCCATAAAAGCGGATTAATTCTAGCAGCCTTGAACAGAGGAGCCATCAAAACACTGCATATGTTAAATGTCATAAAAATGCACATCTAGTTAAAGCTAACAGAGAAGCTTGCAGTTTCTGAGTCAAGCTTACTGCGTGGTTGATTAATTTCAGACTTTATAGGTGTGGATCATTGTCAACAATGTAAATAGCCTGCGGTTTTTTATTTTTTATTTTTTATTTTTTTATTTAATTTTGTTGCTATAGTAGCTGCCTCTTTTCAAGTAACGTGAATAGCATTGAATATGTATAAGCAAGACTAGAAGAAAACTCTAAGAAGATCTGTGGATTACCAAACAAATGTTGCTTAAAATATAACAAACCAGTAGGAGATGAATGCTTTTTCATAATAATAATAATAATAAATAAATAAATAAATGTTGTTTAAAGTTGCCTGTGTGTGGCCAAATAAATGTTACTTAAAATTCCTTGTGACCACTCTTACTACTATAAGTATGGTTCTAATTCTGGATTGAAGCATTTTACTTGCAGAATTGGTGTGTATTATATATCGTTAATGCTAATTGATTTGCTTGCTTACACAGGAAATATATGTGATTGCCTTTTTCTGCAGTTTTGTGTTTGAAATTGAATAGTAGAACAACTTGAACAATTATTGCTTCGTTTTTTTCAGAATAACATGTGATGATGAAGAAGAGAGAGCAAGCCGCAGAGTCTACAGGGGCTGCACTCGTTCTCCGACCTGCAAGGGCTGCACTTCTTGCGTGTGCTTTGGCTGTGAAATCTGCCGCTCTTCTTCCGATTGCAGCTGTCAGACCTGCACTGACTTCACAAGGAATGCCAAAGTTTGAGTGACAAATTCTAAAATGGTCCCGGATATTTTCCCATTCATTTTGTGGGTTATTCATGCCCAATATTGCCTCGCCCCTTTCTTTTTCTCCAGATTCAAAAGAAGAAAAAGAAGAAGGGGAAAGAGAGAGCGAGAGAGAGGAGAGTGAGAGAGAGAAAGAGGGGAAGGAGGAGCTTCCAGTGACATGCTCTTTTATAATTATGTCAGACTTTGAATTTCCAGTCCTTGATTTCAATTATGTTGCTCTCATCGACTGGTTTAAAACCTATCTAAATTATTAGTAATTTATTTTTTACATAAATTAATCTTTGCTCGCTTGGAATCTCGTCTTTTTCCCCTTGTCTTTAGATTGTGTATGTTTGAAGTCGTATTCCTTTACGAAAAAATGCCATGGAATGTGCTCTGAAGGTATTCGAGTTTGAAAACCATGTCCCATGGCCAGAGGAGGAAGAAGAAAAAGGGGGAAACGTCAAGTACCTGAAAATTAAAGAAAAAGAAAAAGAAATAATTTTAAACGCACAAGTAACATATAAGAATTTGACATTTTCGTTAGAATCGATAAAGACGACACTGAACATGCGATATTCTCGAAAGGAGCCAATTTATCATCCTGTTTGTTGATCTTCCCTTTTATCTGCTCGTTTCTGGCTTTGAATTTCTTGTGACCACTCGTTTGAAACAAAAAGCAAATAAGACAAAAGTGAGGGCTAAGTTTAGTGATAGTTTTGTATCTCCATTGTTTCTGGTTTTGGAAAATGGAGGATTTGCATATGGATGCTGAATGCGTAAGAAAGAGGACTTTGTGAAAACCAAAATTCGATGAAAAAACCAGCATATTTAACAAAGTTCAAAATTAATGCAAGGCCTTCATTTTATAGCTTATTAAATGTTTGGAAAAACTTGTGATAAAAACTGTATTTTTGTCCTATTGATAGACATTACTCTTTTAGTAATTGAGATCAACTTTTCAATGGTTTGATCCAAGACTGGAAGTAGTCGCATGTTGAGCTGTAAATTTTTACAGATATAGTAAAAGTACAGTTCCTCTCATGAATTTTTCCGGTATGTTAAAAGCTTGAGCCAGAGGAATAATAACAGTCATAATCTTGATTGCTTCCAAGCTCTTCTGCCTGCAAAATTACCACCCCAATCATGGTTTTTTTCTTTAGAGGACCATTAGCGCTTCGACCAGCTTTTGCATGCCATTTGCATGGTAGAAGTTGTGTACAATGTGTAATGCATTTGAAGGGGAATATATATATGTATATAAATATATAATCTGGTGTTGGGTGAGTAATTGTCGCTGTAACTATAACCCATCCCAGACAATGCTAGTTGGTTGAATCCTTTTCGACCCACTAGTCCTGTTGTGCAGGGAAAAGGCATCAGATATTGTTCACTTGGTAAAACAGCAGAAGAAAGCTACGGTATCTGAGAGGATAAGATTGGTGTTATATTGAGAAAGAGAGAGTAGAGTTTGGCATGCGCTATTAGTAGACAATCCACAAAAGTAAATAATAAATAATAAATAATAAATAAATAAATAAATAAAATAAAAAAAAAACAGTTTGGCTGTTTACGCGTATGTAACAACTCAAGCTCATCATCGTCCTTGGACCTACTAGTCCTTTGAGCAATCCTGGTATCGGCACCGCCATCCTCCTCGCAGCCGTTTTCGTCGCCTGCATGCCGTGACCATTCCCACTTGCCGTTGTCTATTCATCATGTCGTTTTCATGGTCGGAAATGGTCAATATTGTGGCCAGCCATTTCGGCCTGCAGGTCGGCATCCCTTAATTACTGTCATCAGTTTTCTAGTTCACCTGTCTCGTTACAACTCTCTCTCTCTCTCTCCTCTCTCTCTCTCTCTATCTCTCTTTCTCTCCCTCTCTCCCCCTCTTAAGCCCCACCTTATTATTGCATCATGATCGGTACTAAATCGAGTATCTATAATAGCTAAGATAATAATATGAAGATAAACATATACATCACTTGCACGATTAGTTGTTGTGCGGATGGAGCTTAATTCAGTATCTTGACGCAGAGTTATTATATGTGGATTCATTTTAAAAGGGTTTGAGATACATGTAATTTTCATTTCATTATAGTGAAATTCTGCCGAGGTAGAGTGTAGATGTAGCTCTTATATACAGAGTAAACCTCTATAAATCTTGCTTGCTCATACACGATGAAATTTTCTTCATATTAAAAATAGCAATAAATAAGAATAAATTATATTGCTGTTGAACTTTGGTGCTCCTATCCCCATACCAATGTACCACATATTGGTAATAACAACATATAATGACCCGAAATTCTATTCTGTATAGTTAGTTTATGCATGTGTATATAAAACTATATTCTTTCCGCGTAGATCATATATATTCAACATTTGTTTTACAGTTGACCAAACAAGATCAGAGATTGGATCCTCATTTCTCTCATCTTTCACAATTATTACCTGCAGTGCAGAACGAGGAAGTCCAACCGCTATAATTTAATATCCGTTTGAATGCATTAATTCTAAAAAAAGGTCAAATAATATTTTATATACGCTCTCCTTTGGGAGTTGGGAACTCTAGATTCTAGATAATGTTTTTAAAGGTTTTTCCTTTTTTTTTTTTTTTTTTTTTTTTTTTTTTTTTTTTTTTTAAGAACTTGAAAATAAGAAAATTTAATGTACTTATTATAAAAAGGAAAAAACATTTGACCGATTAGAATTTGCAACAAATTTAATAAATACGCATATGTCACTAAAGAATTGTTCTAACATGTCGGTATTAGAATTGCAAACCTTAAAATTTTTATCACATTAGAGAAACGATATACTTGCGAATCAGAACTATGATAATTGCAAAATACAAATATATACTTGTAAAAGGTTTTATTATCATAAATTGGACCGCGGAAAATATATATATATATATATATATGTTGCTAAATATACATGGATATTTTCTAGTTTCTACCATGTAGGCAACAAAAAGTTTTACCAAAATGTAATGAAAGGAGGACCCCATCTACCACCAACAAAATAAATGCTGAAAGCTGTAATCTACTGTCTATCCAATCAATAAAAGTACATCTCCAACCACATATGTTATATGCATGCTGATGCGTTTGGCGCTTCACAGCCGCAGTACTAGTCCTTTATTGCTCTATATATCTATATAACATATATATACATATATGTATATATATTTTGTACCTGTGACTGTTAATGCATATTGGCTGGAAGCTGCCGTGTCTGCCTTTTTTAATATTTGACTTGTTCAATTGCCATACAATATATACATATACACACATATATGTATGTGTGTGTCTATATATAAATATATATCATTTAATGCACATAACCGGGGAGACCTAACAATGCATGTGACCTCTCTGGTTATACTTAATTATCCTCAATCTATGGCAGCCTTTCATTTTGTTTCAAATATTGTTTTGTTAATTTTTTTTTTCTTTGTTTGGTATATGCAATACTGATAGTTTTTGATATAGATATAATGGTTTAGAATATATTTTCATATTTATTGTAGAAATTGCCTCTTTTTTTTTTTTTTTTTTTTTTTTTTTTTTTGTGGCTTTTGTTATGTTTTGTTCTCTTCAATGATCCCAAAAGAACATGGTAACAAAACTTGTGGTGGGTATTGATGACCATGTCTGCATCTTTTTTGTGAGCACCTTAACATCAATATTAATGCGTTTGATAAAGAAGTATGAAGAAGAAAATTAAACGGGAATTTGTTTTGTTAATTTGCCTTCTTTCCCATTATGAATCATTCTTTTCTATAATGTAATTAGATTCACAAAACGTGTCAATCACCATAAGAAACGTGCTACTCAAAAAAAAAAAAATTTTTTTTGAAAAGATAAGAAATAGAGCGTTATATAATTTGATCTCTCTCGCTGTTGTTTGGTTTGCAACAAGATTTACACAAAGAAAAGGATATTAAGAAAAAGAATATATATGAACCATAATATGCACAAAATTGAATTAAAAAAAAAAAAAAAGGAGCTCAAGAATTAAAACCACTTACTCTAATCTGATCAGTACTACTAATACATGCCTAGATATATATATATATATATATATATATATTATCGATAAGATCGGAGTGTAGCTCCACAAAAGGTGCAAATAATAGCTCTCCAATACTTCCAATAAAACGGGACGTAACAAAATCTTGTGGCCGTCTTCATATCCGCCACGCTGGCGCCACCGCCGCACCGCGAGCAAGTGCCCGCCGCGGGCTTGCTACGCCGCACCTTCCTTGTCTGATCAACGAGAAAACAGAAGACTACCATGATGTTTTTGGTATTGGGATTTTGGGGGGCGGTGTTTTTTTTTTTTTTTTTTAAAGTTGGGGTAAATGGGAAGTTTGCAGTGAGAGCTGTGAAAGCAATTGCTGGTTGAGACTTGAGATGCTATACTAATGCAAAAGAGAGGGGCTATATATATATATATATATATATATATATATATATGCATGAAAGGAGTTAAAGGTCGAGCAACTTCTTCTCCGCGTTTTGATTTTGAGCCGTTCGATTTGAGATGATCAAGCGCCTCAGCTGATAGGTTCTGAACGGCCTGTAGTTTTTTGCCATGTGTTAACCGCAGTTGAAAACATTAATTGCGAGATAGGTTTGGGGTTATGAGATCATGACCATACACGTGGAGGAGATCAAAGGGTTTAGTTGTTGTAATGTGTAATTAATAGAGGCCAGCTATGTTTTTTGTTGAATGAAAATGGGGGATGGCAGTTAGTAGGTCCGGAGTTCAGAGTACTTACCAATTGCCAAGTTGTCTTTTAAGTCCTTTCCTTTTGGTCTTTTTTTTTTTTTAAATTTTTTTTTTTTTTTTTTTTTTTTTTGGGTGTCGTTTGCTTGGTAATTGTCAAACAAGTGTGTCGGGGACCAAAGAATATGAACTCCCTTTTCATTGGACCAAAAATGTGAACTCTGCCTTTCATGTTTGTTTTCCTATCGCTTTGTTGAAAAAAAAAAAAAAAAAGAAGAAAAAAAAAAAGGAAGAAGAAGATAGAAAGTGAAATGGTTAGATAATTCAACTTTAAAATGCTTTTGTTATTTCAAATTCTATGCTTATATATAGCCCTAGGCAGCTAAGTAATTAGTTCGAATTTCGCCCTCGAAATTAATAACTTATATACAAACACTAAGTTGGAATTACTCTGAACCTGATATGAAGTTGATATTGAAAAACAAATAGAAAGTGAGAGGAGAAAGAAGATTAAAAAATAACAAAAATAATGTGATTATGTGACTCCATGTGTAGTTAACTATTAATTAGACATAGATAATGAAATAAATTTGACAAGACTTATTAACATAGTGATTAAAGCATAGGCGTAACAAATTTGACAAAAATAGTCCCAAAAAATATATAATGTAGTATTTAATCTTTCTTGAGGTTAAGTTAATTTCCTACTAAAATCCCAATTTTGAAAGGAGAGTCGTAGCTAGGGTAGGGTGTTAGATAGTCTCAAACGCTTTCTAACTTGACAAGTGATATTGATATTGTATTGAATATTGATGGTCCGTTTGCTAAATGAGTTTGAATTGAAAATTTTAAGTTTAAGTTGAAAATTTTTGTTGATTTTTCAGAAAAGACAAATTTTTTTTTAGAAAAAGATAAAAATTGAGATAAAAAAGTACATTTTAGTTTGAGATGAGATTGTTTACCAAACAAAACATGAGAGTACAAATAAGATAGCGGGACTTAAACCTTGATCACTAAACTCATTTATTGAACTAGTTTAGAGATGGTCCCAATTGCTCGTGGAATATGCCTGCTTGAGTTGTAAGGGTTTTAATGGTCCTTAAATTTGAGCCTATCTGCCCATAACGCTCTCTGTTTTCTTCTTTATTAGTTAGTAAGCGTCCACACCAAGTATCATACGGTGGTTATATACGTTACTATTTCTTGTGTAACAAAATAAATAAATAACAGAGAGAGAGAGAGAGAGAAGGGAGAAAAAGATAAAACAAAACAAAATCTACACTGTTTTTTTTTTTTTTTAATTGCTATTTTTTTTTCTTTTACTTGAATGAAATGTTCAAATAAAATGTATTCCTCCCCTATGTTCAAGTAAAATGAAATGCTCCTTTCAAACAAACACCTTTCAATTGAATTCGAGAATCATATAAAATTTTGATTTTTTTTTTTTTTTTTTTTGCTGAGAATTAAATTTTGAATTTACTCCTACCAATTTATTTCAACTTAACTATCCACACAAAACTAAGAATTGCATTTCATTTAAATTTATTGGTGAAACCGATCAATAATTAAAGTTGAAGTTTTTTGTATCATGAGATCATTCGAGTCAGTATTGATATTTGCATTTTCTGAATTCAAAATACAATCAACCTTAAAAAACACACACACAATCTCACCGATTATTTATTTTTATTTAAAAAAAAAAAAAAAAACTCTTTAAAGAATATGTATTATCTCTTCAATGTCTAGTACCAATATCTATTGCAGTGTAAACATATATAAGGGCCTATATATATATATATATATATAAAAGGAGAAGAAGAAGGGTGGGTTGTTCTTGCATTGTCGAACTCCAACATGACATAATAACCAGATCCAAGTAAAGGATTGAGTTGTTTGGGTGACACCAACTGATCAGATCAGCAACTGTTGGGGTGGGTTGGGGTTGGGTGTAGGAAGTTAAAAAGGTATTCTAGTACACTAATTAACACACCCCATATGTTGTTGCAATGTTTGTCAGTCTCTGATATCCCCACCAATCATAAATGTTTTTTTTTTTTATTTTTATTTTTATTGGGTACATCACTTCCATTTTTGTGTTCTATTGCAGCTGTAAACCAAACACACAGATCAACCTTTTTAACATTTCATTTTTTTTGTGGTGCAAATTTGAATTTCCCGGTTTTTATTTTAATGATCTAATTTATGACTAGAGTAATTTTATAACACGCGCTTTAAAGTGGACACTTTGAGATTATTTTGTTTAAAAACCTAATGGCTAAAAAACAGTTCATAGCTCATACTAATATCACATAATAAGTGGCGTACCGTAAAAAGACAAACAAATTATATAATTTCATCAATTTGATCCGCGTAAATAAGGACAACTGAGGACCATTTTGTAAATATCCATTGTAAATAAGTGAGGCTTTTCTCCAAATTAACGCATGGATTAAGAGTCAAAGTAGCCCCAAGTTGAGCTGGAACCTACAAGCAGTAGCAGAGTCATGTTTTTACTAATGGGAGCACTCCTTTAATATAGTCAGTTTTTTTTTTTTTTTTTTTTTTTTTTTTAACTCAAAATGTACCCTAGCTTTTTATATGCAAGTTTAATTGAATTATTTGAATATTTAATGCCAACTGAAATTTTCTAGCTTAGAAGCATTTATATCTCTAATTTTTTCCAAATTAAAAATCTAATTATACGACAATATTTTTCAAGTCTATAAACTTTTGGTGAGTGTAAACCTATATACTCAAACATACATATTTTCAATATTTGAAGACTAACAATAAAAAGAGGGGGAAAAAATAAGAAGAAAAGCAAAGAGTTAAAAAAAAAAAAAAAAAAAAAAAAAAAGGAGCCCCATTGAAACATTATTCTTGGCTCTTCCTTTGCTTACAGATAGGTAGATGAATTAAAAGTACTTAAAGATTATTATTATTATGCATAACAGAGACTGAAGAAAATAGCATGCATTGAGTTATGATAATCAGGATAAATAAGTTCATGATTTAGGTTACTTACGAAAACTTCCTTAAAATTTTGTGTACATATATATATATATATATATATATATTTCAAATGACTTCATTTCATTGTGTCCCTCTTCCTCTCCCCCTCTCTCTCTCACCCCAATTTTTTTCCAAATGATGAAAATACCCTTGTTAGTATCCCAAAATAATAAAAAAAGTCCATTGCAAACACAATTTCTAAACAGCCCAGATTCAAAGTTAACGCGAGACAAAAAATTAAAAAAAATTTAAAAATTAAAAAGAAATAAAAAAAAAAAAAAAAAAAAAAGAAATAAAGGGGGAGCCCATTCAACAACTAATGACTTGTCCATTGAAATGTTCAGTTTGGTTGATAAAAGCAAAACCCTAAACATCTCACATTTCTTTTTTCCATCTTCTAGCGTCCATCCAATTTCTAATGAATCGTGACTATCGTTCAATTTTATGTAAGCAGTAACTATCTATTCTTTCACCGTGAGAGGAGCCTATTAATTTGATTTGTGCAATTCACATAAATATTGACGTCTTACGAATATAATAACATTTAGAGCCCGTTTGAATTTAGGTTAAATAACATGTTTCAAACAATAAATTCAATTTATATTAGAGAAAACTAAGTATATATATATAACCTATTCCTTAGAAATAAGTTTTCATGTGATCTCGATCTAGAAAAAATAATAATAAAATAAAATTTCTCCAAATTTTGAGTTTCAAATATAAGAAAATAAACTATACAATTCTCTTTATATTCATTTATTTCCTGAGGAATTGCAATTAATGAAGAAAATAATTAAAGTAAACAACAAAGTTTTAGAATATTTAAAATAAATAACAAAATTTATCAAGTATATAAAAATTTACCAGATAAACAACAGATTTACTAAATAAATTACATATTTGCAATAAATAAATTAATCAGATAAATTTATTATTTATTATTATTTATTTTAAAAATTTTGAAAACATAGTTTTACTTTAATTATTTCTACAAAAAGGGTAAAGCTGCGGTAAAACTTCTTTTATAAATCCTATCGATAAAACTCATTTTAAAACCGTTAAGCTGTAATCGAACTGTTAAAATGTTATTTGTGTATCATAATTATCATATACCTTACCACATATTAGTATAGATTAAGAAATAAAAATTAAAAAAAGAACCACCCATTTTCTTCCCTGACGCCGGCGACGGACCCCCCGACCAAATCTGCCCCCCCCAGAAGCCGACTAGGCCAGGCGCCCCCCTAACACCGACTGCCCCCTCACCCCTGACGCCAACAAGACCACCCCTTCCCCGTACTTGAGTCCCCCAAACCCGACACCGACCATACCCCCCCCCCCCCCACCCCCCACCCCCGAGGCCGACCAGACACCCCCCCCCCCCCCCCCCCCCGCCCCGTGCTTCAGCCTCCCCACCCCTGAAGCTGACCAGACTTCCCCTCCCACTACGCTCAAGCCCCCTCACCCCTGACGCCGACCAAACCCCCCCTTCCCCCACCCCTGACGCCGACCAGACTCTCCCCCCCCCCCCCCCCCCCCCCCAACTCGAGCCCCCCCGTCCCGACCCTAGTGACAAGAATTTTTAAATTTTCTTTTTTTTATTTTATTTTATTTTTTAATTTCTTAATCAAATACTATTGTAAGGTAAAGTGTATGATAATTACCGTACACAAGTAATATTTTAGTCATTCGATTATATTAGAATAGTTTAAAATTGAGCTATATCGATAGGGTATATAAAATTTTTTTTACCATAGTTATACCCCTACAAAAATACTATTTACTTCTCTCCCTCTTTTTATTTTCTAATGTAAGAATCTAGGTTCCAAAGAGAAATAGGCGCGCACTTTTAAACTTACAAAAATCTACGAACAGACAACACCTAGATTGCTTCTTTTTTTTTTTTTTTTTTTTTCCAGCAAAAAAACTCACTCTCTGACCACCAATCTGGTCGCCATTTTCATGAAGCTCTTCTTCCAACGCCATTGCAGCTCTCTCTCCTCCTCCAATCTTCACAACCCCAAAAACCCATCACTCAATGAATCCCAAATCCGCCAACTTTGCAAGCTCGGCTCGCTTGCCGATGCATTTCGAGTCCTGAACTCCACCGATCGTGGCGAAATCACCGTCAAACCGATTCTATACGCTTCTCTTCTCCAAACTTGCGTAAAGGCTGTTTCTTTCAAGCCCGGCCTACAAATCCAAGCCCACGTCGTCAAGTCTGGCCTCGACACTGATCGCTTTGTGGGGAATAGCTTACTTGCTCTTTACTTCAAGTTGGGTTCGATGATTTTGCAGACTCGGAGAGTTTTCGATAATCTTAATGTCAAGGATGTCATTGCTTGGACGTCAATGGTGAGCGGATATGTGAAGGCGGGAAAACCTGAAAATGCGGTTTCATTGTTTTGGGAAATGATGGAGTCTGGTGTCGAGCCAAATGCGTTCACTTTATCTGCCGTGATCAAGGCCTGTTCCGAGATTCCGGATCTGCGGCTAGGCCGGTGCTTTCATACAATGGTTGTGAAATATGGATTTGATTTGAATCTTGTCATTGTTAGTTCTTTGATCGATATGTATGGGAGGAATTGCATTGTCAAAGATGCACACCAAGTGTTCGATGAATTGCCCGAACCGGATGATGTTTGTTGGACGTCGGTTATTTCAGCGATGACGAGGAATGATTCGTTTGAAAAAGGTTTGTCCTTGTTTTACTCGATGCAGAGGAATGCCGGGTTTTTTCCGGACGAGTACACGTTTGGAACGGTTCTTGCGGCTTGTGGTAATATGGGGAGGCTAAGACAAGGTAAGGAAGTGCATTCGAAGGTCATTACTTGTGGGTTTTCTGGGAATGTGATTGTTGAGAGTAGTCTGGTTGACATGTATGGGAAGTGTGGGTCAGTTGATGAAGCTCGACGTGCTTTTGATAGGATGACAGTGAAGAACTCGGTTTCTTGGACTGCATTACTGGGAGTGTACTGCCAAAATGGAGAATTTGAGTCCGTTATTAAGCTGTTCAGGGAAATGGAAAAGGATGACCTTTACAGTTTTGGAACTGTTCTTCGTGCATGTGCAGGTTTGGCAGCAGCAAGACAAGGGAAAGAGGTTCATTGCCAGTATGTGCGAAAAGGTGGTTGGAGGAATGTTATTGTAGAGTCTGCTTTAGTCGATCTCTATGCAAAATGTGGTTGTATAGATTTTGCCCGTAGCGTTTTTAGTCAGATGCCGGTTAGAAATTTGATAACATGGAACTCAATGATTTGTGGGTTTGCCCAGAACGGAAGGGGTGGAGAAGCACTTGGCCTATTTAATGAGATGATCAGGGAAGGCATTCAGCCTGATTACATTAGTTTTGTTGGGGTTCTTTTTGCCTGTAGTCACTCAGGTTTGTTTGAGCAAGGAAGAAAGTACTTTAATTTAATGACAACAGAATATGGAATGAAAGCCGGTCTTGAGCATTATAACTGTATGGTTGATCTTTTAGGCCGTGCTGGTCTGCTAGAAGAAGCCGAGAATTTGATTGAGAATGCGGATTGTAAAGACAATTTATCTCTTTGGGCAGTTCTCTTGGGTGCCTGCATGACTTGTACGGATTCTAATGCTGCAGAGCGAATAGCAAAAAAGATGATGAAGTTAGAACCTGATTGCCACTTGAGCTACGTTCTTCTAGCTAATGTGTATAGAGCAGTTGGCCGATGGAATGATGCGTTGAAAGTAAGGAAATTGATGAAAGATAGAGGCGTCAAAAAGACGCCGGGCAGAAGCTGGATCGAAACTAATGGTAAGATGGAATCTAATTTTGATGCAGATTATCTCAATGTTTCGGGAAAAACCAAATTTCCAAGCAGAGGGAGTATTGGGTGAGAAGTGAATCGAGGTGTTTGACTTGTATAAAAGAAACATACGTCCTATTTCTTTACTACTGAGAACAATAAAATCAAACAAAAACGAACAATCAAGCGCATGCAACAGTCGTAGTGGTTCATCCTCCTAAATATGAGAGCAAGTGTTGAAAATTTTCATTACGGTGAAGAAGACTAAAAAATCAAGCCTCACCGTCTCTCAGACTCGCTGTGTCTCTCTCTCTAACACTTATCCCCAAAACCGGTGCCCCCAGCATAAGTAAAGCTGGGGCAACTGAAATTACTGTGAAAACCCCAAGATCGGATGCGTGTTTAACTCCGCGTCGTGGCAATTATTAGACATCACATATCCAACAGCTCGTACCATTCAAGAAGTAGAAGAATACAAGACAATTTGCCAAGGCTGAAGTAAGCTCATGAACGACTTCCAAGTCTACAGAATGGAGCAGGGAAAAAGATGTTGGAGAACTTTTTTGAGTGATCGATTTGTTCAAGTAGGGAATTGAAGAACTGAATAGATTGGATAAACAAAAATTTTAGTGACTTGTTGTATATTTACTAAGATATAAACAACAGAAATTACAATTTATCACTAAAATCCTGCCATAATAATTCAGAGTTTGTACGAGATGATTGCATCGACCGCATACCGATAACCAGTAGTTACAGTTTGTATCCGGCATTCTGATCTGATCAAGTTAGATCACTTGGAACACATCCGTAATTCTTGATGCTCAGCAGCCGGACTATAAGCTCAGCATAAATATCAGTACAACGGGACAGGAAATGAAGTACCGAAATATGAAATATCACTAGAAAGGAGGAAAAAACAGATAAATCGCTTTTATAGAAATCAATATGAAGGAAACAAATATATGTCAAGATCGGACACAAAGATGGACACTATGTGACTGCACAACTGTAGGTCTAACAAGTTAATATCTCCATTCTTCTGGTTTTAGTACATTCCTCTCTGATATGACAAAATAAAAGAAATCAAGGAAAACTACAAAACAAGCCATCAAGCTGTGAAAAGTGCCTGCGAGATGGGTTGGGTAAATCGCCTCTGCATTCACAAGTAGCATTTTCATTACAAAGCCGTGGCATTACAGAGCTGCCATCATGGTTGATCTTGCAGCCTCGCGTTTCATCTCTGCAGCCTTGCCACTGCCCCGGAAATACATGTAGACTTGCTGCACAAGAGAGCCAAAAAATGTAAGATACCAAAACGACGCAGCATGACGAAGATAGTTGCAGTTGAATATTGAACCTGAATAACCCAGACGCTGAGCATCGACTCGAGGCAGAACAGTCCAAATCCAATAAAGTAAAATATCTGCAACAATGAAATATTGGTATGATCATTAACTCAAAAATTAAATGACAAAATAAAATCCTACTTATTGGTACTGTAATAAGTATGTATCTAGAGAAACGAAGAAAAAACAAAAAGCTTTGTAGCTGTTTAAATAATTCATCAGAAAAGTAAACATAGAGCAGTAGAAGGATGCAACTTACCCCAACCAAAGCATGATTGCCCAAGAGATCTATCGCAGGTAAAATACCCCTGTGCCCATAATCGCACCATACAAACATTAGTTCAAGAGAAGATATTAAAGCCAATATCCTGCAGGAACTATGACGAGTTGATGAATAATCTTTTCCCTCGTAACAACAAACAGAATACTCACGTGAGAGATTTTCCCTTGAAAATAATCGGAGGAGCAACTGCAGCAAAGATGCAAAAGACAATATGGAGCTACAAGGAGAAATGAGGGCAAAGTGAGGCATATTTACCTTTTTTTTTTTTTTTTTGACCAATTATACTCGAATGCAAGAAAAGTACAAATGACAAAAACGTAAAAGACTTACCAGGTAAAACATGAAAAACCATCCAAACTTCAGAGCACTGTCAGTCCTGTAGTAAAAGATGCAGAGTTATAAACAAGAATTCAAATATATTAGGATAAAAGAAAAAAAAAATGAAACAAGAAAAAAAAAACGAAACAAATAACAAAAAGACCAAACATATGGTGGCAAATTCGACTAACTAGTTCAAATGAAATAATCACTACGGAACACACACACGCACACGAGAGACAGAGAGAGAGAGAGGACAGGATTACAATAGCAGGTTACAGGTTGGTCCTAACAAGTAACAACAGTGGGTGGGAGAAGAAAAGTTTCAAAGTCAATTCATTGATCAATACACCTTTTGTCCATTGAAGAACATATTAAGAACCAATATGAAAGGATTTAAAAGACAACCTTGGGATAAAGTCGATGGGTTAAAATACTATGCACTACAAAAGAAAAAAAAAAATTGAATCCAAAGTTCTATATGCAGTACACACTTTGTTTCTTAACCTGATTAACTAGTGTGATCTTGATATACATAAAAGAGTTCTTGTCCTCAGATGCTTTAAGATTTCACCACTAGTTTACCACCAAGCATTGGTGAAACCTATAACATATAGAGTTTCTCTAACACGGTAAGCCTTGTTTTCCATTGCAGGACATTCTTACTCAACAAAAACAAAATTGCATTCTTTTTACAAGATACCGTTTGGGAGTCCAAACTATAATGTCGTGATGAAAATCTACAACTACATGGCAAGCCCAAGTATAGACAATGTCAAATCACTTAAGAGTAGTAAGTACCTCATCGCGCGATAAAGTGGACGATACCACAAAACATATGCTCCAGGCACCCCTGAAATGAAGTATATGATAGCCAAAAACCATATTGTTGGACCTGCATACAAGGACAAGTTCAGATCAAATTAAGCAAACACATTAAATAACACAGTTAATAGTATTAGAAAAAGTTGCAAAGCAAACCTTCCCCTTTGATCCAAGCAGTGGAAACAGCAATGATATTCCACAAAAGACAAGCACACAAACCTGCAGGACACACCAGTGTTTTCATCAATTCAAGTCACCAAACGATCTATTACTATTCTTTTCCACAGAAACAAAATATAACAACAGGGAGATACAGTGGCCTCCAAGAAAAGCATCTCCAGAGATAATAGTTGAGAAAATTGAAGTGCTCTATAACCACCAGTGTCTCTAGGTTTTACAGCCCTAGTGTACTAGAAACTAGAATATAAGTTTGCTATAAAGTAATACTAAAATTTAAATTAAAAAAAAATGTTCAGATCATTTAAGATCTTCAACCACATAGCAATAAATATTAAACAATGATTCTAAGAGGCAGTTTAGTGTGGCAGTGCTGATAAGATAATTGTTAGCCGTGAAGTTTAAAGCTATTGTAACCAGAAGTAGGCAGACGTTTAATAAGTTCTATTTCTGAAACTATTGTGGAATACTAAAAATAGAAATGAGTTTTCAAAAATTAAGTAATTTTTTTTTTTTTTTTTGGGTTAGGTAGCTAAATATGTAAATTTGAAAATAAAATTTACCATTCGGAGTGATCTAGGACTAGCACATTAATCTTGTCTTGCTTCTCAAATGTTGCTGCAGGGCAGCAATTTATACTATCTACTGGGCAAAGGCCGGTTTTCAGTTTTACCAAACACCTATCTGTTGTAGATTGATTAATAATTTAAAAGCAACCTTCAAACAACAATTCCAAACAGGCAAAAAGTCTCTAATTACTAAAAGAAATAGCACTTGGACATACCCAAGAATGTTGTGAACGCAACGTATTGAATCCTTTGAAGATGAATTGGTATTTCATTTGAAATGTCATGGTGGATGATAGGAAAAAACGGTGGCCAATTCTTCTCCTCTATAACAATTCCAGCTGAAAGAAAAAATACGTATTCTTGTAAACATTCATGGCATACATTGATTAAACCAAATCTTTTCTTTTTGAGCACATATAGGAAAATGGGCAAACCTCGTTGAATAGCATCTTCCTTCCGTTTTAATTCCTGCAAAACAATTGCCAGTGAGTAGTAAGAGAGACGATTTACGTCCAACGCTACAAGACTCCACAACTAATACAAGGACTACACTTTATCTTTTATTATTAGTTAGAGAGACAGAAAAATTCCCATTTGCACAAAAAAAATAATCTAGGATGTAATTTTGGACAAAATATCAGTCTGAGTATCAGATTGGCATGCTCCATTTAAAATAAAATAAAAAAAAAAAAAAAAAAAAAGGGGCTGAATTTTACTTTCATTTTGAGCCGTTAAGTTAACACCTCACTACAAAGAGGCCCCTCGAGTGAACCTCAAAATTTACATCCTCAAACAAAAATATAATAGAAGTTAATGTCTACACAATTTGACAGACATAATACGATATACGATTTCACAAATAAGCCACTTATTGGATCTAATGATCAGTTAGAAGGAGAAATTATGAATACCTGTTCCCTCCTCCTTAATTCAGCCTCTTTAGCTTGCAGTTCCTTCTCCTTTGCTTTCAAATCCTAAAGATAAAAGGTGGGAAAAAAAGGAAAGAAAAAAAAGCTGAATAAAGAGACTTTGTTTAAAATTGAACCACAGTGTGAAAACATACTGGATGTGGTGTGCAGATTTTATTCTACCTTTGCATTATCAAGGGGAATATCAATTGTTGCACCACGATCATAGGGTTCCGGAGGTAGGGGTGAAAGCCTTGAGGTTGCTGGGGGAACACTCCCAGGGTTCTAAAAATATAATGAACAAAAAAAAAAAAAAAAGGAACACATAACTATAAGATAGCATCAAAGTATCTATAGGGCATTTAGCAAGAAAAAACCAAGTACCAAAATGGAGTCAGTACTGAATGTAAGAAAAGACAAGTAAACACGAGGGAAGTATAAATACAACTTTGAAAGAGCACTCTTTAAAAGAAAGGCAGTAAAAACAAGAAGTCAACAATCTGTGCTCCAATTGCATTACTGATTGAAATCTAGCACAATTCTGGACATGGAACTGTTTGCAAATGAAGGAGCTGACAGCAATTGCATGGAATATCTTCACACACAAATGGGGAAAATAGAAACTTAAGTTCACACGCAGATGGGAAAAATAGAAAACTAAGTAAATGGTCAGCTGCATGTTTAGTTCATCAATTACCGAATAATTTCAGAGGATATGGAAATCCACACTCCGCAACTCAACTTTTACCAGCAAACTTTATCTAGTATTCAAATGTTAACGACCCAAGCAAACAGAATCAAATCTGCGTGTCTAAATATCCAAAGATTTTTACTTCCACAACTTTGAGAATCCAAGAACCAACTACATCCGTATCTCCCGAGCGAACTAAAACTGCTGCGCAGAATAAAGATGCAAAATGCTAAATAATCCCCGGCTTCGAATTTGCAAGTTCCAACATTGGCATTATTCATGCTGAAAAAGAAGGTATCAGGGAAAGAAAAAAGGGCAAACTTACTGTCATATAAAAAGCACCTCCATAATTTGATTGCCCAGATCCCTTCCCTCGACCTCCTTGATCCTAACATTTACAGCATGAAAAAATTTCCAGATTATAGCTTATAATTAACAAATTCATCAATAACGAAAATTAACTTTAAAAGAAAAAAAGTAACTTTGTTCATTAAATTTTGATGTGAGGATGAAACGGAACATAAGAAGATCTTCGAGACAAATGCTTGGTTTTTAAGATCCGTATCATCCATTTTCCAAACAAAAAAAAAAAAACGAAGATTAAGTGAGAACAAAAATATACGCGCTACATTGTTGATTTCGAACAATCAAACCAATTACGAATCAAAATCAACAAAGAAAAAAGAAGGAAAATCGAAGGAGAAAATTGAAAATCGAAAGCGACAAAAACATGAGAGAATCTACTTACAGCAAAGGGATTGACCTCTTCCTCTTCGAAAGGATTTGAATCGTAACGACTCATCGGCAGATCTAAAAGAAGTAGAAATGAGAGGATCTGAAACAGAGTAGACTAGGGTTTCTGGAGATGGAGAATTTGGTATTTGGGATTTGGGATTTGGGGTTGTTTTGTTCCGCTGAATGTTGGCGCGTGAAAAAGGTAAACGACGGAAAACTTTATCTACAAAAACCAATAGATTAAGAAACGAGCATACGTTATTCAAAAAAATAAAATTTTTTTGATGTTATGGTACTAGCATGTATATTTAAACACTAGTCAAACTCTGTAACAAAATAAAAAAAATAAAATATTTGGTCCCAAAAGCATTCACTTCCCAAAAAAAAAAAAAAAAATTTGTTAGGTTTAGGGTGGAAAACAAGTTCTTTGTCGTTTTCACTTGAAAGTTCTTTGTCGTTGGAGTTGAAAAACGTGTTGCTTTTTTGTCGTTTATAGCACTATATGATGTCGGCTTTTTTTTTTTTTTTTTTTTTTTTTATTATAAATATTGTAAGGGTATGTCGTTCCTATTTAAACGTTGGGGAAATAAGTTAAAATTGCTTCTTCTTTTTTTTGGCGCTAAAATAGTCTATAAATTGTTTGTTGTTTGTAGGCTCGTAGCTGATAATTGAGAGTGATTGATGAGGAAGTTACGAGTTGAAGAGGAAAAGACGAAAGGTACTTGTCGTCGTTCTTTTTTATTACTGTTTTATTCCTGCTTTTAATAAACCCTTTTTTTTTTTTTCTCAAGTAAAAATGTGTTATGTTATTAGCATTTCATATTTTATCATTGTGATTTGTTGTGGGATTGTTGGACTTTTGGGGATTGACCAAAGTGGTATATGATCTGATCGTCATTATAATATATGGAAAATATCAATTATAACATTAAGGAACTTTTCCATAATATAATTGTAGATGAGTAAATTGTTTCACGCAATAAAATAGTCTCAAGTGAAAACAACAAGTGGTTGCCTAAGTAACAGTAATTCATAATATTCGTGTAATAGGATTAGAGGATTCAAATCTCCCCATTTCAAGTTCAAAAAAAAAAAAAAAAAAAAAAAATGCAAGTGTCTGCATTTACACAACACAGATGTAAATATCAAGATTCGTAATATCTAATATCTTAAAATGACCGTATTAAAATTCTCATATTGATATTATTCGTTGATCGAGTTCAACATAATAAGATACACTTTCATCACATATTGTGACATTGTAATTTGTAATGTTATTGATAAATTGCATTGTGCTAAAATAATTGTTAAAAAATGATGTTCTTGATAAATACAAACATGTGAAGCACGTGGGTCCAACTGGTTAAAGAGATAGAAATCACATGAACAAAAGGCTATTCGCATTAGACATTGCGTGGAGCAGCAAATTACTAGTCCCCGTCAATCACCACATCAGACCACCTCTTCCAGGCTGCATATCCACGTTGCATCTGACTTCAACCACACACATTCATACATTAATATCGCTCCTCATAAGTTCTTTCAAGCATAATCTAACGGTAATTTCATATCTGATTTCTCTATAAGGTGAAAAATTCAAATCTCGCACCCCAAGTTAAAATAAAATAAAAACTTAAAAAAAAAATTGAAAACCTTAGAATCTTAATTCAAAATGCCATATCCAAAAGAATACACACGGGAAAATTTTTCCATTATCAAGAATTAGTAGTAACAAACGATAACGAGGGTTAGCTTTTATGTATGTTATAGACAAGATTTGCAATAGTTAATGAACAATAGAATGATTACAAACAATTGGCAACAAAATTCCGAATGTCTCCCGACCGACCACAGGGCTCCGTAGGATGACCAGAAACAATCCCTTGGCGAAAGAGAGCTTTGAATGGTCAATCTGATCTGCGTTAGTGTAGGGACTTCATGTCTGATGGTCGTTTTGTTCGGTTCTGTCAGTTTCAGCATCGGAACTTTCATGACTCATAAGAAGCTAGTCACTAGTTTTATCTCTCTTGCCAAAGCTAGTCTTCATTTGATCCACCGCCGTGACGCTCTCTCCGAATCATGGCTGATAGGTCCTGGACAACTTCAGGCATTTGTGGTCTGAATTCTGGCTCAGACTGTATAAATGCATTTAAGTTGAGACCATTTTCTAATAAAGGATATAAAGAAGCAATCAACTATACAAGTTAAGAGAAGTAAAATGTTTACTTGAACACAACGTGCTATAATGTCGGCAAAGTGCGATAAGGATTTTGCAGCGTACTGTCCGTTGAGAGAAGGATCAACCATCCTTGACAATGCATCAATGTCGTGAAGCTGGGGTATCGCCCACCTGACCAAAAATTGCTCTCCTCGACTCCGGTTCCTGTGTGTCCAGAATTCACGAGTAAAATTAAGCAACCAAAGTAATGGAAGAACAAATAAAAAACTTCAGAATCATTTACTTTTTCTACCTGTCATACGACTGGCGACCTGTCAAAAGCTCTAGCATAACCACTCCAAAACTGTAAACATCACTCTGAGAAGTGTATATTCCTGACTCAAACTCTGGAGCTCCGTAACCGTAGGCTGATAGCAAATGTCCTGACAGCTGGGAAAAGGAAAGAAGTTTCAATCATTCATCTCCACTAGCAAAGAAGTATTAACAAGCCCTTGCGAACAATCAACCAACGATGAAATCAGTGTTCGTAAAATTAGTAAAGTTGTGTTTTCGTTAAAATTAGTAATGCTGTTGCATAAAAATATTGAACCAATGCACCCTGAACTTTTTGTCATTTACAAGTTGGACTCCAAACTTTCAAGTTGGCATTTAGGACCCTTAATTTTGGCAATCCTTCGTGACGCAGTCCAATTTTATAACGGACATCAATTAATGGAGGGTACTAATGGTCCCAAATGCCAAAATTACATAGTTTAGGGTCCAACTTGCTAACCAACAAAAAGTTTAGGGGTGCATGTTGTGTAAAAAAATATGGGGCATTCCATCCGCTAATTAACATCAATTAGCTATTGGACCACAACTACAACATATTTTCAGTTAAGTGTCCTATTTGGTAAAATTGAAAGTTCAGGGGGTCCAAGTCACAAAACATCAATAAATTTAGGGAGCACCAGTGCGCGCACACACACACACACACAAACAAAAACCATTAAAATCTAAACCAAGTTTCCTCCTGTCCTTGGGGTGATAGATGTTGTATGCATTGTTGTAAAACCACGATACGACATTAAGGACTCTCAGTGAAGCTAAATGTTGACTTACCTGGCTCACAGAACCTGATGATATCAAGGGAGCTAAACCACAGTCTGATATGTGCACAGAAAGGTCATCATCCAGGAGAAGATTGGCAGACTTGAAATTCCTGTGTACAACAGGCGGCTCGCAGAACTCGTGTAAATACCTATGCACAAAAGAAAAAACAAATTTTTTAGTACCCCAGATGACGAATGTCCCGAAAGATCTTCGTGCAGGTATAACTAAAGATGCCTAATCTAAAAACCACTATTTGTCTCCAGTGTGCTCGTTCTAACGGTCGAAGGTAAAAGATCTTATAATAAACTGGTAGACATACATATGTTCAAACTGCAACAATAAACACACTTCCTATCTGGGAAAAAACACTTGATTAATTCGGATTGCATCAAACCTAGTACTACCACCTTTGACATATTTGAAAAATGTATTGACAGCCGTAACATGTTTCTAACGGTCTGAAGGGCATACCAGGACCTAATCTACTTAATAAGGGTGCAAAGAGAGGTAAAATTCTGGAAGCTACCAGCTATGTTCCGCTATGTGCAGACAAAAAAGATAACAGTAATACTAATGAAGGTTCATGACTTACTCCAAGGCTCTTGCAGCTCCGAGTGCCATTCTAATGCGAGAATTCCATGAAAGCTTTCTTTTGAATTCATCATCTGAGTGCAGAGCATCTTGCAGGGAACCATTACTGCAATATTCATAGATAAGCAGCCTTTGACCATGCTCTGCAGAGTAACCCATAAGCTCGACTACGTTGGCATGCCTAATTCTGTCAATGTTGTTCACGAGGTCGATAAACTCATCATCCTTTTGCTGAGCCCTCTTGTCCAGTTTCTTGATTGCAAGTAGCTACAAAAGCATGCCAAATTATCAGGTCACAGAATTCAAAACATTAAATGCTTATGTAGAGACTACATGTGGAAGAAATATAATTTATTAGCTAAATGCAGAATTTTGCTGAACTTGTTAAGTTCTCCATCTCTTCCAGTACGATATCAACCAAAAACTATAACTCCTACAACCTCTCAGCTCTTGACCCAAGATTTTGAACAATTTCACACCTCAGGCTGAGACCGTATTGCATGCATTAGTTATAGTGTTTCTCAATCAAGTTTAAGGAAAGATTAGACAAACAAGCAGAACTAAAACAAGATGAATAAAAGACGAAGGTAGATTCCAGTTAACTAAACCACCACAGGCTAAATTCAATAGCGCATGATAAATTTATACCAATAAGCATACCTTTCCATCAGGAAGCTGTGCCCTATAGACACTTCCCAACATGCCCGATCCAATAAGATTATCCTGAGAAAAGCTGTCTGTATATTGCTGAAGGGTTGCAATAGAGAAAAACTTGGCAGAAGTGGCAGGGGTACGTCCTTTGGTGGAAGGCTTTGCTGCATTCATTTCATCTGGTACCCTAGGCTCGACGATGACCTTCTCATCAAGAAGTGGCGGAGGAGGAGGAGGAGGAGGAGGAGGAGGAGGGGGAGGAGGGGGAGGTGGCGGAGGTGGCGGAGGAGGTGAAGGAGGAGGCATTAAATATTCATCGAGCACACCAAATTCTATCTTGTGATTCTCCCGCTTTGGTGTTGTGCCTATTCTTTGCACATTTGTCTCCTGTTCATTATGGTGCTTCAGATTTGCTCCCATTTTTCTAGTGTCTGTTTGCGGATTCACCTTGGGCCTGACAACCACTTCTTTTGGATCTGTCAACATATTTAGCAAACTATTGTTACAAAGAAATGAATGTAAATAAGGTAAAAAGAAAAGGTAAAGCACACGTATTTGCCTTTCTGCACTTGATTAGTTGGTGGAACCAAGGAGCCATTGTCCCTCGGAGAACTCTCTCTGTCCCCTTGGTATGAACCTATTCGATGTGGCTTGGAAACTCTTTCACTGGTTCTTCGTCGTTGGCTACACTTTGAAATGCAAAAGCAGAGTGCTAACACCAAGATTACAAATGATATCACGCCAACAATCGATATCCAAACAACCTTTTTAACAGTTTTCTTCGATCCACCAGAATTTGAAGACTCAGATGCAGAGGGTCCATCAGCCTGTTTTGCAGGTGTTTTCCCAGACGTAGGTGCTCCAGAAATAGGTGGTGATGGTGTTGGCGGTGATGGAAGGGTTGACGGAGACGTTGGTGGAGGTGATGGAGCAGTAGTAGAATTAAAAGGATTTCCATCTTTTCTGCAGTAAATATGAAAATTAGCAAATATAAAACTTCAAAGTGTCAAAACGTTACTCAGAACTCTATTTTGATTTTAGTGGCAAACGTATGGCATGGCATGATAATGAGATTCAAAATGCATAGCAATCATATGCTTTGATATGGATGACTACGTAAAATTTACAACCTGGAATACGTTGGTATTTCAAAACCAAAATCACAAAGCAAAACTAACAAAAAAAAAAATCATGCAGATGTATTGTTTCCTGACATCCTTGCAAGATTGTATCTTTTAGGTCTACATATATGATTTCAGAGTTATAATTTTAAAAATCTTCAAGAGAAAATGTTCGATGTCAAAGTCCACAATTATTGTATGGGCAAGCATAAACATGGTTCGTGCATGCAACTGCAAACAGGCAAGTAATTAATCTCTTCAATAGCAAATAAAGGATCATCATAGTCTATTATGCTTACTTGAAATTTGGGATGGCAAGCAATTTATCTGGTATGGGTCCATTGAAAAAGTTGTTTTCTATGTTCCTGTTTAACAATAAAACAATCGTTTCGGAATAGTTTAGGCAAAAGATAATAAGAACTGGAACCATGTAAAGAAACTAGTAGGAAATTAGTCAAACTGAAAATGTAACGAAAAATACTAAATGAATTGAAAAGTAGAGAAGTACAAATCTTTAAGGGGAAGATCTTGCAAGACATCCAGGGTTCCAGAGAGCTGATTGTTCTGCAAACGTCTGCCAAAAAAAGAGTTAGATATGTTGTTGGTGACATAGCAGGTGAACTCACAACGGCTTCATTATGTGAAACACTCACAGAGTGGTTATAGATGACAAACTTTGAAAAGACGGTGGCAGTTCCCCACTCAAACTGTTATTTGACAAATCCCTGTAAAAAAGATAAGTGGTCTCATCAACTATTAATATCAACTATTAATATATATAAAAAAAAAAAAGAAAAAAAAAAAAAGGAGCAAATCAAAAGAAGAAATGTTTGCAAAGTTCAGAATGAGGCCGTACAAATTTATCAACCCAGTGAGTGTTTGAAAGGAATCTGGAATTTCTCCGGTTAAAAGGTTGCTGTTAAGAGACCTGGAAGGCAAAATTGCTCAACTTAGCTATGCTATACAAAGGTAGAGCGACTGAGCAGCATTAAGAAAAAATAAAAAAGCAAACCGACTTACATGTCCGTGAGTTGATTCAACGATGATAAAGAATCCGGGATGCTTCCTGAGAATTGGTTAGCTGAAAGAAAACTGCCAAGGTAAAGAATGATAACCTTTGAATAAGATTAACAGAACCGAAGAAGAAACTCAAAATCACTGTACCAGTAGAGGATAATGTACATAGAATTGTAATATCAGAGCTAAACATACAAGGTTTGCATGGTGACGGGCAAATTGGATGGAATACTACCCCCAATGCGATTATTGCTCAGATTTCTGCCACAAGAGGACAGCACAGGCATTAGTAGTGATTGTGAATTAAAGCATAAAACAATTATGTGATAGTGATTGCAATGATAATAATAAGTGCCTTGTCAAAGCTCGAAAAACAATTTCAGTATGAGGAAAACAGTTTGGTATTTGTGAACATTGAAAGTCAAGATATTACGGTAAACACCCCCTAATCATCTAAATAACCTAACCAAATTTACTCAGTCAAAGCCATGAAGTAGTAATATCTAGTAATCACCCCCTCACATGCATGTTATTTTTTTATTTGTTATCTTCTAAGAAGAATGTTACTTTATAAATGACACATTTCTAACAAAAAGTAGATTCTAGAAAAATGTGTGTGTGTGTGTGTGTTTTCAAGACCGCAGAACAATGCCGGCAAAGAAAGAGGGAGAGATGGTAGCACTTACATTCCTCTGATAGAAGTGAACATTCCAAGATCATTACCCAATTCTCCTTCCAGATTAGCAGCATTAAGAACTCTACATTACAAAACAATCAAAAAGAAAATCCCATTAAGCATGCCGATTAACATCACTAAAAAAAAAAAAGGAAGCGGATTACCGGGGGTTACCGTACATATGCAAAATGCTTGTATCGTTACATTGAACGCCTTGCCATGCTTCACCGCAAGGATCTCCTCCGGACGCAACCCACCCGGGAATAAGAGGAGAACCAAGTGCCACATACAACTTATTAATTGCAGCCACTGATACAAAATACGCAATGTAGATAAATTAATTTGTCAATTTAATGAACCACTGAAAACATAAATTTACAATTTACCCCGAAAGATAAATTAAAACAAAATAAAGAAAAAACTCATATTAAGACTAGAAACAGAATGAAGTAGAAAAGTCATACTTCATAGACCAATCCTTTCATTTTAGAAACTATATATATATATAATAAGATATTTTTAGCTTCAAACTTGGATCCAAATTTATTATTAAAAAAAAAAATTCAGTCAAGCCAGCATAAGATTAACAAAGAACCAAGTGATTACATATCCAATTAAGATTAAGCACTTACAATTCCCGTTCATTTCCAAGATTTTCTCGGGAATCAAAGTGGCAGAAGAAATTGAAGAATTAAAATGCTGAAAATCATAGCCAAAAAGATAAAAAGAAGAAAAAGGGAAAAGCCGTACCGTCATCGGGATTGGTGATTCCAAGCGAGACTTGAACCAAACAGATCAATACTAACCCAAACAACAACGGACAACAGATCTCCAAGTTCTTCGTCTTCCTCTTCCACGCAGACCTCTTCTCACCCATTGATCTCAAAACACGTTTTTTCTCTCTCTACAATCTCTCTCCTCCACGCCACCATTCATGAAAACATCTTCCAATCTGAAAACAGAAACCCAAATTCAGATTATCCTATGTAATTGCATTTAACAAACAAAAAGATCAACAACTTTGTACAAAAAATTTTTAAAGTACATTTAAAATGTCGAATTACATTAACCAAAAACATATACGGAAAACGGACTTACAGAGAGAGAGAGAGAGAGAGAGAGAGAGAAGCTATTATGGAGCTTAAAGAAGTTTGAGCAAATGCAGAAGTGAATGAAGCGAATAACAAGGCGAAAAGTGTTGAGAACTTTCTGAAAAAGCAGAGATTTTCAGTTCCAAAAAAAAAAAAAGAGAACGAAAAGAAAAGGTTGAGTGAGAAGTGAAACTTAGGGGCTAAGATTCAACTAATTCAGTAATGGAGTGAGATACGTAAGCTGGATTACATCAAAAAAAAAAAAAAAAAATTGGTGGAGAATTAAATTAAAATTTTTTTTTCTGAGAATTATAATTTTTCCATTTTTATAAATTGTTTTGAAGTCTGCGAAACCCTAACCTTAAGAAAGAGCTGGGGAAAAAAGTCTAAAAGGGAGCAAAAGATTAAAAAGTACAGGTGAGAGGAGATGGGTGGGGAGATTCTCTGAAGCTCCGAGAACTCTTTTTCTAGCTAGCTTGGCTTTTCTTCTCTTTTCTTTTTCTTTTCTTTTTTTGTTTTAATTTTTGTTTTTGTTTTTTTTTTTTCTCTCTCTCTCTCTTACCACTTTATATGTTTCTCTCTCTAGAGTTTGTGTGTCCAAATGTTAAAAGCCAAGTAAGAGTGAGAGTGTGCGTGCAAGTCATACATATCTGTTTGCATGTCTTTCAAAACGGTGGATGCTTTTTCCCACGATTTCTCCATTAGCGCGTGTATTTCGGCTCTCTTTCCTTTGATTTTTTTTTTCCCCTTCTACACATAAATAAAAGATTTAAAAAAAAACAATAAATATGATATTCCTTAAAACATTATTCTCATTTACGTTTTTTTAATTTTAAAGTTATTCTCATTTTATTTTTTAAATTCTAAAAACTTCCATTTTATCTTTTAGATTTTGAATGAATAACTTCTTTTATTAAATCTATTAGGTCAGGATTTTATTAAAATAAATTGAAAAAAAAATCATATGATCGTACTTTCTTTTTTACAGTGTTCATTTATTTTTATTTGTTTTTAATAAAAATGTTAATAAAGAAATCAAACAAGTCTCATTTCAAAAAAAAATTTTAAATAAGACTAATCAAATTTAAAAGAAAAAATAAAAGTCTTTAAAATTTAAGGGGTGTTTGGTGTTTGAATTGAGTTAAGATTTTTAAATTTCATAGTAATTTTTGTTGACTTTTTCAAAAAAGATAAAAAAATTTTTAAAAAAAATAAATTGAAAATTTTAAATTTAAATGGGTGAACCAAAGCACCCCTTAAAAATAAGGTGTGAAGAATATATGAAAATAATAATTTTTGGAAAAAAATTTTAATTCTGGAAAGTGTAGTGCACGTCAACGAAAAGCGCGTAGTGACCGGCAATTAAAAGGAAAATGTGTGGTATTTTTTAAAGGCAGAAAATGTAGTTGTCAATTATAGCCGCCAGTTTCTCAATGGGCTTCACGTGCTTTGGCGAATGATTTTTTGGGCTTTGTAATAAGGATGAAAATGCTAATGTCGCCGTTACTTAGGCTTAGTTTACTTTACCATCTCATTTTAAATTTTAAATTAAATTATATTTTTTTTGTCATATTTTTTATTTTTTCTGAAAAAATTTTTTATCTTTTCTGAAAAAGTCAATAAAATTTATTATGCAAACTTAAAAATCTCAACTCAACTCAAATTGAACTGGTACACCAAATGAACCCTTAGATTTTGATTTTAACAGGGATGTCGATATCGATGAATATTTAAAAAATATATATTTATTTAAAAAAGTTTATAATTTTTATTAGAATTTTATAAAATATAAAAAGAATCAATATTATTTAATTTAAACTAATTTAAAATAAAAATAATATATTTATTATCAATATTAGAATTCTATCATATAATATAATAGGAAATCACGATAGTTATATATTGATTGTCATTTCAGTATGATATTATATATTCATTAATTATTATAAAAAATAAATAAAATAATTTAAGATAATACATAAAAATTAAATGTCAAACATAAAAGAATACGTATAACTTTTGAGTGCCTTAATAACAAAATGAGTTTCTAGTAAGATGAGCATATTAAGAAAGTGTTGATCTTGATCTAAACAATACATTTATCAAGATATTACCATTAATAGTTGTGAAAGTAATTGATAATATATCATGTATGTTTTTTAGTCTTTACTTTCAGAAGCTACCCATAAATTGGATATTATTGATTCATCCAACTTGATTAGCAGTCTTGATGAATATGCAATGACATCTCAATATCAATTTATGATAGAGATATACCGATATATCAAAGAAACCATCTCAATGTTGTACTTTTAAACTATATCATATTTGATAATTATAAGAAGGATTATAACTGTATCAACTTTACTTAGTTCATAAGGTCATGTAATCAAAACTCAAAACAATAGAATAATTATCAGTTTGACTCATTTCAGTGATATCACGTCTTTTTATACGTTGTTTTGGTATAATCGTTATGGGTTGAAAACTGCTATCACATTTTAAAAAATGGAATGGATGACAAAATTAAAATTTTTACAAAAAATATTTCCCCGAATTTTTGAACATTTTATGGAAATATCAAAAAAATATCCTGGATATTCAAGGTTATTCATGGATATTACAGATATTTTTAGACACTGCGGATATTTAATGGATATTCTGAGAAAAAAATATATTTCCTTCTATTATTCACGTTGAGATTTCAAAAAATAGATAATATCATAAAAATGTCAAGAATATCGTGGAAATTTTCATCCTTGCTTTTGAGGAACCAATTAGCCCATGAAATTTTATTTTTGTCGTGATGAACCAAATGGGCACCACGACCTAGAGAATAATACAATATATACAAGAGTTTGAGAAAATCTATGAAGACCCATTTTTTGCGAATAAAATTTTAATTTTCAACTATTGCGAAAATTCTTGGTAAAATAAATGTTTAGTTATATACATAAAATCCCTAAAACAGAGAACAAGCTTAAAAAAAAAAAATTCTAAAACAGAGAAGCTACAAAATGAATCGATATAAAATATCTCAGACGTTCTATATTATTTATTATCTTATAATAATATCATATCATATTATCTAAATTTAAATCACATAAAATGTTAAATATTAAATAAATTTAAATAAATTGATGACTTATCAAAATCTTATTGAGTCTTTCTTTAAAAAAAATAAGTAGATAATCATTATGACAAGAAATGTGACGTTATATATATGTAAATGTGGAGTGTTATCCCTTGAATAAAACATGGAGAGTCTTCCCTTAAAAGGGGGGGAAAAACATGGTGTGTTGGCTTTGAATTTGCAAATTTTCCATTTTGCAGAATGATAATAAAAGGTGGACAATTATGTTCCGAAAGGGAAGAAAAGAATTTCTGTCAAGGGAAATAGAAACAAATTTCTTTTTGGGTTTGAACTTTTATGAAGAATCATCCTAAAATTCTAATTTAAGAAACAATTAGGTGAATTATTTAATCAATTCAAGTCGATCAAGGACAGTGAGAGGGAATAATGCCTTTTATTTTACCCGTCACTTATCAAGGAATCTAGCTGATGGCTCATAGCCTTACCCATTTGTAGTCACCGACCAATTAAGGTCAAGCCTCCTACAGTCCCACTATTAATTCTTGCTTACGACATCCAGAATGAATAATAGCAATATTATTTTAAATCCGACAACAGCCTTTATCGTCTCGTTCCATAAAGTGGTGAGACACATACCTTTCATTAAAATTCTATATAATATTTATTCTTATTATTAAACCCATTTTGGAAAAAAAAAAAAAAAAAAAAAAAAGAAGAAGTTCTCTCACGTTGTTATGTAATTTTCTTATGACAGTTTTCATTTGTACACATGAATACTTTATTATCTTGTACTAAACCATGGTTAAATTCTTAGTTGAAAAAGAAAAGAGTTTGGTTTCTTATAGTGTACCCATCCCACTTGAACCAAAACTTTATTCTGACGTGAGACGCACTAAATTAAGGACACCCAGATGTAAACTTGCCAAGTACATGATATATAATTCAAAAGAGGATTAATTAACAACTTAAGTGTTTACACATAGACTAGATGTTGAAAATTATGTTTATATATATCTATCTTACTAAAGGGAACTTATGATTAGGAAAAAAGTTGCCATTGGAGACGCGAGTAGAGAAAGCAACTAGCTAACTGATTTTTAGCCATTAAAGGAGGCTGGAAATTAGGTCACTCTCATCAAACAGTTTGTGTGTGTCTTTTATATATATATAAATATAAATATACATAACACGAACGAGTCATGAATGAGTCATGAATCTCCTGTTAAAAAATCATATAAGTCTACAAGACATAACTTTCTATTCAGATACATACGATTATCGGTTGATTTACAGATAATAAGTGACATGTAACATAGCAAAATGTTATAATATAATCAACTTACAGTTACATTAACTTAAAAAAAATACTTATATCGTTTTATAAAAGTGTCAGATATAAACCTATAAATATATACATTCCAAGTGCACAATATTAGTAGTAACGTGCAAGTCTCTCAAAGTGTCAACAAGCCCAATCAACAAACTGTTTCTTTCCTCTTCAAAAGGATTTATGGTGGACCAGTCACACCCCTTTGACGATGGTATTTTTTGCGGTAATTCACAAGCTCAATTGGATTTTCCAATGAAATATCATTAGAAAACTCGAAAGAAAAAAAAAAAAAAAAAAAAAGGGGTGAAGAACAAACCCAATCAGAAACTGCCACCTGGCTAATTGTGTCTACTGTCTAGATAAGAATCTTTCTCTTTGTACAACATGACTTTCCCTTGAATTGGTTGGAAAATAAACGTATTGTATATAATACTACGAAAGAAAGGCACGTGCATTATAACTATTAATTAAAATAAATATTATTTATTTGAAACATATTTAGTACAACGTATATTTTAATATTTATCCTCTTTTCTTCCAAAAAATATATATATACACACTTTTAAACTCAATGAGGAGTATTTGAGTGGTAGAATATGTAAAACCGTTACTCGTATTTTAACATAGAAGATTAACATTGACACTCCTAACATGTATCAATGTACATTACTAAATTTCATTATAATGACACCCCTTTAATTTTAACTTTATTATATTGGCTGTCGAACAAAAATAAACGGATCACTTTTTTAAGAGATCAAAATTTCTTTAGGCTATGTTTGGTTGGAAGGACGGAGAGGAAAGGAATGATGGGGAATATGAAAGATGAAGAGAATTATAAAAATCATTTATGTTATTTGGTAAGAAGAAGAAAGAGATAAAATGATGGATGATAGTTAATTGTTTAATTATTATATAGTCTATTAGTATAATTTTTAATAATTCTTTTTTAGGATAAAATAAACTTTTGATATAAAAAGTGAAGGATTTGGTGGATCCTTCCCTGTTGGAGGGATCCAATTTGGTGGATTTGGAGGGAGACAACCTCTCCTCTCCCTCCCCTCTTCTTTCCAACTAAACAAAGGATTGGGTCTCTCCCTCCATCACTCTCCCTCCCTCTATCTCTCCCTCCAACCAAACATACCCTTAATTGCATAAATTATCCTCAGACCATTATCAAATAAATTTACTCTGGTAAAATATTTACATAATGCACTTTTTGCACTTAAGTATCATACAACCAACATAAAAATTCATTTTTTTTTAAATGTGAATCTAACATTTTGATTGTTTGAGTATTTTCAAATTTCACTTAAATTTTTTTTTGGAAAACTCCGCTCTTAGCTGGATTGGGGTTTTGTTTAATAAAATTATATGTTTATAGTTTTTTATGAAATAAAGAAAGTATTATAGAATTATTACTCTTGCTAATCTTTCTTTTTATTTTTTTTTTTAGTTTTATTTTTTTATTTGTTGTGATTTTGCAAGTAAACTTTTTCAATCCACTACGTTACCCACAAAAGATTTATTTTTTACTTGCAACTGGATTGAAACGGTTAATAATCTTCTGTGACGTCTTAAAAAAAAAAAAAAAAGAAGGCTACTGTTTGCCCGACTCATAAGATTTACGATCCAAGTGCCTTATTTTTAGCATGTATTTGGTGTTAAGGTTTGGATCGTAAAATTTGGGTTTGAATTGATTATAAATTTATCGAGGCATTTGAATTGCTAGAGTTAAAAAGTGTAAAACCTTGAAATTTGTTCGGAAAAAAATCAATATGGAGCTTATTTTCTTCATCTCGAAATTCCATGTAATTTAAAAAAATCATTATATTTGGACTTGTCTATACAAAGTTATGGACTTTTAAAGTTTGAATTACAAAACTATGTGAATAGTGAAACTGAGAGAAAAAGATAAAAATTAGATTGTACTTGTAGGGTTTGGATTATGCATCCAAACAAGCCCTTATTGTGCCACATATGCTTTGTTTGGTATAATGGCAAATAGGAAATAATGAAATGGGTGGAGGAAAATTGAATAGAAAATGAAAATGTTTTTGTTTGATAGGAATGAAGAAATGATGGAAAAGAAAATATGGTGGAAAAAAATCTAGTGGAGCCCACCAAATTTCATCTCTCAAACATAGGGTGAAAAACAAAAATCTACTTCATGTTAATTAAAATTACAATTAAATATTTATTTTTAAATAAAAATAATACAAATAAGTGGATATAATAGTAATTATATAACTCTTTTTATTTGTTTTCCTTCCTTTCCACCAAACAACTTGAAAACTAAAATATTTTCTCTCCCACTTATTTTCTTTCATTTTCATTTTTCATTTTTTATTTCCCTCTGTTTTTTCTTCAAGTGTAGGCATAATGTCCATCTGTCATGTGGCTTATATTTACTTCCTCTGTGCAGACCATTTACCTAGAAAGTTCCCTTTCTCTAAGACACCAACTTTGCAGACCATTTACCCAGAAAAAATAAACTTTGCAAATTATTAATTAATTTAGTGTTGGAAAGGTATTTGTCTTTGAAATGTCAAATTTGGTTTTTCACAGGGGAGAGAGCATTTTCTCGAGAAAAAAGAAGAGAGAAAATTTTAGAGAGAGAGGAATACGAGGAGAAGGGAGGGGGGAGGGGAATAATCAAATTTGTCTTTTTGCTCCATTATCCACTGGAGTTGCTAAATATCTCACTGTCCGACAAGATGACAAAGTAATCACCGTTAATGAACTATCTAGAAAAGATTTGAAACTTAAAAAAATCATGGAGAAATTTAATAATTGTCTCATTATCCCATTAATTAGAGATCTTGGATATTTTTTCTTTCCCTTTTGAGAAATATAGACTTGATTTGAACTTTATTGTTTTTGAAATTTCTTAGATATTTACAGAGACTTAGGCTTCGTTTGTCATTCGAACTCAAACTGTACTTTTTCATCTCAGTTTTTTTCTTTTTTTGAAATTTGTTTATCTTTTTTGAAAAGTCAACAAAAATTTTCAACTCAAACTGTACTTTTTCAACTCAAACTTATTCACCAAACGGACCCTCAGCCGTCACTGAGCACCTCGTCGAGTTGTCGCTGCTCGCTCCGCCGCCAGCCTTCATCAGTTGCGAATGAAGGATCTTACACCATCATTTGCCCGTCGTTGTCATGTCGTCTGCCTGTTGCCGTCGTAGCCCATCAGTCTGCGTCCGTCGTCGTTCGCCTAGTAGTCAAGTTCGTATCTCGCACTCGTCAGCATTATTGACCAGCGACTCAAATTCTACTCCCCTTGGCCAACTCTCTCAGGCCATTTTTGAAAAGCACTTCTGGAGTAAAGAAATTGCAGGACTCCAGCAGAAAACAAAAGCATTTTTTATTCTTGAATTACGAGTAAAGAAGTAAAAGTATATGTTGGACTCACCTCTGCCACGTAAGAGTCATGAAGAAATTGGTGAATACCCCCGGCTTTAAGATAGAAATGACAAGAGATTGAAAGATAAGTACGTGGTATTTAGAAAAAATATAGGGTAAAAATGGGGGAAAAAAAAGTGAGTAGAATCACGCCAATAACGTGACGAAACCCGATACTAAATCTGGAAACAACAAACTAAGATTTTTCAAGTTTGATGGAAACCGCGACCCATTGTTTAGCAAAACAAGAATCTTGGTATGGTGAAAACGTCATAAACGGTTATGAAAAGTCCGTTTGATAAGTCAATTTGAACGCCACAAGGAATCCTTGATAAGTTCAGATAAGTTTCTTCAAGAACTCAAGAAGAATAACTCACAATATGAATAAACATCAAAAACTGCTTCCATAGTCTGAAAATCAGCCTTATATAGCCGAAATTTCAATTTATAAAATTCCTAATCTACCCCTAAGGATAAACCCGCCTAAAA